>NEWO01000077.1:233458-262814 GCA_003013225.1 Phalaenopsis aphrodite
TATATAAAACTTTAATTTATTTCATATGAATAATTAATACATAATATTTTTAAATTTTTTACATATATTACACCTCCACATATAAATACATAATAATTTTTTTACATTTTTTAGCAAATAGGAGCAGTTTGGTTATTTTTACAGAAAAAACTATCCCACAACTGTTTTCACACCGCTGCACTAAACATACAGTCAGCTTCCCCGCAGTTGCTTACCCGCAACAGCTTCTTGGGCAGCGCAGCTGCAGCTGCGCCAAACAGACCCTTAGTGTCTTCTGACACCTACAAAATAAAGATCAAATCAGACAAACCACATTCCTATTATCGGCTGAGAGAAAAGAAGCATATGATTCGAGTGAGGAAGAGAAAGCAAAATAACAACATTATATATCTTACACTTTTAGACTCTATTTGACACAATTGCAACTTTCAGTTTCTCAGCTGTAACTACACTGCTTCAGGAAGCTCCTGTAGGGAAGCTGCTGCGAGGAAATTGACTGCATCTTCGGGGCAGCTGTGTGAAAACAACTGTCCCCACAGTTGTTTCTATAAAAATGACCATGCTGCCTCTGTTTTGTAATGTTATGCATAACAAAACTGTTATAACCATAAATTTAATACTTTTAAGGCAAAAATTCACTTAAAAATAATACATAATTACATATATACATCTTACTTCACAGTGAGTATCAAAAGTGCAAAAAAATATTGTTAATAATAGCCATCTATGATATTATAGCTGAAATGAGACAAGTAAATAGACAACTCATCCTGTTATGTTAGAATAGATTTGTAAATAGCAATATTTCAATCCTATGTATGTAAACGCCCCAAAATAAGTAGGCACAACAAATATGTTAGAATGTGCTAACTTTAGAAAATTTATCTAAATGATAAATAAAAAAAATACCATTTTGAACAAAAATAAAAATGCCATTATGCCATGTTGAAGAAGATGCCATTGAGCCCTTTATAAATCAGAATTATGCAGCTAGAAACAACAATAAAGAGGAGAAGTCTTCCTTCACCGCCTTGTTCATGCCATGGAAGTACTAATTCACAATATCTGGAAAGCCTGCCTTCTGTACTATAGAATCACATCTTCGTGCCCCAACCTAGCCGTCGGGATCGCAACACAGAAGGCCCTGTTCAGCTGCATTCTCCTCACACCTAAGCCACATTAATGTTTTCCTCTTCGCTCGAACAGAAGATGCATCCTTCATGCTTGAACAACATCTAGCCGCAACAGAAGGCATAACATTGCAACCTTCTTGCTCGAATATAAGTCCCTGCTCTGCAGGAAGCGTCCAATCGCGGGGGTAATATGGAATATTAGCGGCGCAAACTCGGGGTCTATCCCACGGCCCACATTTTCATTAAAACGCGAAAACTTTCGCCGCGAAGCTTTGCCGCCACAGCTCCAAACGACGACAAATCGTGTCTGCCTGCCACGCCGCCCCTCCGTCCCTGCCCCAAACGAGCCCTTAAATACCACTATCATATGTCGTTTAAACACCATTGTCATAGGTTTTTTTGACATCGCTTTTAGATACCGTTGCTAGATAAATGCTAGAAAAACTCTTTTCTCATAGTGAAGCTAGAAGTACAATGGTTGTTATTCAATATATGAATATATAAATACATGGGTATCTATATATAACCAATTGAAAACTACTAAAATACAAAATGGATGACAACATTCCTCAATAATGATGACATATTACAATTATAAACTATTATTGTAAATATTCTACATAAACAATAATATGTATATGACAATGAGTAGTTCTAATATCCATAACATATGGCAATGTATACTTTTAATATCTCTAATATTTTGTTGATTTTTGAGAACTTGGCAGCTTTAGATATAAAAACAATGTAGTTTTGCCTCGTTCCAAACATTGGACCATAGCTATAAAATCATTGTATTTTTAATTTAATTGCAATTGATGATTGTTCATCTAATATTGTATGAGGAATTTCATCTGACATATTGCTTTAGTAGTTTAAATAAATGCTACCACTCTTGCATTAATGCTCATAATCATCACATCGAACATCATAATTGAACGGCAACATGAGGGGGACAAACTTTACAAAGGGGAGATAATGGCAGCTTTGAAAATATAGCTGTATTATTCAAATGAATTTAAATCACTTTTCATAATTGCATCTATGATTTCATTGATTTTGTATACTTTATTAAAAGAAGGGGCTTTTAAATACATACCATGAAAATGATACATATATTTGTATATCTAACTTCTAAACATTCATATTTACATGTATAACGCTCAAATATTTAGCATAGTATTAAAAATATCACAATTCGTAAATAGGTTTGATATATTTTTAGCAAAATTTGTCACTCTATGTAAGTCTCGAGGTGATTGACACGAATCATGGAGCATTTTTCGAGCAAAAAATATTCAAACTCAAATTAAGAATCATCCCGAACTCCTATTTCAACAAACTTATAGTTAAACTTATCGGCTTGACGAGATAGACCCAATAACACTAAAATGGATCTAATTTGAGTCAAATCAGGCCCAGATCAAGCCGTTAAGCCACTTATTGAAGTTTTTTTATGCCTAATTCGAAGATCAAATGGATTCTAAATCTGAAAAACTTATAGTCAAATCAAGTGTCTCAACAAGAGGAGTCCAACAACCATACGATCATTCAATTATGATATTTTTAAGATACTTAAATGTCTTAAACAAGAAAAAAACACTATAACAAAACCGACAGCTTAATTTTTCATCGATAAAAATGTCCTATTTTTCAACAGTTTTACGAAGGTTTATGTGTTAAGTTATTTCCGACGACATAACAATAGGACATACTATTACTTATGAATCGTATATTAGTTTTCAACGGTTTTTATTATAACCGACGCATTTTTCCATCTTTTATAAGCGCATAATAACCATCTGTTATATCTCATAGGTTATTTATGAACTCGTCATTTGGCGTTGGCTAACCGTCGAGCTTTTTTAGTAACCAATGATCAATGCCGTCGTTATTAATGTTGATAACCTCCATAGTTGAAGCCTCCCCTCTCCTCTCCTGACAAAGCCAACGCTCCTTCGACCGCAAATCCAACAACCCTAGCCCTGGTGACTCACCCGCTCGAGCGCTCAAAGGTATGATTGAAAGTTATTCTTGGACATTTACATGAGGATGTACCTTGATTTATGCTTTTAGTTGTTGCTATCCTTTTTGTGGATATATCTAAGGTGTAAATGTCCTATATATCACAGGTCTATTGTTCTAGGTGACATAGAAGGGGATGTTATTGGTATAATTCAGTTTGGTTGATTGAAGTGGAGGAATGCTTCAAGTTTATTGTGTGATAGAAAAGTAAAATTTAAACTAAAACACAACATTTATAAGATGGTGGTGAGTCCTGCAATGCTCTACGACACAAAATTTTGGCCTTTAAAAGAAGAGCATAAAATTAAGTTAATCGTTGCTAAGAAGAGAATGCTTAGGTGGATGAATGGCTTTACACTTAGAAATAAAATGAGAAATGAATAAATCCGTGAAAGGGTTAGTGTAGCTCCTATGGTAAAAAAAATTATTGAGAGTCGTCTTAGATAGTTTGGTCACATTAAACGTCGGCCATCTAATGATCTAGTGAGGAGAGTAGTTGTTTTATATTCAAATTGTGTTAAAAAAGACAGAGGTTGACCAAAAAAAAAATTGGGCCTATTGTATAAAAAAATGACCTTAATTTATTAGAGTTGAATAAAAATATGACATTCAATAGGATGCAATGAAAAAAATTGATTCATTTAGTCGACCCAACTTAGTGGGTTAAAAGCTTGTTGTTGTTAGTGGTGAGACCTACAATTCTATGGCACAAAATGTTGGCCTTTGAAAGAGAAAAATAAAATTAGTTAAGTGATGAAGAGATAAGATTGCTTAGGTAGATTACTGACATTACACTTGGAGACAAAATGTAAAATACATATATTTGTGATAGGGTTCGTGAAGCTCCTGTGACAAAAAAAAAATAGAGAGACCTGTCTTAGATGGTTTGTTCACATTAAAAGTCAACCATCTCAGGAAAAGGTTAGGAGAGTAGATGTTTTAGATTTGACTTATATTAAGAAAGGCAGAGGTAGACTACGTACAAGGACTTGGGCATATTGTATAAAAAATAATATTAATTTATTAGAATTTAATGAAAACATGGCTCTCAATAGGACACAATGAAGAAAGGGACGCAATGGAAAAAACAGATTTGTGTAGTCGACCCCACTTAGTTGGATAAAAATAAGGCTTGTTGTTGTTGCTATACAAAAGCTGAAGGTTGTGGGCTTTAGTAAATCCTATNGATTTGTGTAGTCGACCCCACTTAGTTGGATAAAAATAAGGCTTGTTGTTGTTGCTATACAAAAGCTGAAGGTTGTGGGCTTTAGTAAATCCTATTAAAGTCACCAAACACTTTCTCCAGATTTACTAGAATTTACTTATTAACAAACCAAACAGCTTTCAGGATTTAACTCTTTTAAAATCTCATAAATTTGATTTTACAGGATTTACTCAATCCTCCCCAACCAAATTCTACTTGCAACTAAACAATCCCTTGAGAAAGATTCTAATTAGGGATTGTTTGGTACAGGTTCATGTAGTGTTTAAGCTAAATTTTGCCTAACGACAAAAAAGTCTCTATAAATTATACAGGTTTCGTAAATCTCATTTTTGCTATGTTTTACTTTAAATATGAGACTTGCCAGAAGAAGTAAGAAGCAGGATTTACGAGATTTAGAAAGGTTGAAACTTGTGGGATAAATCTGTTAAAACCAACAAATAAGTTGATTTAATAAATCCAAATTTACCAAACAAACAACGATAATCTCTCAAAAATTAATTTTGGATCAAAATTCTTTTGAACTGACCTCTAGTCAGATCGAAATCAGATTGTTTAATATCATATTGATGTTAGGTATGTCAAAGATCGTTAAATACATTAAGGCAACTATTTCTAATATTGTGTGCAACTATAGTTACTTCAACTATTCAAGGACATATTTGTTTTGTATTTTGTTTCAAGATTTAAAGACAAATATAGTACTAAGCATATTCGTCCCCGTAATCTCTTAAGTGATTGATTACACATCTGAAAAATATTTTCTTAAAAGAAGATATTTCATGTGATATAAAGAGTATTCAATATTTTCTTTTTTGCAAAGTCAAATTTCTATTTCCAAAATGAAAAATCACTTTGAAATCTAATTTGTTGATTCCAAAATAGAAATTCACTTTGAAATCTATTTTCCATTTTCGTAATTTGTATTTTGGCAATGCATATGAGATTTTGAAGTGAATTTTCATTTTGAAACTTACAACTTTGATTTTAAAGTGAATTTCCATTTTTGAAATAGAAATTAGACTTTACTTTGGAGTATGTAGTGAAAACTCTTACATCACATGAAAATATCCTTCTAAGAACATATTTTTAGGTGCAAAGTCAACCACGTATGGGGTTTGCGGAGACGAGAATGCTTAGATAAATGATTGGATTTCCACTTAGAAAATAAAATGCAAAACAAATGTTTTTTTGAAAAAAATATTCAACATTGTGATGTATATTAAGGGGAAAACTAAAAAAAATGTAAATGTTAAACTAGATTTGAAGGAGATTTGCAAAAGGCGGGAGCTGGAGTATCAGGAAACTGTTACTGGCAAGCTTTTGAAGCCCAAAGCAAAATATTCTCTTGCTTTGGCACAACATAAATCAATTTGTGAATGACTCCAAACATTGAAATTCCTGAGTAGATATGCTTCAAATTTAAGTCATTGTATAGTTGTGGTGACAAAAAGAGATTTGAAATGAAAAGCTGTGATTTTTAAATTTTTCTTCAAAATTTGTTGTCAACCGCATTTAGCTGCTTTTCAGGTGATAGTGTGTTCTTTAAGCAGATATGTGCAGCTCGCTTGAATGTTGTTGGCATGCAACAGTTAGGCTGCATGGTAATTATACCATTACATTTACACAAAGGATGGGAGCCAACTGTTGCAGAGTTACATGAGTGCACCAACAGGCGGCAATCTGATCAGTTTTGGGTGGACAACAAATCGCAGGCGACCGAAGTAATTCAAAAAATTCAAAAGTATAAAATTCAAATAAATATTAAAATTTATTTAGTCCCTCCCTTTCATTAGTCATATCTTTTACTAAAGAAGAGCCGATCTCAGCAGTCGGCTTGTTGTTCGGGCACATCTCACGATCCTTCTGAGTACGACCTCTACATGGAAGCTATCGATAAGAAGAAGAATGGCAAGGGAGTTGGGGTCCCAAGCACTGACCTATGATTCCGACCCAACCTCTAACACATTCAGTGCATCCACTTCTACTTCACAAGATGAGGAGATGCATCGTCAGGTTGCTGCTGAGGTTTCTACCAGGTAGCCGCCCTGAGATCAGAGATCGAAGCGGTGCTGCATTTTGCAGAAAGGGAAGGAGTCTGTGCAGGATGAGGGTGGAAATGATGATGTTGAGGAGAGGACACAAGATGATGACAAGGATGAGTAGGGGTTGTTTTTTTGGTTTGGTTATGTATTGAATAACTTGTTGTTAGCAAACATTAGTTTTATTATGCAGTTATACATTTTATTTCTTTTAATTCAATTATTTTTCTTTTATTTATATATATGATTTATGTACTTATAATGGATCGTTCTTACTGCACTGGGTCCATTGATTTTCTCACACGCAAAAACTTCTGATATTTCTACTTCTCACCTAAATTATCTGTGTCTGTTTAACTTCCGTGCAATGTTAAGACGTAAAATAATCACTCTACCGTCACAAATCTTTTGACAGACATCAAGGCTTATGGCACTAAGGTGCTTGTTATAAAAGCAAATATAAAAAATTAGTTGTTAATTCTATAAATTCCTGAGAATTGTGTGATACATATTTAAAGTTTCTGTACTTATTCTGATGACATTAAAATCATCCGATCTTATTCGTTCAAAACATTTGGTCTATTCTCCGATGAAAATGTGTTCCTTTATCAGCTAAAAACTGATTTCATGTTTTATACCACTATTCAAATCACTTAGTGTTTTTTTTTTATTTTTTTATTTTATTATTTTATTATTTTATTATTTTATTATTATTATATATCAGCAAACATAAATCATAAGAAACTTTAATATTTAACTATTTACAACAAGTTTAAAATAATCTTAATATCTATAATATATTTTTGTTATCTTAAGAAACTTGACAAGATTAATTTTTATTACAGAAATTAATTTGCACAACCAAAATTTAAAAAAACATAAAGAAAAATTAATCATTTTTGTTTAATTCATTAGATTGGCCTTACAATGTAGTAATAATTCATTAAATAATATTTTTAATTTAATGTCAAAATTTTAAACTATTTTAGAGAGAGAGAGAGAGATGTCTTAGGCGTGTAAACGAGCCGAACATGAGCGAGCCTAGGCTCAGCTTGTGTTAGGCTCATTTATATTTCGAGCTCAAAAGGTGTGTTCGTGTTCGGTTCATTTGCTTAACGAGCCGAACACGAGCCGTTCATGAACAAATAGTCGTTTTGACAACCATAATCAGATAGCCATAAGATGTTAAGGATTGGGGCAAGATTTAAAAATTTTTGTTTATATTGAAACATCATTTGAATCTAATTTAATAAATTTTATTCTATTTTATTAATTAATACTTAAAATTGATTATAAATCTTTATAGCCTNNNTAATTTAATGTCAAAATTTTAAACTATTTTAGAGAGAGAGAGAGAGAGAGAGAGAGAGAGAGAGAGAGAGAGAGAGAGAGAGATGTCTTAGGCGTGTAAACAAGCCGAACATGAGCGAGCCCAGGCTTAGCTCGTGTTAGGCTCATTTATATTTCGAGCTCAAAAGATGTGTTCGTGTTTGATTCATTTGCTTAGCGAACCGAACACGAGCCGTTCATGAACAAAGAGTCATTTTGACAACCCTAATCAGATAGTCATAAGATGTTAAGGATTGGGGCAAGATTTAAAAATTATTGTTTATATTGAAACATCATTTGAATCTAATTTAATAAATTTTATTCTATTTTATTAATTAATACTTAAAATTGATTATAAATCTTTATAGCCTTGTAATTAATTTTTTTTAAAAATACCATATATATATATATATAATTGATTAGTAGTATTTTGAGCCAAAATGGGCCGAACACAGACGAACAAATTTTTATTCGTGTTATTCGTGTTTAGCTCGTTAACTTAGAGAACGAGCTGAACACGAGCTTCTTAACGAGCCAAACACGAGCTGTTCGTGAACAACGAGCCATTTTGACTGCCGTACTCCATTAAATTTTGGAATTTACTTCTTGCAGAATTTAAAATTAACAAATGTTATTAAAATTTATTGCTATTGATTATAATATTAATTATTCACTCATTATATTATATAATCAGTAATATTATTCCTCAGTTAATATACTATCTATACTTAACTAAAAAATATTTACAAATATTTCTAAATTTTATATAAAAATGTTACGAAGAGATAAAAGTTTTAAACAAATATTACAAAAAATTTAAAATATTAAATAATTTTTATAATATCTCAAATTTAAAAAATAAAAAGCATTAATTTATTGTGCTTTGGATGAGTTGTAAGGTGTTTTATGTGAAAAAACTCCGAAAAGAAAAAAATCACTAGGTTTAGCTAAGACAAAGCATTACATTATACATGTGTAATTACAAAGATAAACAGTTGTCTCGCAATTGGAAAATAAGAGTTACAACATCACCAGTTTCACACTTGTCAGTGCAAATGTACGGAACAGTTCAAGTGTGAAGAAAATCAGTATTTTGAGTATGACGACTGTAAGTAGTCGTCACTGAAAGTTATCGTCAGATCAGTAATGTGATGTTATATGCTACACCGTATTCAAGACTTGATAACAACACTCTATTTGCAAATCATTCAGGGATATGCTGCCAAACAACAGAGTTTGTTTACAACGAATAGTAGAAGGGAGCCAATGATGATCGATGATGGTCAACGACTACTAGGTTTGGAAGTTACATCGGATCTTCAGTCCATAACAACACTGAAATTTGACTCTCTCACCCCTCCACCCTCAAGTAAAGAGACAAGGTCAATTTATAAGCTTCAGAGGAGGGGTGAATTCAAACATTCAATGAATAACCCCCCATAATAATCTGGTCAAATGACCCACGTTGATTCCCTTTAATTGCAAAAAGATTTGTTTTGATGATTTGAGAATTTAAATGACATAAGAATCAAGTGATGTTAGGCTCTTTCGACTTCTTTCGTTGATACGCTCGATTTGACTATAACTATGTCAAATTCTGGGTTTATTTGACCCTTCTTGTAACTATCTAAATGCTCTAAGTGCAGTGAATTAATCTAGGCTTGATTGGTTTTGGATTGGATCAATTTTAATATCATTTGGTTCATCCTGTTGAGAAAGCTAGTTTGACTATAAAATTATTGAAATTGAAGCTCTAGATTAATTTTTATTTTGAATTAGAAATTTTCTTGCTAAAAAAATGCCTAGAGATTCATGACAAATGATAAAATTTATTGATGACACATCAATTGCCCCATTATTTTTGGGTGATTTTTTTTATATCATTTGAAAATTATAATAATAAGAATAAATAAAAAATATTTCAAAAAAATAAATTGGTGTTTGACCGACCGATGGGACTATTGCAACCATAATTATGGCGACATTGATCCAAGCAAAGTTATGACGGAGGATAGGTTCAAGCAAAGAAGGTTGAATCAGGCCAGTGTGATGCGGTTCGGGCTGAGGAGTACGGGTAAAAGAAGATGGAGTCAGGTCTGGTTGAGATAGTGGAATGGTGGTTGGTTATGCATGCCAAAGGTAGGTCGAGTTAGGCCAGATAGAACAACTTTTGACCAAAACATGGGAAGTGTCACAATGCACTTGATACTGTGTGTGTGTGTGCGCGCACATATTTGTAAGCAATTGTGCATGTTTGCATGCAATTGATTGTAATTGAGCACATTTGCGCGCTTGTGCACACACGAAGCTACGAACCCCCAAAATTTTGAAAATTTGGAATATGGGTGCTCAAAATCCAATTATTTGCCTATAAATAGGCTTAAAATGGGTGGGAGAAAGCACACTTTTCTTCTTGAGGCTAAAGTGTCACTTGAGTTATTGTTGTCTCTCCATTGTGGTATGTTGTTATGTATTTCTTATCTTATTGTTATGCTTTTCCTGACCTCTTCTTGGTTCTTTTATGGTTTGTTGTTTTTTCTTTCCTTCTAGAATGTTGTTGTCAAATATCTAGTATGTTATTATCACTTTCCAAGTACGTTATTGTGTCTTTCTTGGCATATTATTGTTCCTTCTCTTGGGGCGTTACCGCCCAATATGAATGTCCCTTTTAGGCTGATTTTTCCTTTCCTTCAAGCATGTTGGTGTGTCGTCTCAAGATCTATTGTTGTTGAACATTAGAGTCTCTTTTAAGTCCTTTTTGCCTTTTCTTCTGTGCAACTATTGTCCAACTTTTGGGCTTTTATCGCCCAAATTCTGGGTTATTAATTCCTAACTTCTTGGCTATATCACCTTCAAGATATTTTTGCCTCCACACATTGAGGTTATTTTTGTATTTAAGCTATTATTGTCAGAATGGTATTCTCTTATAACTTCACCCCCCCCCCCCCCCCATTAAAGACAAAAATATTCTAAGCCTTGACGTAAACTCAATATATTCTAGTTTAGATATTACCCTTATTAAGAGAATGATGGTGTCAAAACTCTTATGTGGCTTATCCCATTTGCGATTCTCAAATGAATATTTAACTTCTTAAGCAAATTCTTATGAGGTCTTTAACCCTCTTAGATTTTCTTAGTATACTTGTACCATCAGGGCTATAGTATTTTAAGGTGTTTAGAAGACACATACACCTCATGAGATTTTATAGTTTACCAATACTTTTGAAAGTTTATAGCATTTTTAAACTTTTTTAACATAACAATATCTTCTAAATTTTATAGCCCTATGAGATTTGTTTGTGTACCTGTATCTTCTGAGGCTTATAGACTTATAAGATTTTTGAGTGGATACCTTGTCAACTACTTACGCTCTTGAATTCTTTCTAGTGAGAATCCTATCTACTACTAGCTTCCCATCGAGGCTACCTCATAAACATGTATCCTTTGGCTATAAGTGAAGACCTTGTATGCCACTTGATCTCTAGAGGGTCTTTCTAGTGATGATTGTATCTATTATTAGCTTCCCATCAATATTACCCCATGGACTTGTCTTCTAGGAGTATAAACGGAGACTGTGTCTGTCGCTTTCCCTCAAAGGGACTTTCCAGTGAGGATTGTGTCTGCTACTAGCTTTTATCGAGACTTCCTCATGGGTGTGCCTTCTAGGGGAATAAGTGGATATTATATCTATCACATGCCCTCAAGGGGTATTTCTAGTGATGATTGTGTCTAGTACTTGCTTCTCATTGAGAACACCTTATGGGCTTTTCTTTCTGGGGTATAATAAAAATTATGTCTATCGTTTTCCTTCAAGAGATCATATTAAAGATATTGTCATATATAAAAGAAAAGTTCATTGATAATTCAATAATGAAAATTTACTTGAATGATAATTTTTTGCCGCTAACAAAAAAAAATAACAAAGGAATTCTTCTAAGAAAAATGCACTAAAAACGTCCATACTAAAATAAAACCAATAGGTTTCTTACAAGGATAAGATTGGTTGTAGTTGTACTCCTTATTTGATAATTTTGATATTTTTTTTTCCGATCTCACTTATCTCTTTCTTGTATGTAATGATTCATGTGACCTTAAGGAATCAAACATTCAATATCGTTCTCTAAGTGAAAGCATTTTTCTCTTGAATGTCCTTTTGTACATTGAATATGACAGTATTGAGATTAGTCCGCACCATTTAGATTTTCTAGTGGTTTTGGCCACTTAAGGTATTCAGAATTTTGAATCTCAATTAAATATTACTTTTATATGTGCTCAGTAGAGTATGATTGGATCTCTAAGATTGATAGCATTTCTTATTTGTTGAATTTGTTTGAATTATTTTATTAGAGGTTTGTTCAACTTCTCCAAATTTTTTTTTTATGTTTACCAAAAGATTGTTCGAATTGCTTTAGATGTGGGTGAATAACTTCATTAATAGTGATTTCAGCTTTGTGATGGATAAAGATATTGTAGGTGCAAACTATTTTTCGCATTAATGATGAATAAAATAGCCAAAGAAAAAATCTTCCCAGGAACACACTTTAATAACTTTGGATCCACTCTTTCAATTTGATGAGACTTGATAGATAATCTTTAAAAATATTCTTTAAGTAACCCTCTTTTATTTTGACGAATCACAAAAAAGATGAGAAAAGTCTTTGATAATCCTTTGACTTGATATAATTTGCTCCACAAAAACTCTCGTAAGTTCATTGAAACTAAGAATAGTTCCTTGTGAGAGTAAATAAAACCAAGAATGTTCCTGGAATCTAAGGGTGGATAGAAAAACTTAGCGGAGGAGTACACGAGCAACTCATTATTTATACATAATAGTTCTATAATGTTCAATGTGCTCATAGGGGTTAGTTATCCCAACATAAGAGTCATTGCTTAGAAGCTTGAATGCTGCTGGAATGGGAAATTTGAGTACCATATTGGCTAAAGATGAAGGCTCCTTAAAACCATGATAAGTAAGAAATTGACTTTTGTCTCTTAAAAAGAGTTCTTGAACCATAACCATAACTCATTGTGAATTACATGATGTGGTTAAGCTAAGTTCTCCAAGAGTGTTTGAGGGTTACAATTTGGCGTGACAGCATGAGATTGATTCATGGAATTAGTAATAATTAAGAAATCAACATTTTAGCCTTGTTGAGAAAGAACTCCAGTATGAGGAGGGGCTGACAATGGAGCATCCTTCAAATGTGGATCTCTAATTGATGATTGATTTGAGGTGATGAACCTCACCCCCTCCTACTACAACTAGGTGTCGATATTCACATGGAAGTTGAAGAATAACATTTTGATGTTCCTCCATTATTCGCATCTAGATCTTGTGAGGAGAAGAAAAGACATCCTAACCAATAAGTGATGTGTATAGCTAGAAAATGGAGTGGAGGCTTGCAACTCAAACTTTGAGATTGTAATCTAGAATGGCTGGTGTTATAATGAGAAGTTTATGTATTGTGCTTATTAGTCACCGAAGAAGTGACTGATTGTACAAACAGGGCGACTGTACCCTTAAGTGGATGTCGATGTATCTCAAACTTCTTTCAATGAAACTTTGCTTCTCACGTACATCATCAAACTATTGCATGTCAAAAGATTTACATCGGTAGAGTAATAATCTTAACATCTCAACATCGTAACAAAATCCAACACAATGATATGATTGAAAATTAGTAAAATAAGACACTGAAATTTTTTTATGTGGAAATATACATAAAAGAGAACCTAGTGTAGATAAATATTTTTTATAAGTGTGTAATTATAAAGATACACCCTTGTTCGACAATTGGGAAAGAATGATTATGATTCTACGCCAAGTACAGTACTTGTCTATGCATAATGTATAAAACAATTTAGGCTTCTAAAGAAATTCACTATATTTTGAATATGATAGTTATAAGTAGTTATCACCGAAGTTATCGCCGAATTTGTAATCTTGTGTTACACATTACACGGAATTTAAGATACTTCGTTACACCATATTTAGGATACTTTATTGCATAACATTTGAGGATATACTATTATACAAGCTTGATAATGGTGGTGAGCAGGAGACAACCAATAGACAGTGATTCACAATAGTCGAAAACTACAACCATTGAAAATTATCACCGGGTCTTCAGTTTAGAACAATACTGAAATTTGGCTCCTCTCCCCCTCTCAAGTGAAGAGAGGGTTTATTTATAAGTTCTAGGTAAAGGGTATTTTGGTTATTTAACGAATACCTTTCATAACCATCTGAATGAATAACCCATGATTATTCCCCTTGATTATAGATAATTTTTTATGATTAATGGTCTTAATGACCTTGAAATCAAGTGATCTTGGGCTCATTGGATTAGTGTCGTCGAGACGCTCAATTTCATTATTAGTACACAACTTTGCATTAGTCTCTTTATTTTCTCATCATCTTCATCATGATCTTGCAAGAAGACCAAATTAGTAGGATTCTGTGGGAGCAATTTTTGAATAAAACACTTTTATCATTTCCTTTTTTTTATGTGCACTATTGCTTATTCGTGCAATAACTTCATGCGTCAAAGCAAAGATCTGTAATAAGTTAGTTTTTCTTGGCACTACAGGTAGGAGCAGATTTTGAGCATTGTTCATTGGAATTGCGTTACAATGAGCTGTTCATAACAGGATGCTTTGTGACAAAGAGGATTCACTACAATTCCTGAGGCTTTCAATTTATACGTCATAAGTAATCAATAACTAAACCTTTATCAGAACATTTGAGGTCAATAACTAAGAAATAGAAGCAAACTATATACCAAATTCATGTCTGATTTATGACTATAAACTTTATTTGTAGAAAAGATACAAAAAAATTCCAACTCCATACCACACAACCGGCCAAATTATAGATCAGTTAGCCTTACCTGCTCAGTTTGTTTGTTGCACTAAAAACCAAATCAAAGCAGCACTATTTCCAAGATAGACAAATAGTGTGATTTCAACTTCCTAAATCAGAACAAGTCTGTTTCTGAGTAAAACTGCATGGTATCAGACACTTCAAACAAAATATAATAGCATAAAGAAATTGCAATTCTCTTGAAGACTTGTGACATTTCTCTAGAGCAGACAAAAAACCAAGCAGACACTGCAGCATGCTATCCTTAGCACAGATGAAGCGAACTGACTAAACTTTCCCTTATTCCTCCTCTGGGCGACCTAATTTTACCTGCAGAACAACATACAGATATCAATGAGAGAATTTCGTCCCCACTTTATGGCAAAAGAGCAATAATGTTTAGGGTTGCGTGTTCCGCTCTTTATATTTCAAGCTCAAAAAGTGTGCTAGGGTTCGACTCATTTGTTTAGCGAGCCGAACACGAGCTGTTCACGAAACAAAGAATCGTTTTGACACTGCTAATCACATAACCATAAGATGTTAAGGATTAGGGCAAGATTTAAAAATTATTGTTTATATTAAAACATCTTTTGAATCACATTTAATAACTTTTGTTATATTTTCTTAATTAATACTATATATATGTATAATTGATGAGCAATATTTCGAGTCAAAACGAGCCGAACACAAGCTGTTTGCGAACAGTGAGCCGTTTTGACAGCCCTAATAATGTTTAAGAATTCAACTTTATTAGTATATGTTCGTGTTAAATCACATTTTGTTCGTATTATGCTCGTTAACTTAGCGAACGAGCTGAACGCGAGCTTCTTAGCAAGTCGAACACAAGTTATTCGCGAACAACGAGCCATTTTGACAGCCCTAATTACAGTGGTTTTTTTCCACAGGCACTACAAAGTGGATGAAACATAAGGTGCAACTTATGGAATGATTAATTAGTTCTCGAGTTTCAATTTTCACCAACTTCTTTCTAAATTCTTATTAAATGGAAGATTTGCATATATACCAGTTAAGTGCTATGTGTTTACATATATGTCATTTAAACTTCAATTTTTATATAAATGTCACGTTATCTATACATGAAAATGTGTGTTTCAGTTTTCAGAAATTAAAATAGTTTATTTTTAATGACATAGCAAAGATTTGTAGGTTAAAAATGTGAAAATATAAAGTTTAGGTTATAGATATCTAAAGAATTAAAGATTTATGTGGTCTAAATGTAAAAAATTAACTTTAGGTTCTAGATATGTAAATACATAATTTGCATTTAAATGCACGCAAAATTATTGCATACTAGATTTATATCATTCAAATCTTTTATATCACATAAAAAATGTCAGCATTTTAAGTTTTTCTTAACTTTTATAAGACGAAACACAACTTTTCATACATGGGGAAAGGTGATATGTATGTAAAAATTGAGTGTTGATTTGTGCGTAAATTACACCCAATGAATAGAATGTAAGGATGATAGAAGAGTGAACGGTAATCTGTCGTATCATTCACGTCTTATTCATAAAATATATATATTTTTATTTATGGAGGAGATGGTTCATTATCATGATGTTACATTTTTGCCCCAGCTTCGTACCAGATATTTCTGGTTTTTTACATGGGTAAATCTGTCGTTCGACTGTTTTCTAGCTCGATTGGCTCAGTTTAATTTGCTTCGGGTCGGGAATACTAGATTGATCGATTGAGATTTGCTCAGTCAGCTGAGCTTGATCGATATGGATCTGCTCAGTTGTTTAGGCTTAGTCGGTAAAATATTTCAACTTGAGCTTGTTTACAAGCACATATTTATGATTTCTTGGTCTTCACTGGAATAAAATTTATTTTCCCATCTCAGTTTTTGTGTTGTTGCAACCTTTCTACTACTGCATTTTCAAAACTACTATAGAATTTCATTTGAAAAAATGATTTTGAAATTACTGGCAGTGTGTTTTTTATTATTCATCTTTTTTCATTATCCTATATAGAAACGGAGTCAAGTTGGTGACGTTACATTTTACTCTTCCTTTTCTCTTCTCACTTCTCGTTGCTTTATCAGCTTTCTTTTTCGTTATTGTCCGAAAGACTTTGGGTAAGTTATATCGAATGATCGATCATGGATGACTCTGAGGAGCAACTACAAGAGATTTGTGTCTTCAATGCCACCATTATGATATTGACCTTATCTTCTATGCAGACCAATTTTATTTTGGCCTGAGACTGTCTTTTTCCAAAAGATTCGGGCAATCTTTGCTCATTATAGATTCATCCCCACCCAAAAAATGCCTAAACCTATAACACATATTATGACCTTCATTGTCCACTTCAGCTAGTCATGGATTTCATTATCAAACGAGCTTTCCAGCCACTTTTCTCGTTTCAATCTGCCCAGATGGATTTGTTCAGTTTGTTTTAATAAAAAAAACTAGTTTTTGGGGCTGAAAATTAAGATAAATAACTAGAAGCCCCATTATTGCGTAGGATCTTCTCCACCAAGAAGGTACATTCAAGTTCTCATGTCTAGCAGGGATTCAATAAAGTTAAAGAAGAAAGTGTCCGAGAGGTTTTTGGTGGAAACTAAGGATGTCGAGGAGCGTCAGCTATCGATCCATCAATATTTCAATCCAACAACTATAAAAAGGGTGCTTCAGCTAGAAGCTTTCAGTTGAATGATCGAAGATGACCATAAAACCTCTGATGCTCAGGAGGTCAAGAGGGAGGCAGTGGTCGTTGCTCAGGTAGCCAAGAAGAATGCTCTCACTATTGCTAGTGCTAAAAACACTTGGTCTGAGATGTCATACCATTGAATTGTTGGAGTAGCAAGTCAAATGAAACTAGAGTGGTTCTCACTAAAGGAGATTTTGAAAGTGCATAACTTGTTTATTTTGTGTCAAATTCACCTATTATTTTTCAAAGAAATTCTACATATGCTCTAATCCTCATTGAAAGGGCAATATTTTTAGCACTCGCTAATATATCTTTATCAATTGCTTCTCTAATGGGTGCATGACGGCTAGTCGTTGTGAAGAAAAGTTTTCAATAGAAAGACAAGAAATACCATATGCCACCCCTCAGTTAATTACTCTGTTGTTCATCGACCTATCTTTTAAGGACAAATTGAGACGCCCTTCTCTGATCATTCTGACTGGGTCTTTCAAATAGAAGGTCAAGTGAAGTGGCCACGAAGAAAAGCATTGTGGTGAAGCAAAAGTTCATATTTTTTATGCAGATGACTTGCACTTTCCCTTATCTCAAAAAAAAAAAGAAAAGAGTCATCCTTCAAGTGGATTCCTTTGCAAGATGCAGAGGCGAAGGTTAGGAAAAGCTTGGACAACAAGTTAGCACTGATTGACCTCAAGAAGGATTGTTATTCTATGTCCCTAACAACATGATCTTATCCTTTGACATTACCTGGCCTCATCTAGTTTTCTGTCTATGAAGAGAACCTTTTGGAACATAGCTCACGTAGCATGTTTTGAGCAACTGACAAATACCATTTGATGGATTATGAAGCTTCTTATCTCCAGTTGACCTTCCTTCTTTAACAACATAAATAATGACTGGAGATCGAGCGAAAGTTGGCAGCGGCCTAAGAAAGAGCAAAGAGAGCTAAACCTGAGGTACTCAGATAATTAGAGCATACATAGACTATCCAACAGAAGAATTGAGCCATGAAGGATAAAATGACAACGATCATGACGTTTGATGAATTTTTCATTGAGATCTCCTCCCACCAAACTTAGGTGGTTCTTCTTGTAGGAAAGCTCAAGGATGGGGTTGTGTTCAGTTTCAATCATATGGTGAAGGCTAAGAAGATCTCCTTAAGGTGGACCAACATGGAGACGAACATGGAGAAATTTGTCATGTTGTTGTAGGATTCAGAGAAAGAGGAGGAAAGTGATGAAGATGATGATGAGTCATCAAATGTATGAAATGTTCTCGTCTTCTATATCTTAAACAATTTTTTTTTTTGAACACTTAATAAGAAAATGTTAAAAAAAAATTGTAAGCTTTCAAATTTGAATAAAAACTTGTTTTTTTTTGTCCATCACATTTCTTTTCACACTTTACCTTTATTATGATATTATCTTTCTTTTTGTATCCTTGTGTTGAATGTTATAATGACGAGTGCTCGATTATGATGATTGATTGATCAACAAATTTAATAATATTTTCAGTCAGTTTGGTGAGTAATCACCTAGACTTGATACTAGGTCAATTCACGCACTATTATTGAATTTTCAATTTAAAAAAAAACCTCAAAAACGTCGAAAACACAATATTATTTCTCATTTTTGCTCATTTTAAAATTATAATTATTGTTTTTCTTAATAAATCACACTATGTGCTCCTAATCAAAAGTTTGAGTTTATGGGCTAAACATACAAAAAAATCTAACCTAGCCTGTTTTCCTTTCAAAATTGTTATCGTATTACGGCATATAAATTTTTCAGGTTCAATCTGAATTAATTTGTTGAAATTTTTTTTAATATTTTGATATAAAAATAATTAACCCTAACTTATAACTAATAAGTTTAAGTTTCCAAGCAAAGAACATATTTAATTTAACTGTATCCGATCCAACATTACTCTTAGGGTCCGTTTGGAGCAGTTTATTTGGTGCGGTGACGTTTTGAAAACACACCTGACCTGTTTAGGTAAACTGTGTTTTGACAGCTTATGCGTTTTCCAAACGCTGAAAATAGCATTTTCACACCGCACATGTCTATGTGCGGTGGCACCTTTCTGGCTGCGGTCTTATTTTTCCAAAAAAAATAAAAATTTATAATAGCTACTGTACCTAGCTTATCAGCAGATTATTTTTAATCAACTTATCAGCAAACTATTCAATAAGCTGCAACTACTCCAAACAGACGCTAATTATATGGCCCAAACCCCTTAACAAGTGATATTAGAGCTAAAAATTTAGCAAGAATTAATTTGTTTGATATCTTTGTGATTGAAAGTAGGCTGCTCCCTGATATAATGAGCTAGTTTTTGTGCAATTTGAGCTTGATGCCTTTTTTTTTTAATTGCGAAAATCGAATATGTAGTAGTATTAAATTATTAAGCGTTTTGAAGGTATAGGCCTAGCCACTCGAGTGATTCTTCCAATCAAACATCAAAACTTCTTGAAACCGTCACTCTAATTTGACGTCCACATGATTTTGATCATTTCGACCCTTTAATTGTAACCATCATTCATATATTTTTTCTACTTATATCTTTCTTGTATGAATTTTAGGTACCCCTCATTAACCTATAAATAAGAGGTCAATAAATAAACCTCTATCAGACCATTTGAGTTTATAATTAAGAAATATAAGCAAACTAAACACTAAATTCATGTCTGATTTATGACTACAAACTTTATTTGTAGAAAAGATACAAAAATTTCAAATTAGATGCCACACAACAAGCCAAATTAAGTATGTAGGCATCAGTTAGCTTTCCCTGTTCAGTGTCTATACTGCTATGCTAGCGATGGTATAGTATCTACAGTTGTCTGCTCTTTTGTCTGCCCTAATGTTGCTCCTATATATAGAGTGATTCCACGTTCTTCAAGAAAATTACAAATTCCTTATATTATTATATTTTGTTTGACATAGAGTTTTAATATTTCATATAGAGTTTCATAATTGTACAGTTTTTGCTCAGAAACAGTCTTGTTCTGATTCTAGGAAGATGACAACACGCAATTTGTCTATCTTGGAAGTAGTGCTGCTTTGATTTGGTTTTTAGTGCATTGGACAAACTGAGCAGGTCCTAATTTTAACCATCGCTAGCATGGATGAAGGGAACTGACTTAAGTGTGTCTGTTTTTCCTCTTCTGGGCTACCTAATTTAAACTGCAGAACAGCACAGAACAATAAGATATTTTTGTCTCCACATCAGGTTCTCAGGACAAGCACTTGACATGACTGGCTTGTTTATGTAAATGGAAGCTCATCTATCCTTTCAAGGCTGCGCTGGCTAGGAGGTATTAACAGAAAAGGATGCCCTTTTATTTCATTATTAAATCTTGATTGTTTTTTTTTTTATTTAGTTGTAATTCATAAAAGTGTAGGATATATGAATACATTTTTATGATTATAATACCTTAAGTTCTCAATCATCCATATGTTTTGGCAAAAGATCAATAATGTTTAAGAATTTAACTTTATTATGTTATATTTGTTTCTATTCTCCCATTCAAGATAAATTATTTTGCAGAATTAATTTTGATCATAACCTAAATTCAAGCACTTGATAGACCACCAACTAATTTTCATTGTCTGACACGAATATGAAAGATGACACGGATTTCGAGATAATATTTTTTGTAAGAAACATTCAAACGTCAACTTAGAGTCATCCAGAGCACTAAATTTTGCAAACTTATAGTCAAACTGACCGGCTCGATAAGACAGACCCAATGATATAAAAACTAGTCTAATCCAGCTTAAATCAAGCCCATATCAAGTCATTAAACTATTCTTGAAAAATTTTCAGACACATTTGAAAGGTTAAACATATGGCAAATCTGACAAGTTTATAATCAAATTGAGTGTCTCGACAAGATGAATTCAACGAGGCCAATATCACTAAATTTTGACATCATTAAGCACCTAAATGTCCATTAATCTTCGTTTGATTGAGATATGCTCTTCGAATCATCCAATCAAAATGATTCATATTTCTGCATTAATTGCACTCATAATACTATAACTAGACCTCTCTCCTCTCATGAGCAAGGGGGAGCTGAAGTCTAGAGAAAGAATCTGAGGCCATGAGGAGGAGTTGTAGCTCAACATCACCACTGACCGCCATCGACCACCACTGGTTGTTGTCGACCAACGTCTACTGTCATCGACCTTCGTCGACTACCGTCAACCACTCTCGACCATTGACAACTTTTGTCAACCACCGCCTACCATCGTCGACCACCACAGACCTCTGTCGACCACCTCCCACCTCCGTTGACCTCTGTCAACCATCGTTAATTACCACTAACTAGATGCCGACAATCGACGTTGTAAACTGAAAAAATATATTTACCCTTTCCCGTGTGTGGGACAAGTGATTTATGTAATCATCTATCAATAGTGAATTTTTTTACCATGTTGTTTTTCCCTTTTCGGGTTTTCCATGTTAAAAATTATAGAGCCGCACTGCTTGTTTCTCTTTCATCTGTGTGTGTGTTGAATTCTCGTACAACGCTAAGACGATAATCTGTTACTCTACCGCTACAAATTTTCTAGCATGCATCAGTTTGGTGTTGTCAGTGAGAAATTCTCAATTGCTCCACTAAAGTACTTGCTCGATTTACTACATGGTCACCAAACATAATATTCAAGACAACAGAGCCGCTCTCTCCAACACCCATCGGTCCAGAGAACATTGATGAAGTTAAGGGCGGCATGTATCTTCATCTTCTCGACCTAGAAGACGTTATCCCGCGAACGAGGGGGTTTTGGGTCCTTCTATGGAAGAACAAATGCGTAGAATGGAGGAGTCTCAATTAAAGATTCTACAACTCCTACATGGGACCCAACAACAGCTTTCCACACCGATGAATGAAATTCGTTTACCATTAAATATGCGACTTACAAGAAACATGCTACTTGGACACTTCCCCTGTCAGGTCGTGATGTTAAACTCCTAGACACCTCAAGTTCATCCATCTCATCTAGTACAACCATGTTTTGTCGCCATTCCAGATGATGTCATTTATAAAAAATTATGACGCCTTGTTTGAAAAGAGTTCCCTCTAGAGAAAAAGGATCGCTTCCTCACATATGTGAATTCTCTCTCTTAGCGGATGCAGTGCTCCAACACCCCATCCCAACAGGTTTTAAGCATTCAAACATCAACATGTTTGAAGGGGTAACCAACTCCTACGAACTTATTGATCATTATCGATATATCGTGAACATTCAGCGTGCCTCTGATGTGCTTCTGTGTTAGGTTTTCTCGACTACTCTTAAAGGACAAGCTTGAACCTGATTCTACTCTATGCTAAGGGGCACTGTAAACACCTTTAATGGGCTTGCCAAACTATTTTGGGAGCAGTTCATCGCAAATCGACTAATCATCAATGACTCATCCCATCTCTCAAGAATTTGCCAAAGTAAAGGAGAGTCGCTCAAAGATTACTTTTGCCAGTTTTTTATTGAAGGACGTTAAATTCCAAAAGTAGATCCAGAATTACTAAAATAGGTCTTCCTTGGGGGGCTCCGCCCACATCACTGATGTGGGAGACTGTTCATTCTTATGCTAACCTCAACCACCACGTTAAGGCTCGAATCAGTGCGGACCAGGCCATTAACGCACAGAAGGAATAATTTGAGAAATTTGGGGGGAAGCACAAAGGTAAATCTAGATAAAATAATCAATCTTCACAATGGAGAAAGTCTGAACAACCGAAGCATCGTGGCCTCTTCCTTCAACCTGCGGGCCAAAGAACTGAATATCTACTCAAGAAAGAGTATACATCGCTCAACACATCACGTACTAACATCTTGATGGCCATAAAAGATAAGCAAGCTATTAAGTTGCCTCACCTCCTAAAACCTAACTAAAAAAATAAAAAACAATACTGTTATTTCATAAGTCGTGGCCACACCACTGAGACGTGTAATCAGCTTAGGGAAGAAATTGAAAGGTTGATTCAAAAGGGATATCTTGGTCGATTTATATAAAACAAAAAAGTTGGTAGCGATAAAGCTTCTACTAAGGGCAAGAAACACAAAGGCAATAACATGGGGGTCACCCAGTCGTTAGTGAAATTCAAACAATTGCAGGAGGCCCATTACTGACTGATCAAGTTCTTACCATTACACCTGGTGAACCAGCACAAAAGAAATTACGCCTTGAACCTATCACTTTTGATGATTCTGATTTAGAAGGAGTTTGAGTACCCCACCAAGATGATCTTGTCGTTAGCGCAGAAATTGGTGAACCTTGCTACAATGTAAAGAGGAACTTGGTCGACAATGAGAGGTCCGTTGATGTTTTATTCTACACCACTACCCTTAGTTTGTGACTAACAAGGGAAAGAACTCAAATTGTGTTTGGGCCATTATATGGTTTTGATAAAAGAGTATTAAGTGCCGAGTGAACAATAAATCTCCTTGTTGTCATGGGAGATTTTCTTTGACAGATAACTCGCTCAGTCTAGTTCATTATTGTCAAGTTAGAATTAGCATACAATGTTATCTTTGAGAGACCCCTACAATCAATCTTTGGCATCGTGACTTCTGCATTACACTTGAAGCTCAAGTTTCTCCCCAGCAAGGATCATCATCATATGAGGAGATCAATAGATAGCACAATCATGCTATCTCGGACAAGCTCAACCACACCCATCAATGATACTTGGCATCAAAAACATTGATCTTCATAATGAAGATGTATCTCAATGAGCTTCTCCTGTGAAAGATTTTGTTCACGTCCCACTCTCTAATGAAAACACATCGAGAACAATACAGCTTGGTTCCTTAATCTTTGATGAGCAAATGCCAGAATGTGTTGATATCCTTCAGAGGAACTAAGACATTTTTGCGTGGACCCTGATCAACATACCTGGAGTTGACCCTAAAGTAATCATGCACTCGATAAAGGTAGATCTGACCTTTAAACCGATCATTCAGAAGAAGCACAGTTTTGCCCCAGATTGCTTACAAGCTATTGAATAATAAGTCAATAAGCTTCTCGAAGCAAATTTCTTACGGGAAGTACATCATGGCAGGCCAATATCGTCATGGTGAAAAAATCTAATGGTTAATGGAAAATGTTCGTCGACTATACATACCTCAAAAAAACTTGCCTAAAGGATAGCTTTCCTCTCCTGCGCATAAATCAACTCATTGGTATCACGTCTGGACATCAGTGCTAAGCTTTATGAATGCATACACAAGGTATAATCAAATAAAGATAAATGCAATGGACGAGGAAGCCACCTCTTTTCAAACAGATAAGGGCTTATGCTATTATTGACTTATGTCATTCAGATAAAAAAATGCTGGTGCAATTTATAACGACTCATGAACAAGGTCTTCAAAAACCTTCTCAGGTGTACAATGAAGGTTTATGTTGATGACATGTTAGTAAAATAATTGGAAGCATCCCAACATATTTCTCAGTTAGTGAAGTATTTCCAACTCTTTCGTCAATACAATTTACGACTTAACCCGACTAAATGTGCTTTTGGGGTCACATCGGGAAAGTTTTTAGAATTCATGGTTACCCATCATGGAATTGAGGCAAACCCAAACAAAATCAAGGCATTAAGAGATATGGTGCCCCCAAGGAACATCAAGGAGATGCAACGCTTGAATGGTCTTATAGTCGCTCTATCCAGTTTATTAGTTCATTCTAGAGATAAGTATCTGTGATACTTTAAGATACTTAGTGGTGCTTGGAACATTGGTTTTCAATGGATAGATAACTGTCAGATTGCTTTAAGCAACTCAAGGAATATTTGGCTTCACTGCCTCTCCTCTCAAAGCTCGTACATGTAGAGATGTTTTATATCTATTTGGTTATTTTACCTCAAGCAATAAGCTCCGTCCTTGACAGAATGGAAAACTCAGTTGATAAACCAATATACTATGTTAACAAGATTATCTCTGATACATAAAGACGCTATCCAATGGAGGACAAGACTGTGTTAGCTCTAGTATTCTTAGCAAGGAGACTTCGTCTGTACTTTCAGTCTCACACTATCGACGTCTACACACAACTTTATTTGAAGGCTATCCTACAAAATCTAAAATCATTGAGAATGTTAGTTAAATGGCTGGCAGAATTGGGAGAATTTGACAACGATTATTACCAGGACGAAACATCAAATCACTGGTTTTAACCTACTTTGTGGTAGAATGTACAGTGCCCACCTTTGATGAACCACCATTTTCTCCTTCACAGTCACCTCAGTGGACATGATACGTAAACAAAGCATCCATAAACTCAAAGGCTGGTGCATGAATACCACTCATCTCCCCAAAGCAAGACATCTTGGAGTATGAATTTTGCTTGAAATTTTTAGCCACCATTAATGTTGCCAAATATGAAGCACTTGTCGTCGGATTAAAACTTATCATCGACTGTGAAGTACAAAACATGATTATTGATACATCAAAAAAATATTCAATTTTTTATATATATATATTTAAGGCTTATATTTGGTGATATTGCACTTTAAAGAAATATATTTTCATGTTTTCTTGCAGTTATATTAAGTCTAGGCATTTGGAGCTTAAAGAATGCAAAAAGTACAAAATTTGAAGTCAAAAGTCGCATTTTCAAAAAATTGACCTGGAGCCTAGGCGCTAGAACTGGCGCTTAAGCGCCAGAATATGTTTGCATCAAGCTTAGTTATTTGAATTTGATACTTGTTTGTTTCATATGGTGATAATCAAGTCATTATCGAGCTGATTAATAAATAAATTATTGAGTCACTTCATTTCTTTCCAATTAACTTTCATTGAGAAATTAAAATTAGAGATATTGTGTTATTTATTATTTTAGTTAAATAAAACTTATCAAACAAAATAATTAATATAGTTGAACTACTTATTTTCTAATCAAACCAATTTTATCGAGCTTATAAACGAGTTACTTGCTAAACTTATAAAAATAAACAAGCTTTTAAATAAATGAGTTATTAAATGAATAACTAAAAGAACATGTAAATGTGTAAACTAAATGAACAATTAAATAAATAAATATTTATCTTGTTTTATGTACTAGAAATTCAAATACAGTTTAATATAAATGAATTTTAAATGAGCATATTCACAAGCTTAAATTAAGCTATAAGTGATTTTATTCATAAGTATTAAATCGATTTTTTTATGAGCTATAAATGATATTACTTCTCGATCTTCATAACAAGTTTATCCACGAGTTTTATACGATATTGTTCCCAAACAAAAACAAACCGAACTAGGAGACGTCTAAACTTGTTCATGTAGCAATCAAACGCTGATAAAAGTGTTCGAACTTGTTCAACTAGTTAATCAAACAAACGAGAACGAGCTCTTATTGAATCATATTATATGACGAGCTTCTCAAACGCACGGTTCATTTGCACCCCTAATTATAAGCATATAGTAAGTCAAACAAGATCGAAAATGATTTTATCATGTACCACTCGTTTAATAAATGAGTTCAAAATAATTGTTCAATATCACTTGTTTACTTACTATTTCCTTAGTCTTGTTGCCTGGCATATATATGTTATTTTAACAGCCCAAGTTAGAATCAGCCAATTTTCTTCATAAAAGAAAAGGTCGATAGGGGGCATCTTGCAAAGATGGAGAATGAGCGTCATTCTTTGACCTCAAAGAGAACAAAAAGGAAAAGTGGAAACATTGATAAAGGTAAAGAGAATCAACTGGAACCTCTAAAACAAGTAAGTAAGCATAAATTCAAACCTATATAGATATAAAGATGGAGACTTTTCATACATACGGCTTTATTCTTATATGTTTAGATATCCAATATCTAAACTTTCAAATTTATATACACATCACTTTAATCTTTGGCAGCACAAAAAAAATGCTTCTATCTTTAATTTTTTTAAAATTGAAATATATATTTTTTATGCATGAATTTGTAATATCAAAGTGATATAAAAATAAATATCAAGCTTTAAATGTTAGATATGCAAATATATAAGAGTGGTGTGATAGAAGATCTGTGGTGGTAGAGTAACAAATTAGCCTCTCAGTGTAGTACGAGATTCAACCCATGCACACAACTTAAACAATAGTAGAGATAGATGACATCACGATGTTTACATGGAAAACCCTAGAAAGAAAGAAAATCACAGAGCATGACCTAGTTAACGTAATCCACTATGTAATTATGAGTACGTAGTCTTGCTCTTCTCTTGAGTTAGGGAAGATGGAACTATATAGTTAATGTACAATGATATTTCAACAATAATAGTCGTAACGGGCAGCAAAAACTTTAGTTGATTACTATGAAGATAGTAGTTCACCGTGAATGTTGTAGATGATGATTATAGTGCTAGTTGAAAGATGTGGTAATAGTTGGCAACGTAGGACATAAATGGTAGCCTTGAGAGCATCTATTAACCAGAAAGGCGGTAACAAAAGGTTGTAATAATAGAAATAAGATGTAGTAGGGAGCTAATATATTGTCCATAGACCACAAATGTCTGAGTTAGAAGCTACAAGAGATGTGGGGCTAGTTGGTCACGTAAGCGATTTTAGTGAGCTGCAATAATGTTTGTAGGTGACAAAGGCTAGAGTTGGAAGCTACATTAATTGTGCACAATGTAAGTCCTAGTTGTTCATGTAGGTTGTAGTGGTGAGTTGCAATAACGTTTGTAGGTCACAAAGGCAAAATTTGAGAGTTGTGTAAGTTGTGAGTCATGTAGATCGTAGTTTGTCACATAGACCATAACGATGAGCTGTAATAATGTTTGTAAGCTATAGAGACCTAGTTGAGAGCCACATGAGTGGTGAACCACGTACGTCGTTGTTAATCACATAAGCCATAGTAGTGAATTGTGATAACGTTCGTATGTCATTAGAGAAAAAATTGGGAGCTGCAATAATGTGCATATGCCACAAAGGCTGAATTTGATAGTTTCATATGTTGTAGACCACATAGGTAGTAGTTGGTCACGTAGGCTGTGGTGGTGAGGGGCAAAAATGTTTGTAGTTCATTGAGGCTAGAGTGGAGAAATGCAATAACGTCTGTAGGCCACCAAAGCCAGATGTGGGAGTTATGTGTATGTGAATGACACGGGTCATAGTTGGTCACATAGATCGTAGTAGTGAGTTAGAATAACATCAATTGGCGCAATTGTCATTGGAGAGAGCTGTGAGGAGAGAACTTCAGGAGTTCGGAGGAAGCCTCCATATCCTAGGTATGGAAATCATAAATGGTTGTTGTTAGGAGTTATCATCTTATCTAAAATACCGTGTTATTTGTAACCTTTAATTAGGGGTAAGTTGCTACACAAAATTTAGGGTACATCATTACACTGTATGTACGACAAATCCATCAATAGAGACAAGCAAGAGGCAGCTGATAGTGGTTAATGAGAAGTGTTCAATTGTGGTTGACACTTGTGGGAGCAAGAAGTGTTTGTCGAGTCTTCAAGTCATAACAACTCTATAAATTAGTTCCTTCTCTTCACCTTTAGGTTCAGGTCTAGTTCCTATATTTCTCTTCATGACATGGGGTTGGGTTCTATTTATAAAGTCTGGGAGTGGCCTTCCCTACAAATAAAAAAGGATTTTGGATCGCTCCATTAGATGAACTAAGAGATTCCCTCAATTGGATGGAGTATCGTGGACATTTTAGTGCCTTAATGATGTCAAAAAATAAGTGATTTTGGGTTTGTTGTATTCGTCTCATCGGGGCGGTCGATTTGATTATAAGTTATCTGATTTGAATCCATTCAACCTTCAAATTAGTACCCAAATCTTTGAAAAGTGGTTTAATGGTTTGATTCAGGCTTAATTTGACTCGGAACAGTTGATGTCATTGTGTTCGACTTGTCTAGCCTTCCTGTTTGACTTTCCTGAAATCTGAGTTCTAAATGATTTTTAATTTGAGTATGGATGTTTCTTGCTCAAAAAATTAACTGAAGATTGTGATAAGCATCTCTAGATTCATGCCAAATGACAATGTGTTAATGATGTAATATGTATGTATGTATGTATGTATGTATATACATACATACATACATACATACATATATATATACATA
>NEWO01000077.1:274967-304353 GCA_003013225.1 Phalaenopsis aphrodite
GTTCTTCTTACTTCATGCGCCGCCGCAGTTTTCGTCTCTGCCCTCGAACCTTTGGCTCTGATACCACTTGTTGAGAAAATAGGGGCGAAGAAAAACAGTAATCGACACAAATCCAAAAGAACACAAAGATTTAACGAGGTTCGGCAAAGATGCCTACGTCCTCGGGAGCAGAGCGGCGAGTTCCTTTCAATATTCAGAAAAGAGGTTACAGAATAGAGGATTATTCAACTCTCTCTAAGACCTAGAATTACAAACATGTCTATTTATAATCATAGAGTAAACCTTACAGTACAATATGTAATTACCAAATTACCCCTGTACCGTATAGCGGGGCGTTGACCAGCACCCCCAATCCACATAACGTAACTTCCCGATTTGGACAGATTCTTCCGCTTCGCTCCGCTCTGCTCCGCTTCGTTACAGCGTCTGTCCCTATATGGTATATGAGCCATACCATAACATTTAAGAAGACTAACTATTGAAATAATGAATTTTGACATTATGTATTTGTTGAATCTAAAAATGTCTGGGAAACACGTTTAAGAATTATAGCGCTAAAGAATGTGAGAGAGGAAGAGAGAGAAAACAGAACAATAGCACAACAATTAACAGTAAATTTGTGCAACTCTTATTCATGAAATGGACTTCCCATTATAGGAATGGGGCATTTGTACAATTACATGGTGTACCCCAAGATTATGTAGGTACGATGGTGGTATTTCAGTCTATACATAAATATGACCTTTGGGGGCCCTTAGATGTCCTGCGGGAGGGATCGGGCTACTACTAGGCCCGACAGCCCTTAAAACCAAGTGGCACCCCTAGGCCAAGCAACCATCATGTCTGGCAACCACTTGTTGAGGACTAGTATTTGTTGTTCCAGAGCTGAAAGGTTCGTTTAACCTATCTGGGTTAGAAGATGCTAGATTTGTTCATATGGATTTGATCAGATAGGTTCTTTGGGAGACCATCCATATTTTTCGGCTTGAGAGCGTCGTCCTCTTGATTTGTAGGGACTGACAAATTTGGTGTGCGATATCGAGTCATCTTTGATGGGTCCCGTGAGGCTGCATCACTTCTTTCGTTAGTCGTGAGATATCTTTGAGATCCTTACTAACAATTTTTTATGTACAATATCAATTTCAGCCATAACTACATCGTGTTATGGCTTCTTTTTAATCTATTTCCCGTGCTATTTTTTTGCACAAGCATAAATCATCTCAAATATAATTTCAATAACCATTTGTAGAAAAGCTTTTTAGGCAAAAGAATTCAGTCGAAGAAAATAATTTTAATGATGTGGTACTTACCATCTCTTAGACATTTTATGTTGGTAAGGAGATCAACACTTTTATCTACCTTATCATGCATAGATTGAATTTTCCTAAAATTTACTAACTAAAGTAACAAATGACAGAGCTCTGATTTTCTTCGTGGATTTTTTATGGTGGTCATGGGAGTTTTGAAGATCACTTGTGGTGAAGTTCATTGACACCAAGTTTGAAAGTAGCTAATTTGAAGGGTTGTTTATTGAGATTTTGTACAGTCCTAACTGGTATTGTCATGTCAGAAGGCGAGCACGTTCAAGTAGTATTAGTTTGAAGATTATATGTACTCTTGCAGTGTTTGGAGGCATTTTTACTTTTTCCTGTTTGTATTACTATAAATTAGGTCTTTTTTATATTGATTATAGCACCTTTGTTGCACTTTTGACATTTCATCGATAATTGATTATAAATGAGCCCAATAGTTGATATTTCCCTCTATGTTGTACTACAAATACTTTGAGCCATGTGATGTTTGCACATAAAATGAACACTAATTTGTCAAGGGGAATATAATTTGAAGCACTCAAATATTCAATTATAATTCAAACTAAATTTTAAATGAGCCATGTGATATTTCCATCTATGTTGTACTACAAATATGTACTACACAATGTTTATGTTATTAGAATTCAAACTAAATTTTAAAATTTAAATGTATAGCACTCAAATATTCAATAATACATAAAAATTAAGCGACCAACCAATTGGGTGAATGCAAGAATTCCAACACATCATAAGCTATAAAATGAATGCAAAGAGTTAACAGATCATCCAAAAACAAGATTACATCATTCATTTCATTCATTAAAGAAACATTAAAAGTAGAGTCTTGATTACAACAACATAAAAAGATAATAATAAAGACGGACTCTTCCATTATTTCATACCCACATACATCGACATCTACATGCACACAATGACACATAAGAATACATCATAAAATAAGCATAAGTAATGTAAAGAAAGACCACAACAAAGATTCCATTCAAAATCTTCAAATGAAATGTGATGGCATCAAGTTTCTTTCCGTCCATCTCTTTATGGCAATGAAGTTGATACAAAATATTGTCCATTTTAGGTTCGACTTTGACTATCCATTTGAAGAATTTACAATCATCCTCTGGACGATTTCAAGGGCATCGATAAAGGTTTCTTCTATTATTTTCATCTGTATGAGCAATGAATTTAACGCTTGGCAAATTGCACCTACAATACACATCACTATTTCGAATGACACCTATAGTTGTTGATGACTGAATTGAATTCATCATTGTTTCGCATCTGAAAGAAAAACATGAATCATTAGCTTTCAAAGTATAGAAGTAATATTAAGCTCGAGAAAAATAATAAGGGCCCAAAATAAAAATAATGTTGTTTTCAATAAAATATTTTGGAGCTTGTATGAATCATGATAGTGCAATATTGACTCGAAAGACCCTAAACAAAGAATAAAAAAATCAACCTAAACTTAAAAGGAATGGGTTAGCTATTTAATTCACCTAATAATCAAAATAGTTTTAATTGAGAAATGCACACGACTCAATATTGATCTCATTTTTGGGTGACATTCAACTTTTGGAGTTATGTGGAGCTTCCAAAAAGGACCTAGTGCCTCTGAACGCTAAGAAAAGCACAATGTGCCCCCTTCTGGTCCAGTGTGATCATGTCAGGCTTGGGGCCTGACCATGCCCAGGTGTGGCCACAACCCAGCCTGGGCATCGTCACGCCCTCAATTCTGCAGGCGTGGTCATCTTTCCACGACATCACTGATCCGTGGCCTTCGTCCATGGATCCTTATCTTGAACTTACATTCACTCAAATGGCTGAAAACATTTGAAAACCGTTGACAGCTGCGAAAACCATCGGAGTAATCCGAACTGTCGATCACCAATCTAAACGATGACCCAGGATAGTTGTCATAGCCTATAAATGGCGGTTGTTTGTTCCTGTCGAAAAAAAAGGTATCAAGTGAAGTAATCTAGTAGTAAAGGAATCAAGCGAAGGGTGCCAAAAATCCAATGAACACTTCTTCTTCTCGCAGTGCCCACTTCAGTCAGAATTCTCTGGTCTTCGGTCAGCAGTGCTTCGTAAGTCTTCCCTCTCTTTCCTTTTAAGTTAAGTGTTTTAATTTAAGTGCTTAAGTTAAATATCTAAGCCTATATTAACTCAAAAGCCTTGGGTTTAGGTTTGACTCAAGTAGACCCAAACCTAACCTAATCCTAATCTCTAAAAAATCTTAACCCAAACCCTAAAACCTAACCCAGACTTGACCCAAACTATACCCGTCACTACGAAGGGAGACGGGCGACAGCGACATGAGATTGGATGGGCCAAAATTAGGGATTCTAGTGTTTCGAGAGACTGGCATGAGGTATAAGAAAAAATAGTCACTAGTTTGTTATATTATGAGTTTCATGAATTTGTCAAATAAAAACCCAAAATTAAACAATAAAAAAGACCAATTTAATTTTTTTTATAAAAAGAACCTTTAATACAATAAAAATGATGTAACTACGCTATTTTTCATTTGTATCTTTTCCTAAATAAAATCTTGATCATGTGGCATTATGCTGTCATTTTTAATTTCTTTTAATTAAATTTATTAATTAATTTACACTAATACTAATTTAATTTAAAATTTTTCCTTTTCAGCTTTACTCAGCTTCCCAAAACAAAAAGAAAATCTCACATTCCTTCCCCCCCCCCTGACGTCCTCTGTACGGCCACGCACAGTAAACATCCATGCGCTGCCCCCCTCGCTCCCATCACGAAATTGCCATGCTCTCTTGCCCTCACGCGCGTGTACGTGCATCCTATGGGAGAGAAAGTAGAGGGAGTTGGTCATCAGCACCCGAAGTCCATTAACTATAAAAATTAAAACCTTTGCAAGGTCAATGACACCACTCCAGCTAATACTTTACATTTATCTTTAATTAATCCCTTACTTAAAACAATAATATTATTTCATTCCTATAGTTATAAATAGAGTTGACTCCTTAATTTTTATTACAAATAAAACAAATTATGATTTAATTTATGGAAATAAGAAAGTATCAAACCACCATCTCTTCACGAAAACAATAATATTAATTGATAGGGATTTGGTTGGAGACCAATAAATCTCTTTTTAGTCAAATTAATGCGTTTAAATTCGGCTTCATGAATGTCAAGTAATATACCTAAGTTCAAACATAGAAAATTAATAAATAATTTTTATTTATAATTTCTTCTTGACAAATGGTAATTGAAGGTGCCTCGAGGGGAAAAGATTTACGTACGTACGCAGCGCTGCGTACGTACGTCAGGGTTATACAGAAGGTACAGGAGGGTTATATCTGCGTTATATCCTCTAAAATCTCCCCGTAATCTACCTGTAACATACTTGTAACCTACAAATATATGAAAACAGAACCGTGGAACTTAATAGAAGGTACAGGCAGGTTACATGCAGGTTACGGGGTGGTTACAGAGGATAAAACCATCATGTACCATCTATATAACCCTGACGTACACAACAACGTGCGCAACTTTTTTCCGCCAGGAGGAGCATCACAGGTCGCAGTTGGTGCTAGTTGGATTAATTGAAAAAAAAAAATTACAATTGTTTTCATGATTTTAAGATGGAATCTCATGTACATTATCTACTTGACATTAAAAAAATGTATATAAAAATATGCATAATAAGTGTTAATTTACAAAAATAGGAGAATTTTTTTTTTATATTAATGTTTGATTGATTTCATAAAAGTTCTTCGGTACATTAATAAACATCATGTACTCTTTATATTATTAGCAAATTAAATCAATTTGTTGGTATCATTAAGTGATAAGCAGGTAAATTGGGGATAATTAAATGTAAGCTCAAGTGAGATCTTGTTGTATTTATGATTTTTATTTTAATGTAGGGTAATTTAGTCTTTTGAATTGATTTTGCCGGAATGTCCTAATCCTCCTCTATAAAAGTGACTAAGGGTTCATGAGAGAGTGGGGGTGAGATGTGCAAAAGTTGTAATCCAAAGTCATTTTTCTTTCTCCCCATCTGATACAAGTAAACTCTCTATCCCTGTGGACATAGACGAATCAACTTAACGTCGAACAACATAAATTGTTTGTACTTGATCATTGAATTTTTTTTTGTTTAGACTTTTTTGCATAAAAATTGGTATCAAAACTTTGGGTTTGTGATCGAAGTTTGACTCAACTTTGACAGCAGAAAATATGGCGTGTGTTGTTGACGTTTTTTGAAACAGGTAGTCCAAGAAGCTTTGCCGGCAGATTTGGCCGGTTCGATGGTAGACCAGCGACAACTTGACAGCTTGGGCACAAAGATTCAATGTGCAACCGGAGGATCATTTTCAGAAACAAAAAAAAAGAAAGAAAAAAATAAAAAAATTTATTTGTTTCTTCAAGTGAACCTTTTTTTCCTTTTCTTTTTAGGTTTACAAAATAAGATGAATGAATATTTCAGGAAAGATTTTATTTTGCTTGTGAATTTTTTTTAGAAGGAGATTCCAACAGTGATAGCATGACGTCAGGTTCTTCAATGTCTATTATGACGGTGGAAAAATCGATTCTTCATGTGGTTACACATTTCGTTAAAAATCGATGTGACGAAATGCGATGGCAAAGGGAACTTTGGCATAGGACGATGTGATGTAATAGATGCGTTGTGTTCCTTAAATCTTGAGGAAGTCCTGGATAACAAGAAACATCTAGAAAAGATATCATAAAGAGATTGGTTGAAGATGAATCAGAGTATTTGTGGCTTGATCTGAAATTGCTTAACCAACGAGATCAAATATGGGTTGTGATGGAGACTTTTGCACAAAAATTAAAGAGGATGTTGAAAAAAAAAAATATCTCATGAAGAGCATGAAAAACAATCTTCATATAAAGTGTCGGCTCTATAGATTTGTTACTATTGATGAGTATATTAATGACTTCACCAAGCAGTTAGCATATCTATTAAATTTGGATGAGGAAGTTAGAGATGAAGACAAAACACTCCTTCTGTTAGATTCACCTTCAAATGAGTACAAAAACTTCACGATGACACTCGTTAATGGGAAGGAGGTTTTGAAGTATGGCGAAATGACTATGGTGTTGTTAAATGATAAGTTTTGCGAAGATACAAGGAGTCTGCAACAATGGATTCAACTAAGGCGCTTACACTCCAACGAGAACAATTTGAGAAAAAGAAATGAAATTCGATAAAGAAATGCAGTAGGGGTGACACTTCTCAACTTGTAGGCACATTCTTAGGAAAATTCAAATTTTTTTTAAATACTGGTTATTGGATGAAAAATTATCCAAAATTGAAGTAGAAGGGAAATGAAGTTACATCTAAGGTGAAAGTCAATATCATTATGGAAAAATGTGAAGAGGCAAATTTTGATATATAATTATATGTAGTTTCTCACTATTTTTTAACAGATAATTTATATTGGATTTTGGACACATGTGCTACCTTTTACATTTATCCTCATCAAGGGTGGTTCAGTACATACAACAAGTTAGATAGCAATGCAGCGACTATGGGCAATGATCAAGCTTAATATACTTTTGGTGAGGGGAGTATCTTCATCAGGATGCTTGATGACTTTGTGATGAAGCTTACAAATGCTATGCATGTTCCAGATATCAGGATAAATTTGTTATCAGTTAGAGCTTTAGATTTTAAGGTCCATAAACAAGTTATTGAGGCGAGAGTTATGAGAATATGTCGTGGATCACTAGATTTTATGAAGGGAGTCGGTTATCACAACCTTTACTATCTTACGGGCAGTACAGTGAATGAAAAAGGTTGTTATTATTGATAATTCTTTTGACATCACCATGTTGTGACATATGCTACTAGCTCATGCTAGAGAGGCTTCACTTCATTTGTTGAAACATGATTGATCAAAAGAGACAAGCACTTGTTAGCTTAATTTTCATGAAAGCTATGTATTTGACTAAAAAACATGAATATCTTTTAGTACTATCATCGACAACAAAAAATATATTTTATAATATGTTCACAAATATGTTTGCAGCTTGACGACAACAGAATCACTCAGTGGACAAAGAAATTTTATCTCTTTATTTGATGATTGCTTCAGGTATGTTTGGGTATACACTGTAAAGCACAAGAGTTATGTACTAGAGATTTTCATAACTTAGAAGAAGTAGAATGAGACTTTGACTGCTAAAAAAACATATTATATTGGAACAGACAATGGGGTCGAATACACTTGGATGTATTCTTGCAAGAGTGCTGAAGAGATGGGGTAGAGCACCACTTCACTGTTTGAGAGACACCATGATGGAACCGGGTGGCTAAGAGGATGAAGCATACTTTGATAGAGAAATTTTGGTGCATGTTATTCAATGTTGTGTTAGATAGAGTATATTTGGCCTAAGTCATAGACTATGACTGTCACTTGGTGAACCGTCTACCTTCTGTATCTATTGGAAAGAAGATCCCAAAAGAGATGTGATTAGGGTATTCTGCTATAGATTATGAACACATGAGTATTTGGGTGTCCAGCTAGCTATCACATGTAGAATGATAAATTAAAACCATGAGAAAAGAAGATGATCTTTATTTCCATCAGGCGTGGAGGTAAGGGCTTCAAGTTGTATGATCAGTTAGAAATAAAAGTTATCATTAAAGATGATGTTACATTCGATGAGGCAAGCTAATTGAAAAATCAGGACTCAAAACGGGTGGAAATTTTTATTGGGACCACAGATATGCAACATAAGATGGAGTTTGAGCAGCTCTAATTATTCCACAGAGTTCATCCACTTTGACTTAGATACTTGATTTAGTTTTTTCCTAGGAGGTATTTGTTATTAGTACTATAGATGTTAAGGATGAGAATTTTGCTCAAGAATCTATTACTGGGAGCAAGATCAGACACTAAAATGTCCTAAAACTAGCTTGGTTGAGGGATCACATTACATTTGCACTTTCAGCTACGGAGGCCGAAATTCCTTGTCACTACAAAAAAGTGACGAAGTGCCTAGGTTGTGATCATTAGAGAGTGGCAATGAATGAAGAGATGGAGTCTCTTCAAATGAATTTTATTTGGAGGTTGGTGAAGCTTCCTTCAGGAAGGAAATATATCAGGTGCAAATGATTGTTTGCAAAGAAGGATCTATCATCTGTTGAAGCTTGATGATGTAATTAGTGGTAAAATGATTTTCACAATGAGAAGGGATTAATTATGATGTGTGTTCTCTTTAATGGTCTAACATCTCTCAATCTGTGTTTCTTTAACACTTGTAGCACAATACGGTCTGATCTTGAAACAACTCAATGTGAAGACTTTATTTCTATATCAAGAATTACAAGAAGAGATCTACATGCTGCAGCCACCTAGATGTGGAGCATCAAACGACTTAGTTTGTAAATTGGACAAGTCTTTCTATCAGTTGAAGCTGTCATCACTATCGTGGTATAAAAAATTTGACAAATTCATGAGGGAACATGAGCATACAAGAAGACAGTATGATCATTATGCATATTTCAATAATTTGAACAATTATGAGCTTATTTACTTGCTTCTATATGTTGATGATATGTTAATTTCAACTGCTAGTCAGATTGAGGTTGATAGGATGATGAATCAACTGTCTAAACATTTCGAAATGAAGGAGTTTTGTGAAACTCGCAAAATTTTTGAGATGAAGATTCTCAGAGACAAAGTAGCTGGAAAGATTTACATTTTGTAGGGAGCTTGTCATTGGAAGGTGTTAAAGAAACATGGGATTGGTGACTTAAGCAACACGATGAATCCACTTATTGAATCTCACTTTCAATTGAGTTTAGATTAGTGTCTAAAGATGATCAGAAAATGAAAGATATGTCATCCGTTCCTTACGTTATTGCAGTGTACAGTCTGATATATGTCATGGTTTGTACTATACTAGACATTGTACAAACAGTTGGTTCTATGAACAGATTAATGCATGATCCAAGAACACAACAATGATAGGATGTGAAGAGTATTTTGTGGTATATGAAGGATATAATTAAAGTTGGTTTGTTTTTAAGAGACAGACATATATGGCAAATTTTTTTTTATAAGCTACGTTGACTCAAACTGTGCATGTGCTATGAATAGATGAAGATCTATAGATAACTATTTATGCACATTGGTAGGAGTTTCAGGTAGTTGGAGATCAGTTCTTCAATCAATTGTTGCTTTATGTACTGTGGAGGCTAAGTATGTGATAATGACAGAGGCAATGAAGAAAGCGATATGAATGCAGGGCCTATTGGATGACTTGAGAGTTGATCAGTAGTCTCTGATGGAGTTATGTGACAATCAGAGGCAATATTCTTGGACACAAATCCAATTCATCATACTTGTACCAAACACCTTGATGTGAGGTACCGTTTTGTTCAGGACTTGATTGATGATAACAAGGTTCTGTTGAAGAAGATAAATACAAAGAATAATCCAGTGGTGATGCTCATTAAGGTACTACAAGTTCAGAAGTTCACATACTGCAGAAATTTGGTGAACATCCTAGCTCAGAACTAATTGCGTAGTCGAGCATTTCGAAGAATTAGAGTGACTAAATTAGAGTTTGAAGCTTATTTGGTCATCTCTCACTTATCTGAAAGTAAGAAATGATCTGAAGATTTTTGTATTTATGACTTTTATTGTAATTACGATTAGTTTAGTCTTATGACTTTTATTTACTTGTATGTCCTAATCATTATCTATAAAAAAGACTTATGTTCGTGAGAGAGTGAGAAGGTAACAATTGTAACTTTAAGACATTTTTCTTTCTCCCCATCCCTTGCTAGTGAAATCTGCCTCCCTGTGAATGTAAACAAACCAACTTAACACCGAACCACGTAAATCTTTTTTGTTTAATTGTTGTTGTGTGAAATTTCTTTATTTCCGCATTGTTTTTGAATAGTGGATCTAACTGAAAGAAACTAAAATTCAATTCTAAGAAAATATCTCAAATTTAGAATCTTTAATCAAACAACAAAATGAATAAATTTGTAAATACAAATATATACCTCCAATCATTGATATTCTATCATTATTCACCGATTTATAGTACTTCTAAATTTTATTTTTCACTCCCAATCGATGTTGTATGCATTGCTTGACATAAAGAATAGGCTTAGGGACCTCAAAGAAATATTAGGTGTTTTGCATGCACCTACGACCACCCATGAGAGGAGAGAGAGTGGGTCCCTTCTCTCTCTCTCCTCTCTTTGGGTGGTTGTAGGTGTATGAAACATATCTAATATTTCCCCTAAGGGCCTCAAAAGAGAGTGGGATACAATCATAAAGTAACTTTGTCAGCAAAAGAGAGAAGATTTTAGTATTATTTAATCTACGAGGATTGTTAAATGAATGATATGTAGGCATTGTGGTTTGTCCAAGAGAAATGAAGAATGAAGCATTACATGCCCATCGACAAAATGATATGTGGGTAGCACTTTTGATGAATTAGTATCCCAAATTATAACCACGGATATTTAATCATATAAAAGGGGGTTATAATCTTATAACCAAATCAATGTTAGTGTTTCAAATGCTAGGTTACCATCTCCTTTCATAAAAGGTGGGTCACATATAACGACCACATCCGTATGATCATATGCATTAAAATTCACATAATAAAGTCTTTTTTATTAATTATCATGATAGTATTATCTTATTATTAAAAATGATATATATATATATATATATATATATATATATATATATATATATATATATATATATATATATATATATATATATATATATATATATATATATATATAATACATAATTTTAGACGTTTTATCTCCCACAAAAAGATGAATCTACAATCAAGACTATAAAAAATCATACAAGAATGTTAGGCTTGACTTCAATGCTCTTTAATAGTCATATTTTTCTCCCATATATATAAAGGCTCCTTCTTCAAGATTCTTGAAGAAGAGAGAGGCAGAGAAAGAAAAAGAGGTGAAATTGAAACCCAAGACCGGAATCAACGCCATGCTCGCATTCCCCTCTCCTCCCTTTCCTTCTCCTCCGACGCCACCACAGCCACCTCCCTCGCCTCCATCGCCACCATCGCCGGCGAGCTCTGTCTCCGGCGATGGGCATTCCAGTGCTCCGAGCCTAATCATCATCTTCGGCATTATAGCCATCGTCATCACCGCCTCCGCTTCCATCCATCTCTTCCTCCGTCTGATCTCCCGTTCCAGATCGTCTTCCTCCGCTTCGTCTTCCTCATCTTCCTCCCCTCCATCTCCCATCCCTCTTCTCCGCACTCTTTCCGTCGCAGGTAATGATGCCGAACCACCGTTGCCGGCTAACGATCGAGATCAGTTAATCTCATCTCTCCCCATCTTTACTTTCGCATCATCCTTCTCCGCCTACCAGAAACCCCAATCACTGGACTGCGCGGTTTGCCTCTCTAACTTCCGCCCTCACGACGAACTTCGCCTCCTCCCAGCATGCCGCCACGCCTTCCACTCCCAATGCGTCGACACCTGGCTCCGATCCACGCCATCCTGTCCTCTATGCCGCGCGTCCATCCGCCTCCCTCCGGCAGCGGTAGCGGCTGCGCCGCCGGCGGCGGCCTCCGATCCTTCCAGATCTGGAAGCTTCCGAGTCGAACTCGGCAGTGTGAGCCGCCGGAGGCCGTCGGCAGATGGGATCCCCAGCGGCCATGGACGATCGTACTCTTTGGGTTCTTCTTTCGACTATTTGGTGGACGAGGAGGTGGAAGCGGTTGTGGAGCGCCTGAGGAGGGCACCGGTGGGCAAACCAGAGAACGGCATTGAAGTTATTGGAGCGCCGCCTCCGCCGGGATCCGAGGTCGCTGAGAACGCCGGAAATGGGGGGCGTGGTTGGCTTAGGGATTGCGTCGATCGGCTCACTTCCTCGGCATCTTCTTCCTTCAATTCCTTGAGATTCTCTGGGAGAATCGGCAGCCATCATTTCGATCCATCTCCGGGCATCGTCGCCGGCAATGTCGACCGTAGTTGGGATTTGGAGGCAAGTGGTTTTGTGGAGTGGGAGGAGGAAAGTGGGTTTGGGATGCTCTACAGATGGCTGGTAGGGGTATAATGGTAATTTCGTATACATATTCTCCATAGGGCTAACGCTTAAGAAGCTTCTTTGTGGATAAAGTGAATAGAGCTTGGCGAGGGGTCCGATTTATTTTTCTTACTGTTTTTACCGAATTGGTGGTTATTGATGGGATGACACAGCCAAAACATCAAATGAACTCCAAATCCTGAGTGTATTCGATATCAAGGATATGAATTCTTTCCTTTTATTTGTAGTTGTATAGTATGATATTGGTCATTCATTTTATATTTAGGTATTGGGACTTAATTTCATTTATTTTGTTTAAATTTATTTTTAGTTTTTATGATTGAGTAAAGTGCTTAAATAGCCCGACTTAGGGCCCGTTTAGGAAGCTTATAAGTGCGGGGGCGTTTTTGTAAACCCTACGGTACCGTTTGATTCGCAAGTTTAGTCCACTTATCCGAAAAACACGGTTGGATTTTTACACTAAACAGGTCGTGGGTCGAACCCCGAGATCTACCAGCGTGCCGCGTTTCAGGATAAACTGAATATCCTGAAACGCACAAGCTGACCCAAATGCACCATTATTATATGGAATTGTTTTAATTCTAGAGTTTATAGAAGTGTCAAAATAGTCTCCAACCTTTTTAAATAAAGAAAAGATTTTCTGTCTAGACGTTCGTCCTTCCGGCCAATCACCAACCACCATGTCGTCTGACAATAAGGTGTATGGGGATGTGACCGGTGGTTGGTCATCCGGACATACGGTGTCTGGACGAAATATTTTCTATTAAATAGTGGCTCCCATGAAGGAAAAATTATTATATTCAAATGAGTTCCAGTATTGGTGATATTGTAGTGTAGTAATATCACAATACCACAAATGCTATCCTGAATATCACCAATCATACACACTATTCAGATACAATATTTTCTCCCTTTGGAGAATTATAAGAACTCATTTTTAAAATATTCGGAGACTATTTTGGTACTTCTATAAATTCTAAGGGGATTATTTCAACAATTAATTATTTTTTTTTTTTTTTAATTCTCATTCTTTAATATTAAATGAATTATATGAAGTGGAAAAGGCATATGTTATAGCAAAATTGCTTTTTTTTAATTAATTTATTTATTTAATATCGTAGTGGGCATTATTTGATGTGGGTGGTATAAGAAGCGGGGAGTAAATTGCATCAGTTGGGAACTTGAGAGGATCACGCGAAGGAATCCATTGTGTAAGGCAATAGAACAATATTAAATTTCTGAGCAGCCTTACATTGTTAGACCTCTCCGTTCCCAAGACTAAAAAACATTAAAGCACTGATTCTCGCATCCATAGAATTAATATAACTTAAATATATAAAAATATAATTTTACTGTATGATAAACTAATTTCAAAAGATAAGATCGGCTGCAAATCATATTATTAAAATTTTAAGATATATAAATATGTTTAGAACGAATTTTTATAAAGAATTTTTTTTATTTTTCTGTCACCACCTCCACGTGACGTGATTTTATTGGACTCTGGACGTAGAACGTATGGGTGTAAACGAGCCGAACATGAGCGAGCCATGCTCAGCTTGTGTTCGGCTCGTTTATATTTCGAGCTTAAAAGGTGTGTTCGTGTTCGGCTCGTTTGCTTGACGAGCCGAACACGAACTGTTCACGAACAAACAGTCCTTTTAATAACCCTAATCATGTAGCAATAAGACGACAAGGGTTTGAGCAAGATTTAAAAATTATTATTTATATTAAAACTTCATTTGAATTTAATTTAAGAATTTTTATTCTATTTTCTTAATCAATATTTTAATTGATTATAAATTTTTGTAACCATGTAGTCAATTAGATTTTTTTAAAATACTACTTTATAATATATATATATATATATATATATATATATATATATATATATAAACTTGATGAGTAATATTTCAAGCCAAAACGAGCCGAACACGAACGAACAAAGATGTTCGTTCGTGTTCGGCTCGTTAACTTATCGAACGAAATTAACGAGCCGAACACGAGCTTCTTAACGAGTTGAACACGAGCTGTTTGCGAACAACGAACCGTTCTGCCAGCCCTAGTAGAACGTATCTCTACGTCTGGATTTCACACATAATATTTGTTTGTAATATGAGAGTGGTTGAAATCAAGCTTCTGTGATGGCTTTTGAGAGTTTTATTTAAGCAACTCATTAAATGTGACAAAATAAAATTATAGTTTTCATCTATAAAATCAATGTTGCAACAATGCGCATTTATTTTTATTTCATGCATTAGGTGTGCGCCAATAAATACCTGGAACGACTGGTTATATTTCTGCCCATAAATAATTGTGGGCATTTACATATATAACACACAATTTTTGTGTATTTATATATCTCACACCTAAATTTTCATAATTAGACACGTAGCATTCAAAAGTTTAATATTAAATTAAAAATAATATTATTAGTATTTTAAAAAAATAAATAAATGCGACATTGTTACAATTAATATAAAATAAAATAAAATATGTTCTAATGTGATAATATTGTGACGTTAATATTAAACAAAGTTGGAATTGAAGGTAATAAATTAATTATATATTTATGTTACAATTCATAATAAAAATGATATTAAACAGAAATAAATAAATTTGTAATTTAAAATAATTTTTTTGTTAACGGCTATAAGTCTCTTTCGTTTATAAATATATGAATATATGACCTTGAAAGGGACAGATTATTGCATACGGACACCGCATGCATCTCTGCATGCGGTGTCCGATCCTGACCGTAAATCTGAATTCTGAATTTTTCCAACAATTCAGAATTCAGACACGGCATGCATCTGATCCTAACCTTGCGTGTATACAATTCAGAATTGCATACGGACACCGCATGCATCTGATCCTGACCTTGCATGCGGTGTCCGATCTGTATGGAATAATTTTTCCTTTCAATGAAAAATTCTGAATTTTTCTTATTTTCCTCCATCAAATTTATTTATTTATTTATTTATTTATTATTATTATTATTATTATTATTTGCCAACAAGAGACACACGAGTTTGAAGTTTTTTGAATTAGTGGTGTTGCACGTGCAATCAAGGCAATGGGACGGATTGTATATTCGAAGTTGAAGAGAGAGCCACAAATTGGTGCACCAAAGGCTTGATATGCTCCAAGGATAGTGTCATCACAAGCCTCCCTCCCAAGCTATTTTAATGTCATTAGTTTTTATCTTTTTATATGGTTAATTGTGTTGAATTTATTTATTATTTCATATTGCCAAATTACATTATAGATCTAGCACTCTTAGATTAGATCAATAGTTTTCATTAAATCAAAATGCCTACACAAATATCAGTTTGTAATGATGATGTTAAGCCAGAAAAATTTGTAGGAACAGATTTTAGAAGATGACAAAGTTAACATGTTTAAGTTTACTTTTTGCAATACTTAATTCTCCTTCATCTTAACCAAATTGGAAAAGTGGAAATAATTCAATTTTCAATGAAATATTGGGTAAAGGGAAAAATCAACAAGTGATTTGATGCGTGATAGAAAATTCGCGATGATAGAGTAACGAATTATTGTTTGCATTGTATGAGAGTATGGTCTACACTCATATGAAAAAAGATAACCATTAGGAATATCAAATATTTTTATGTGGAAAACCCATAAAGAGAAAAAACACGGGGACTTGCTCAGTTATGATATTCCAAAATGAGTTCGTGATTACAAGTACAACTCTTATCTCACAAGTGGTAAGAGGTTACAATATTTCATGAATTGCAACGTACGTGCGTGAAAATACTTGTTGCCCAGCAGTTGCAAGAAGGCGATGACCAAAGATGGTCGACAATGGGCAGCGGGAGGCGGTTGGACTTGGGTGAAGGCAGCAGTGGCAGTGACCAGAGACGAAGGAGGCCATTGGTGGTGGCGGCATTAGGAAGCGGCGATGATAGGGACCAGAAGTGACAGAGGCGGTCGGAGGTGGAGGCAACCTGAGGGGGTACCGGCTAGGCTAGCCCGCCAGCAAAAAGTTGTATATTCAGTAAAAGATGGGATTCAAATCACCCCCTTCGAATCTCGAGGTAATTCTTAAGAAATAAATGTTTAAACTTCAATTAAAAGTCATCTAGAACTCTAATTTTATCAAACATATAGCCAAACTGACTGGTTCGATAAGACGGACCCAATAGTACCAAAATCGGTCTAATCTAAATCAAATCAAGCCACACCAAGTAGTTAAACAGTTTTAGAAGCTTGTCAAACATAACTGGAAAGTCAAATGGATTTTGATTATGGCATGCTTATAACCAAATTAAGCATTTTGGGAAGACAAGTTCAATAATTCTAAGATCGCTCAATGTTGAAATCATTATTACTCTAAAATATCTATTAAACTTTGTCCGATCAACATGACCCTTTAGGTCGTCCGACCAAGAGTTGTACGGATTTCTTCATTATTTGCAACCTAGACTCTATAAATATAGTCATGCCCCCCTCATGAGAGGGAACCTAGACCCTTAGCGAGAGCAAAATTAGAACATGTGGAAGAGGGAGGTACAGCTTAGTATCATACATTGCATATCCGAACAACTCAGACCACTATCTCTACTCAAAGGCGGCCTCCGACCACTAGTTGCCTCTTCACCTCCACCTCTGGTCATCGCCACCTCCGTCCAACTCCGATATTCGTTATCTTCAACTGTTGTCGCCACCTACGATCGCCACTGCCTCCTACTCCGACCAACTTTGGCCAACGTCACCTTAGGCCCACTCCAGCCTTTGCCTCTGCCTCCGCCTTCGGTTATCGCAGCCTTCGATCAACTCTGAATACCACCCACCGGTCATCTTCTACCACCATTGACTATCGTCCACTCTCTATGGGACAATAAATTCTTCTGCACATAAATTTTGTAATAAAAAAATTATGCAACCCTTTCCTACCTGTAGGACAAGAGGCTGCACTTATAATGGCCCCATGTTTTTTTTTCTTTTCTGGATTTTTCACGTAAAAATTTATGGTTTTCCTATTAATTATCTTCTTTCATTTGAGTGACTGTTGTATTCCCGTACAATACTAAGATAATAATTTACTATCTACAGTCGAGAATTTTCTAGTACGCATCAAAATTGATTTTCTATCTTGGGCACATAGTATACTTTGCCATAGACTTCATTTTTGGCATCAAAATCTTCTTTTGAACTTCGAAGAGCACAAGAATCAAAATATGGAAATGAAGATGTCAGCTTAGAAAAATATTCAGTTAAATCATTCAACAAATATAAGATGATTTATTAAATCAAATAAATAAAATTCAAGATATTGTTCATGATTTGAAAGAACATGACTTAAGAATGATAGAAGCATTTAGAGTTGCATAAACAATAAGAAAATTATCACCATTATAGAGTCTATTTGCACAAACATTTAGATAATAGAAGAAGCAAAAAGAAAAAATAAATCCCTCACTAGAAGTGAATCTCAAACAAATATCAACCTAACAACATAGAAATATTTCAAGCCATTTAATAAAAAGTTTAAGAACAAATCTTACACAAATCTTGCAATAAAGATAAAAAAACATAACAAGATTCAATGTTGGGCATGTGAAAGAACTAATCATCTTATAAATGCATATTATTATTGAAAAGATAAGATATAGAAAGAACATGAGAAGAAATTTGAGCAACACAAATCTCAACCACAAGTTAATATGATCACTTTCAATGCTAATGATTATCTTCCATTGAGGTATGGCAGCCCTTCATTTGAAATTAAACTCTTATACTATTCTGCCAATTGGTGGATAGATACTAGGGCAACTTTACATTTAAGGCTTGATAAATCTTGATTTTCTTCTTACCATAATATGCCAAGATGAACTGTAAGCAGGAGCAATGGAGCATTTACTGGTGTGGTTGGAAAAAGCTTCAAGGCAATAATTTTTTTTCATGCATTGCATATTAGAGAAATTTAATTAGTGATTGACTACTTATACAACATGGTATCATATTTGGGTCAAATAAGAAAATTATAACCAAAAGTGTATCATTTGTTGAAACTTGATATTATACTATAAGAATTCAGGTTCTTGTAATTTAATAGTAAAATGATGATTTTTTTAACAGTCAAAAGGGTGTAGTTTTCTTTCGTATTTTTAATCTAAGAAACGATAGAATTTCCAATGGCTTTTATTGACTTATAGCTTACCACAGACCATAAGTGTGGGTTCAGGTTGGTAGCATAACTGTCTGTTAACAGTTACTTAACCGATGGGTGAAGGCTGTTAGTTTATGTCCATAGCATAGTCATTTGCTAGCCATTGGTTAACCACCTGTAAGCAATTGATGGTTAAAAGTCGTCATATCATGCAAAAAGAAAGAAAATTGTTGGCTGCTCCCGGGTAAATTCATAGGTTTGCAATTGACAGGATTTAGGCCATCAATTATTTGATAGCTCGTCGCTTTATTGTCGATTTCTTGTCGGTCAAATAGCTGATGGTCTATAGTTGTTGATTCATAAAAAAAAAAATAGTCCGTCGTTTGGCCGTCGGAAAGCTGTTTAAAAATTATAAATAAAAATTAACATTTTTTCACATTATAATTTTCACATCTACAATTGTAGCGCATATACATATTCAATTATATATTGCATAATCTAATTTATCAATAATTGAATGAATGGTGAGATTAAACATAGAAATAATAGGAATGAACTAATCAAAAGAATTAGAAGTGTTTGGATATAGGAATTATATATTTAGATGTTTAACAAATAATAAATAAATAAATATAGTTTTAATCCTCTTTTATCCCCCATCATTATTCTCCTTCTTGTTGTCCTCCTCTGCTGGCCATTTCCATCTTAGGTGTGTCTAACATCAGAATGATCTAATGTTGTTTTCAATTTTTCTTTCAATTCATGCTTTATCTGAGCAAGCAGAGCAGAGAATTGGGTTTCAATATCAACACTAAATATGACTACTTTACGTTGAACCTCATTCTCCTATGTCATAGAAGTAGATGCACTAAATATACAAAAGAAGTGATGAATGTCATGTAGCACTGCAACGGTGGGCTCTCGTCTCAACTCCATAGTCAGTCAAGGTAAGGAAATAGTTAATAAATATTATTTTACTGTAAGATTTAATACACAAATTAACTCTCTATCCTCCTCTTTACACTATTTGTGGGATTGTCCTACTAGTACGTTTAGAGGCACCCATGCCACCACAATCAGAACATCAACTATCCTTGGTCTGGTAACTCTTCTTCTGGTAGATTAGAGTATCTTAGGCTTCGAGCAATGCCTAAAACACATCCTTCCTAAGCCAAAGAGGGCGTTGAGGCGTCTTCCATATCTCTAAACATGTCATGAAGACAACCTCCCCACCTTTTACTCGAAGCTCCTCTCGGTATGTGCATCATGCTCAGGGTGCAAGGAGAACTCCTTATGTAAAATAAATTTAAATGTCATATTGATAAAATTATATACAATAAAAAGATTAATGTCTAGGGAACCACATGTTCTGGACTGCTATATGGATCTCGTTCCATGATAGGTGTGAACTGTTATACTTGCTTCATATGATATCCATAATAGCATGAACACATGTGTAAAAGTATAAAATCTAAAATGAAGATATAGCCAATCTTATATTAAATCAAAATAATACTATTAACAATTAAAAAAAAAGTTACATATGCCCAATAGAGTCCAAATCAAAAGTACAACTCGTGCTACCAGACACATCTCGATTGGCAGTAATAGCATGAAACTCGACTGAAGTAGAATGGCCTGCAGTGGTAGTGGGTGGTGGTGCTGGTATGGTGTGAGGAGAGGGTTTGTATGTGTGTGGTGAGGATGATGGCATCAGAGTGAAGGTCTATATGGGGGTCGACATAAATACTGGACATTAATAAAGCCGCCTCATCCTCTGATAAGGGCCTTCCCTCTGTTGAGGGAGATCATCATCGTCTCTAGAAGCCATCTGTAAAGAAAAATAAAAAAATAATTAGTGTGAATAAATTTAAACAAAAGTATGATAAAATTGTTAAGTGCAATCCATAAATTATTGGCATTCAAAATAGAATATAAAATTGTAAAGTACAATCTACAAACTATCACAACTAAAAATATAAGTAATAACATTAAACAAAAATAAGGCAAACTGTAAAGTGCAATTTACAAAATACTGACATTGAAAATAGAAATCTACACGGTAAATAAAAGACAAAAATATAAAATACAATCTATCAAGATATATAATACTTTCTTATAATAATAAAAGAATTTTAATAATGTAAACATCTTCATTTGTATTGTCTGATGTGTGACTAAAATATGAACTTAAAATTTTATTGTTCAAAGCAACACCAGAGTCATATTCACTAAAAGTAGTTTCTTTGTGTTTGCCACTAACGTCCTCTAAATGCATCTCCTTCAAGAGTAGAATCAATGGAATACATAAATCTGTTATTGCTTTAGGTTTACGCATGCTGACGAGTGCCCGATCAGCTTTTTATCTTGCTCAAGTGAGATATCAAAGATAATATATCTGACTCGCTTGTCTTGCTAGAATGAAATGATCAAATTTTGTATATCTTTTTTCAATTTAGCTACTAAGAAATTATACAATGTATTTACCCTTGTTCCCCGGTTAAGAACAAGACCAAACCAATCATATTTGAACATGAATAAGCTTTTCTAATGGAGGTAAGATATTCTTATTGACCAACTCGTAGTAATATATATTTTTTGATCTGAATTATATTTTGTTTTAACACAAAAACCATAATTATTAATAGTTTTTTTTTTTTCTTCTCACCACTATCTTTTATGAAACACATAGTCATACACAACATAAACTTGCCAAATTTTCACTATACTCAGGGGACCCCAAACAAGTTCTATCATGCTATGATCAGTTACATCATTGTTTCGATCATGAATCTATGAATTCATAAATATATTATTTTTTTTTTTGCTTTCTTTAAAATATATAATAATAAATGTAGGAGAAGAGTATAACTGACGGGTGTTGTTAACCATCGGAGGATGTCTTTCTCTATCTCTCAACTTATGATTTCTCCTCCATGCCAATTTAATGAATGTATAAATTAGTCGTTCACACAATATAAATTTTGTGAATCAAGTGAAGATTACAAATAACCGTAAAAGGGTGAACAACAATAAATAAATAACATTTTACTGAATATATGGTTGCATTTGGTTGCAATTAAGAAGAACATAAAGGTCGCTACTTGAATCTTCTGATCATTGAGACAACGTGATGCGCACTTCTTTTATGTTTCACCTAAGTTTTGGCGACACATTAAATGGCTCATTGGTAGGTTCTTGTTGCCCAAAAAGGCAAAAACAAAAAAAATGTAGTCTCTTGTATTAAATATGTCTCATATATTGATTGGTTGAGCTTTATTTTTTTCCATTTTTTGTTAGTTTTTTTTCAGAAATCTATAGTTGAATACTTATTCAACACAATTTGATAAAATTTTCAAATAAACAAGTCCATAATGCTAATACAAATTGTCCAAAATTGAGAAATTTGGATTTTTATCCTTTCCACCTTCCATTATCTTATTTTATTTAGGGTTTAGGGTTTAGGGTTTAATATAAAATAAATAAAATACATTATAACGACGTAACTTTATAACATTAATGTCAGAATTGAAATTATTAAATTAATTAAATATTAATGTTATAATTCATAGCATACATGAAATTAAATATAAAATAAATAAATTGTAACTTTCATTAATGGCAATAAATATTAAATAATATTTTTAATTTTTTATTGATTATAAATAAATGAGAATATGAGCTTGAAAAAAGTATGAAAAATTATGAATTCTCTCTTACTTTCTCCATCAAAGTTTCTTTTTATTTTTTGGCTATAAAAGACAATTAATTCGATGTCTTACCGAATAGTCATGATGCACCGACCCACAGTCAAGACAAGAGAAAAGGACTTGGTGTATTCTAAGGATAATGCCATCTGCGCACCTCCTTTCAAGGTTATTTCAATCTAAATACTTTAATTTTTTTATTCTGAAATTAGATTATAAATCTAAAAAAATACACATTTTCAATCATAAATTTAAAACATCTAATATATATATATATATATAGGTACATACATAGGTATGTATATGTATGTATAGGTACATATATATGTATGTATATGTATGTATAGGTACATATATATGTATGTATATGTGTATGTATGTATGTATATGTATGTATATGTGTATGTATATGTATGTATATATATGTATATGTATGTATATATATGTATATGTGTATATATATGTATGTATATGTATATACATACATATATATTTATATATATGTATATATATATACATATGTGTGTGTGTGTGTGAGAGAGAGAGAGAGACACACACACACACATATAAGTGCATAAGAATTCTGTGCTTGGTACGTAAATTTCCAAATAATTAAGTGGTGGAATCCTACATCAGAGATTGCCAATTGAAATGATCAACAGCGGGAATCCATAGAATTACAAGCTGATAGTACGATTTTTTTCAGCCTCTCATGGTTAGGTCTTCCATTCCAACAATAAAAACATACAGCGCTGATTCTCCCACCCATAGAATCTACATTATCTTAAATATATGCCAACCTAGATATTGATGAGTCTTAAATTTAATCCCATAATAAATAATTAAAGGAAGATTTAGATAAATACTAGTCAATTCTTATAGGCTGTTCTTGAACCCCTTGATTTATCCGTGAATCACATCCCAAAAAATAGAACATAAGATATAAGAAAGAGAGAGAGATGAGTAAACAATAATTAAGAATAAATTTTATCAACCGTGTTGGAATTTCCCGACATTTTTGGCTAAAATTGTGTATTTATTGTACATGAAATGATCTCCCTATTTATAGGAGATAGAAGTGCAATATAGTGCATGTTACAATTTTGCTTTTGTTTTAATGGGATTGTACAGGGCATTCTAGGTTTTTTAACAGGTATCATGTCTATCGTTCGGAACACTTTGCTTGGTCTGATGAGCTTATTTTTCTTCGGGTTAGTAAGGTCGATGTTGTCTGCTAGGCTGAACCGGATTTGTCGATCGGCTTAGCTCGATTGGCTTAAGATCGACATGACTGGTTCGATCAACTAAACTTGGTCGGTGTTATCGATTTGCTGATCTAGTCTAGTTATCGACCCTCAATCCCTTATGGCGATGTTTGATTATTGAGTAGGGGTGAATCGTCGTAACCCGATAGGTAGCTCGCTCTTTAACGATGAGAGCCTTAGTGAAGAGCCTCGGAGGCGTCTATGGGATGGTTGGTGATATCACAAGACTACATCTTTCCTTGGAACAGATCTAAAGAAAGGTAGGTTGATGTCTTCGGTAGGCTTTTTTGCAATGGTTGACTTAAATGTCTCTTTTAATCAATTTTTACCAATCGGCTCAGATTCAGTTACTTCTGTGATGTTTGCTTTAGCTTTGCTTGCTTTGGCTCGAACGATTACATCCAATTTGATAAGTGGGTCTTCTGATCTTTTATTGGTGGGTCTTCATTTGTTGTACTCTCTTCTTCTAGACTATTAGATCTTCTCCAAGTCAGCACTAGAAAATTTTTTATATACATATTTTTGTTTCTCGATTCACTTACTTCCTAAAAGCAATACTATGATAATAATAAGAGAACTTAATGCAAAAATAGGTATTATTTGTTCTTCAATCAATGATTAAATAATTGAAATCCCTTATATTTTATGTCCTTCATTCTCATAAATAGGAGGTGATGGGAGTCTCTGACGTTCCATATTTTCTTTACATCTATTCTTGTCTAAATCATTCGGCTTTCAAGCATTATCATATAGAATGCGACAAATCTTATGATCGATCCCCCCAACAAGAAAGTGCTTCTTGTCGCTTTCGGGAGATAAAATGAGCAGTATCATTTTGACAATAAAAAGAAGAAGAAAATCGCTGCTAAGAAAAGAAAAGCAATAGCTCTGATGGATCAAGTGAGATCATCTAATTCATTCATCGATCCTTGCTGGAGAAAATTTTAGGTGGCTGGCCTAGCCATCGATCTGTCAACTAAGCCTTTTACTGTGGCGCAAGACCTAACTTCTAAACAAACCATTCAAGAGGTTGTTGGTGCTCTTCCACCACCCAGGATGCTAAAAGTTATGATGCTTGCCATTGCCAAGGATGCAGGAGGTTGTTGGAGTTCTACCACCACTTAGTGTTAAAATTATGTCAGTTATATTGTCTGAGTTGGATCGACTCTTTGGTATGATGAGTCTTAGTCTTACTTGTTAGGTCATGATTTTTTTTTTGGGCTTTCTTTTATTAGCTTTACATTGTGATACAACTTGCCCACTTTACTTGGGTGATGTTTTGCCTCTGATAAATATTTGTTTGAATCTGATCACGACATCAACAAGGGTTGCCCTTTCACTAGCCAGAAGTGAGGAAGGTGGGATTGACTACCCAAACAGTCCTCACATGGCTTACATGAAAGCAAACAATGGATGTCAGATATCCCATGAGTTACTGGTTCGTTGCTTGGATGATATTGCGAACTTCTTCGCTTGATCAACTGGATTCATCAAGAAAAAGATAAATGTGAGAGGCTCGCTTGTTTGGAGAGAACAGAGAGGATGGAGGAGGAGGTAGTCTTTCTTTGCTAGGAACTATCAGAAGTCGGGACAATTCCCTTATATAATATGCTCAAGTAGAGATGGATCATGTGAACCTTTTTTTTTGGGGGATAAAATTTATATTTTGTTCTCGCTTTCTATGTTGATGTGTTTTTTATGTCAGTGTATTTTCAAAATTTATGTACGATTCCATTTTTACATCTGTGTGATGATTGTGCTTATGTTGTTATCCTATATATAAGGTAGGGGAATGGACTGACGCTACACTTTTACTATATTTTCTCATCACTTCTCATTTTCTAAACTTCTTGTTCCTTGTGTTATGTTTTGATGGCTCCATAGTTTTCTTTGAAAGCAGGTCAATTTTCATGACTGAATGATCGATTATGACCCAAAGAGAAGTTGACCCCTTGCAGGACACCTTCATCTATGTTTCCTCCATCTGGCTTCATATCGCCAGTTAGCACGATCAAGTGACAACTCCATCTGTCCTTGAACTCATCTTCTACAAAAACCAATTCTAATTTGACTCAAGGTTGTCTCTCTATCATTAGTTGCAAGTTTTCTTTACCTATTATGGAGTCATTCCTCTCAAAAAATTGTCAACTCCATTGTTGCCATTATTACCTTCATCGTCTTCTATCGCCGATCCAAAATTTTGTGATTGATAGAGCTCTTCGCATACATATTCTAATTATAGGTTAGCCTGATAGAATATGTCCAGTTTGCCTCTGTGGGTCGGTTCTAGTTGTTAGGGATGAAGAACAAAGTGAAGAATTGGAAGATTCAATACGACATTAGTTATTCTCTATTGGCTAGAACATCTAGAGTGTTCCTTCTAGGGGCTCTCTCATTGAGTCCAAGAAGTAGATATTGGATTGGATAATCATTAACCAACAAATTTCAGTCCACCAATGTCTCAATTCTATCATTTTTAACAGGATGCTATGATCAAAGAAGTTTGGGCAAATGATGGAGGTGGATTGGGCGGTCTTCAATACTCAGGAAGTCAAGAGAAAAGTGGTGGCTGCTATTAGAGCCACAAAGAAAGCTCATGCAACCGTTTGCGTTGAAACTTCCCGCCTCAAATCTGTCTAAGTAATGGGTTGAAATATTCCTGTGGTGGTTCGCGCTAATGAAAACTCTAAATGTGCCTGTTTGACTTATTATGTGTCTTAGCCTTCAGTTACTTTTCAAAGGGTCACAACCAACAAGTTAATTTTATAGAGGGAAGAGTTTATGTGGTGCTTATTAAAAGCTTCTTATCAGTTGTAGGTCCTTTGGGTGCATAACACTAAGAAGTTGAACGAATGCTGAGCTAGTTGGAATTGAACAATACTAGAGGGGGAGGGGGACCTTAATAAAAATATCGGAAGCAAGAACAGTTACCCACCGGCCGGTCACTCAAACATTAATCAAACTATCACCGAGGGGGAATGCATTCATCCTTCTTTTGTTTCCACAGTGAGCCTATGTATGAGCAAGAGCTAGATAGCCAGAAAGAGAAGTCACACATTCATAAGAGAAAAGCTCCATCAAGTATTCAAAGTCTCTCAACACCTTCCCGTCCCTGGAAGAAGTAGAAGGTTACCCTCCTAGCATGGGTCTTGATGCAAGACAAGAGAATGAAGGTCAGCACTAGCTCTGATGATCGATTTTCCCTAATAAATCTAAGGAGAGATTAGTATTCAAAATCCCTTGTGTCGACTCTATACCTCTCAACCATCGCCAGTGTCCCCAGCTTTCAAGAAGATTGTCAATAAGCAAAGTCTCTCAAGCATGACCCAGATGATCAACCAATATAAATTGGTGGTATGGGTGGCTTTGCAGTTTTCAATAGACAATTATTGGAGGATGAAGAGATATTGTCCAAGGTGAAGGTGGAAGACAATCAGCCAAAAGTGGCTGAAGCCAAAGTATTCAGATTTTCAGAGTTGTCAGCTACTCAGAGAGAGAACCAAGTCTTGAAAGATAAGATTACAATGATGAAGTCATTTGATAACTTCTTCACTAGAACTTCTTTCCATTCTCAGTAGTTGAAACTCCTTGTTGCACAACTTAAAGTTTGAGTGTCCTTACTTAATGAAAACAAAGTTAGATAAAGGAAGTAACATAATTGATATGGACTCGTCCTATGGCTAAATTCAACATGACTTCAAAAGACCTATGCTCAATTAAATACTAAGATGTAGAGGATAACATTGATCATATACCTCCAACAGCTAAGCTAAAATTCAGTTATAACAAGAAAACTAAGGGTTCATTATCTCACATCACACAAGTAAACCTAAAACAAACATAAACACATCATTCAAATCCCAACAAACAACAAAATAGCTCAAAAAACACAATCACACCACACAACATGGGTTGCCACCCAAGAAGCGCTTAGTTTAATGTCCTTAGCCCGACGATTCCAAGAGAAAATTCCCTTTCAAAAGTGGTATTTCCCCTCCTAAGTAGCGTTTAAGTATTTGTCTATTTACTTTAAATTCTCTCCCATTTTTAGGACCTTTTATATCAATGACTCCAAAAGGATAAACATTTACTACAATAAAATGTATTGACTGCCTAGACTTAATTTTTCTTGAAAATAATTTTAATTGAGGATTAAACAGAAAAACATCCTGTCCAAGCTCAAAATCCTTCCTAAGAAGCTTCCGATCATACCAATTTTTCTTTTTCTCTTTATATATCATCCATTTTGATAAGATTCTTACATAATTTCCTTAATTTAACTTAACTGTAGTAGTCTCTTCTCACTAGCTTCTTTCATATTATAATTAAATTCTTTTATCGCCCAATAAGCTTTATATTCTAATTCTACTGGTAAGTGACAAGCTTTTTCAAATATAAGCCTATATGTTGACATACATATTGATGTCTTATATGCAGTTCTATAGGCCCATAATGCATCATCTAGCTTCAAAAACCAATCTTTCCCATTAGGTTTGACAGTTTTTTTCTAAGATCCTTTTAATCTCTCAATTGGACACTTTTGCTAGACCACTAATCTGGGGATGGTATGATGCAGTAAACCAATGTTTAATTTCATATTTAGAAATTGATGCCTTTATTTTTTTGTTTACAAAGTGACTCCCATTATCACTAATGATCAACGAAGGCATCCCAAATCTGCTAAAGATATTTTTCCTTAAAAATTTAACAACACTTTGAGCATCACATTTTGTTAGAGTCACTGCCTCAATCCATTTTGAGACATAATTCATAGCTAATAAAATGTAGAAATTACCAAACAAAGGTACGAAGGGTTCCATAAAATCTAAACCCCAAACATCGAATATTTTAATTTCTAAAGTGAAATTCAAAGGCATTTCATCACGCTTCAAAATATACACATTCTTAGACATTGATCACAAGATTTGATATATTTTAACTTCCTTAAATTGAGTAGGCCAGTAAAATCCAAATTGTAAAATCTTAGAAGTAGTTATATAAACTCTAAAATGCCCTCCACAGTCAGAATCGTGACAATCCTGAATAATTTCATGGGTTTCTTCTACGAGTGTACACCTTAACACTGGATCCTTGCATTTGATATACAAATATGGTTCATCCCAAAAGTGTCATATGACTTAATGGAAATTTTCTTTCTTTGATTGTATGATAGATCATAGGGTATAATAGTACTAATTATATATTTAACTATCTCAGCATAACACAGAATACATAATTCATCGATAGATAATAACTGCTCATAAGGAAAATTCTCATTAATATTTCCTTTATAAGCATAAGAAATTTCACGGTAAGTCTTGATAAATGATCCTCAATTTTATTTTCAAATCATTTATGTTATACTACTTCAATATCAAATTCTTGCATTAAAATAACTCATCTGATTAATCTGGGTTTGGAGTCCTTTTTTTTCATCAAATATCTAATAACAAATTGATCAATATGAACTGTGCATTTAGTTCCAATCAGATGAGATCTAAATTTATCAAAAGAGTATATATTGCCAAAAGCTCCTTTTCAGTAGTAGTGTAATTAATTTGGGCTTCATTTTGAGTCTTACTAATGTAGTATATAGCCTTAATGACATTGTCATATCTCTATCCTGAAACTGCTTTGATAGTACAGTCAGTTGCATCATATATTAATTCAAATGGTTTACCCCAATCAGGTAAATCAATAAAAGGCATAGTGACTAATTTCACTTTCAAAGTGTTAAATTCTTTGAAACATTATTGGTCATAATTAAATATGACATTTTTTTGGGAGATGGCACAGAGGTTTAGCAATTTTAAAAAAATCTTTTATATATCATCTGTAAAATCAAACATGTCCAAGAAACTTCAACCTCCCTTCACAT
>NEWO01000077.1:304399-319916 GCA_003013225.1 Phalaenopsis aphrodite
TCATCCATGAAAACTTATATCCCTTTCTCAATCAAGTCACTGAAAATTGACATCATACAACGTTGAAATGTTGTTGATGTGTTACGCAACCTAAACCCCTTTCTAAGATATTTTATGCCCTAAAATATTTCCTTCATATACTATAAATTAACATTTCACCTAATTAAGAACAGGATTAGTCTCCTCACAGCATTTAAGCACCTTTAAAAGATGATCCAGCCATAAGTCAAATGTTGGACCAAACGCTAAGAAATCATCCATGAAAACTTATATCCCTTTCTCAATCAAGTCACTGAAAATTGACATCATACAACGTTGAAATGTTGTTGATGTGTTACATAACCTAAAGGGCTTTCTTCAAAATGCAAAAGTCTAGTAAGAACTTATGAAAGTTCTTTTATCTTAATCCTCTAGAGCTATTGGATTTTGATGATACCCCGAATATCCATCTAAGAAACAAAAATAAGGATAACCAGCTAACCTATCTAACATTTGATGTAAAAAAGGTAGAAGAAAATGATCTTTCCTCGTGGCTGAATTTAATTTTTGGTAATCAATACATATGTGCCACCCTGTAACATGGCTACTAGGGAATAATTCATTATGCTCATTAACTGATAATGTTACTTCTCCCTTCTCAGAGACATAGTGGATAGGGCTTACCCATGCACTATTCTAAAATAGATAATGATCGCATCCAGCCATTTTAAAAGTTTCATCTTAACAAAATCTTTCATTATCAGGTTTAATCTTATTTGATGATCTGCTTTGGGTTTATAGTTATCTTCATTAGGATCCTATGCATACATATAAAAGGACTAATCCCATTAATATCAAATACGGTCCGTCTGAAAGCTTTGTTATAATTCCTTAGAGTTTCCATTAACTTCTCCTCTTGTAAATGAGTCAAATCTAAGGATATGATTACAAGTAAAGTGGTTGACTTCCTAAGTAAGCTTATTGCAAGTACTTGTGAAAGTACCTTCATTTCAAGATTTGGGGATTCCTTGATTAAATGAATAAGATGTTTAGTATTTTCTATTGTATCTAGAATCTCTAAATTCTCTTGTACAAATTTTAAATTATCAGTAACAAGGAGAGCATATTCATCCTGATAGTCAAAAATATTTTCCTCACATAAATCTTGTTTTTGAGTTTTACCTTCATAATTCTCTCGGAAATGATTACTACACAAATAATCAATTAAATCCATCTAATCACACTTATCCTAATTTTATTTAAAAGGGTATTTCATAGATTTTAATACATTGAATGTAACTTCTTGATTGTTAACTCTAAAAAAAATCTACCTAATATGATGGGAATTTCTTTAACTTTCTCCATGTCTAACACAATGAAATCTACTGAAAAGATAAATTTATCCACATTGACAAAAACATCTTCTATAACGTCTTTCTTATATGTGGTCGAATGATCAACCAGTTGAGGTGTTACAATAATAGGAGACACTTCTCCTAGGCCTAACCTTTTGAAAATAGGTAATGGCATATGGTTTATACTTGCTCTAAGATCACATAATGCTTTTTCATAAAACCTTTCTCCTATTGAACATGAGATCTTAAAGTTCTCAAGATCCTTCAACTCTTGAGGAAGATTCTTTTGAAGTACAGCGTTGCACTCTTCACTGAGTGCAACCGTCTTGTAATCTCCAAACTTCCTCTTTTAATTGAGGAAGTTTTTCATGAATTTAACATAATTAGTCATTTGCTCCAGAGCCCCAGCAAAAGGTATATTGATCGTTAGCTTTTTAAGATCTTCTAAAAATCACAAGAATCTAGTTTCTGTTACTGCAACTTTGAGGAAAACGATGTGGAGATATCTCTAGGTTAATCTTAGTTGGAGGTAATGATTTCTTTAAGTCATTAGAAATATTTTCCAAAGGTTTTTCAGTTTCTAAAGTTTCTTTTTCAACTTCAACATCCTTCAAGTATCTTCCAATCCTTAACTTCACAGCTTTGACGTGTTCACTGCTCTTCTTCTTAGGGTTAACCTCGATACTTGTCGACTCTAAAAATTTAGGAGTTGTTAAGTTTTCAGCTGCTAGGCCAGATATCCTAACACCAATTTTAATTTAATTTAATACATATATAATTTAGAAAAAAAAGTATTTTAGATTTTTGAAAATACAAAACCGAACTGATCTCATATCCCCAGTAGTTTAAATAAATGAGCCTAATACCGCAAGTAGTGCACATATCCCAAGGGATAGATACATTACATATTGTGAAGGCTTGATTAAATAAACTAAAGATTGTATTACATTCGTTTAAGTCTGCGAAACCATTTTATGTTGACTGCAATTTCCCCTTTTTAATACGAAGAATTAAATAGGGTTTATATTAAGCTGGGTTCGGAAATGCTTCATATAAAGGCAAGCCCCTAAAGTTAATTACATCTTAGATAACCAAAGTTGGATAAAAAAACTCTTGATAAAAATTAGGAGATATTATCTTCAAAGAATTTAAAAGGTCAGGTATCTGACAAAGATGTGTGAAAGGGGAATGACTCAAGTTTAGAACATTTTATTTTGGAATCCAAAGGAGGAAGAACTAGAGGATGTCATAGATCTGAAGAAGAACCTCGGTGATCCCGATATTCGGTGCAAGTGACCAATGGGAATAGGTTTCATTAAACGACTTCAACATTAGCAAGCCACCAACAATAGCATCGATAATTGATCTAAAAGATCCTAAAGACCCATTATAGAAATTTTGTACAATCAATCAATCAGGCAGAGCATGATGCAAACACTTCTGTAGAAGTTCCTTTAATTGCTCTCAGGCCTCACATATCGATTCACCTTCATACTGACAAAATGAAGTAATGTCATTCCTCAACTTTGCCATTTTTGAAGGCAAGAAATATTTGGCTAGGAACATTTGGGCTGGTCATTCCATGTTTTAATAGACCTAGGTGCTAATGAGTTCAACCACATTTTAGATTTATACCTTAGGGGAAAGGAAAAAAAGTTTAAGCTTAACATCGTCACTAGAAACACCATGATAACAAATCTGGTACAAAGTTCTAAAAAACTTGGAAAATGAAGATTTGGATCCTCTGACGGGTTTCCCCCAAATTTGTGTAATCTCTTAAAGATCTTTGTACATTATGATGTTCATTAACTGCTTCTTGATTGTCCAAGTTAATGTGATGCGTATTCATCATTTCCTCTTCAAATTTGTTTTTTCTTTTTGCTTTCTAATTTTCTTAATAGTTCTTTTAAGTTATGAATTGAAAGGTTCAAGTTTTGTTGGACTTCTCCTAAGCATTCACTTCTCAAGGTTAAAAAATATGTTTTTCCACATAAAAAACGAAAGAAAAACAAGAAGTAATATTAAAAGTTTTCCAAATACAGGTCCTAACAGTTCAACTAAAACTTTTGCTAAATTATACACCATTTTTTTTCCCCAGCAACGACGCCAGAAAGGCTTGATGGGGGGTGTGGATGTGTCACCAATTTGATTTTTTACATAAGTATATGTGTCGTATGAGTAGTAAAAGATTCGTTCAAGTTCGAGTTGTCAATCCAAAAGAGAACAATGGGAATCCAAAATAGGATAATGTTCTAGTTTACTAAATTCATTCTTAGTTTGAAAATGTCAAATACTTGAGTAATGTTATTAATCTTACTACAATAAGAAAAATTACTCCTTTAGATATTCTAACTACCTATGTGAATTGGTTGTATCAAGTGCTTAAGTTAATTTTCCTTGCAGTGATAATAATATAGTGTAGATGTAGAAGGAATGTGAAATAAGATAAAATTAGTGACAAATAGAAGCATGAATCTTTTTTACCCTCTTTCGAGCACATAAAGAAGTTTGGTTAAAGAGACCTTAATTCTTTAAGTCCCACTTTGAACCTATTGAAGTTTATCTCCCTATTTATTTTCACTTTCATTTAGTATACTTTTGCTTCAAACCCTATAGTTCAATGTGATTTCCTAGTTGTTCTTGTCATATCTCTTCTGAGTCCTTATAGGTTCATAATAGATTTTAACAAATCAATTGGCTAAATTGAAAAGTAAACCAAGCGCAAAAGGAAAATCATCACAATTTGGATTAAGGGCAATTTCAGTATTCAAACCCACATTCCTACACATCGACTACATTACCACAAGGAAAAAAACAAGAAAGTTTACTAAGAAAATATGGATAAAACACAACAAGAATGCACTGATACAAAGAGATTCAACATACAAAAGTTCTTTAAAATAAATTACAAACCCAAAATACAAATACACTTATCTCTCTCTCTCAATTTCCCTTGAGAATCCTCTACCAAAGTTTTTACTTTTCTCTTGCAAACTCTTCACCCAAGAAATTACAAACACAATAATTCACAAGCCTAGAACAAGCCTATGAACTCTAACAAAAATGGAGGAAAATTTCTCCCAAGACTCTCTCTCTAACCCTAATGATACTCCATAATATTTCCTTCAGCGCCTCTTTCAATACTGCTCTCCAAGTCCTTTTAATAACTCTCAAAAATCTGCTTTTGTTTGCCTAATAGAGGCGACGAATAGGTGGCTCCAACGGTCCAAAATTGTGCTGAATTTGGTACTAGTGCCCAGGCGCTACACAAATCGATTGTCTGGTTTTGGATTTTAGGGTTGGGCCATGACGCTAGTAGTTGGTGCCTAAGAGCCAACCTCTGGGGTTGGCTTTGCGTTTTTGGCATCTTGGTTCCACACTAGTCTGACGCCATGGTCTTGGCCTTCAAGTCTGGGGCCTTGGCTCCTAGTGGTTGGTGCCTAAGTATCATTCTTTTGGGTTGGTTTTGCTTGTTTGGCGTCTAGGCGCCACAGTAGTCTGATGTCATGGCCTTGGGCTTCAGGGTTGGGGCCTTGGCACCTAGTGGTAGTTGCCTAAGCGCCAACCTCTTGGGTTTCCATAGCTTGGCTAGCTCCTAGGCGCCCAATATTTGGCACCATGGCCTCAGCCTTCACAAATGCCTTTTTGCTCCAAAGCTACTTCTTTTCGCTCCATGTTTCATCCACATTGTTGCACTCATAAGACCTGTTATAGCTGCAAAAAGAAAATAAAAATAACTTTCTTTAAAGTGCAATTTCATTCAAAAAGATGTACAAAATAAAAAGAAATTCATGCAATCTTTTCACACAGCAAAACCCTCTTTTGTTGGCGATGGGTGGAGGATTTTGTTATGGAGGAAGCAGGTAGAATCATACTCCTTGGTTGATATATGATTGTTGTCCATCTCTAATAACTCAAAAAAGAGTTTTCTCTTATGGTATGCATATTAGAAGGATCCTTCTTTCAGTCACTGAACTAGGGTAGCATAAGTTATTGTAGGCGCTAGATCCCACACTTCAAAGATCACCTTTTGGAAGTGGGTGATGATGAGTGAAGGCTCTTGTTATATCCTTCCTGATATGCAGAAGGGCTTTCAAATTATTTTATGGCTTTTAGGCGATGTCAAACTATGCCACAAACATTTTCTTGAAGTCAAAAAATGACATGATCACTCTCTGCAAAAATTCATTGAACCACCCTAGGGTCGACTCGCTTAACATGATAAAAAAGAGATGACTTTTCAACACATAGTTGATCCTCACTAGACTCATAGTAAATTCACATGAAGCTATGTCGGATTAATTTCACCCATATAAAACTCCAATGATGGGATCTTGAACCTTTTTTTGTGCTTGAACTTAAAGATTTGTCAAGAGAATGCATTCTTAGACTGTTGAGCGTCTTAGTGTAGTTGAATAGGTGACAACCCACCACTATCAAAGTACTGCCAATGCCATTCTCTATCCAGGCCTGGTGGGGCTCGATCATTGGGTATTGAACCTTCCTCTAAATGATGCTACTCTCTTACCCTAGATAATGCCTTTCAAATGGCATCAAACATTTGATACTTCAACTTTTCTGGTTTTACGAACTCTCTTGTGCACTCCATGTTACTGATGTCTCTATTATGAGTTTCTTCTTCGTGTGTTTCTCCTCTTCTTGTATATAACATGATACATGCTCACCGTGCCTTATAAGATGTTGAATGTGATTTATCTGTGAATCACATATTAAGAGATAAATCAAATAAAAGGGAGAGAGAGAGAGAGTGTGTGTGTGAGGGAGCGAAAGAGAGACAGAAGAGTTAACACTAAAGAATAGTAAATTGTATCAATCGTGTTAACCTTTCTTGACCTTTTCGGCTAAAATTGTGTATCCCTTATAATTGAAAAGATATTCTTATTTATAGGGATGAGAGTACAATGAAGTGATGTTACATTTCTGTTGTTTTAATAGGGGCTATATAAGGTATTCTAGATTTTTACAGGTGTGAGTCTATCGCTTGACTGCTCTCTAGCTTGGTTGGATGACATTGTTTATCCTAAGCTTAGTAATGTCGGTCCGATCAGCTGGGTTGAGCTGGCATTGTTGGTTGGTTAAGCTCGATTGGCTTTGGGTCAGCATGACTGGCTCGATCAGCTAAACTTGGTCGGTGTTGTTGATCAGCCAATGTGATATGGTTTTCAACCCTTGAACCATGGTTAGAAACTCCTATCGACAGAGCGATACTAGACTATCAAGCAGAAGGGTGAATCACTGTAAACCTGAGGACAACCTGAGGAATGCTTGAAAGATTCTTAGCTATATTGTTAATTTTTTATCTTTGATGAAGAGCCTCAAGGGCGTCCATGAGTTGGTTGGTGATATTGCAGGACCACATCTTTCCTTGGATCAAATCTGCTGAAAGCTAGGCTGCTGCCTTCCGTCGGCTTTGTTGTAACGGTTGGCTTGAATATCTCTATCTCATTTCTGCCCAAACGACTCAGATTCGTTTTCCTTCGACTGACTCGGATTGGTTGGATTTAATACAGCTATGTGTAAGAAAGTAAACAAACAAAGACCGATTAGGATCACATTAGAATGGCTCGGATTTAATCCAGCTAAAATTTGCAGATCTACTTGGCTTTGATGAAATCCGCGCTGGAGATTAACACTATGCCTATAAACAAATGCAGAATTCAGAGCAATGGCGCGCCCATGTCTTTTCACTCACCAACGATTTAAATGAATGCGCTCAAAACAGGTGACGATGAGTTTTGCTGGCCATTCCTTGCCTGTTTCGCATTCAATTCTTACCAAGTCCCCAACCAATGCAATTTACTCCCATTACTCATACCAACCCCACTAACTAATGTCGGCTACAATGTTTAAAACAAAGATTTACATGCATACCACTCAATTCTTATGTTTACATGTCACCTTTATCTATTCATGAAAACTTACATTTTTCCTTTTTCATGTTAAACTAGTGATAAATTGATGTGATATGATAGATTTGAGTGATATAAATATAAAAAATAAAATTTAAGTGTTACATATATAAATATATAGAGGATTTTCATGCATACCACTCAATTCATATGCATTTAAATTTTTAAAAATATTTAACTTTACGGACTTATGAAATTGTGTATTTTATTTTTTTTTCGTGTAAAAATTTATTGTTTTGGATTTGATAGAAAAGATTTTGATGGTATAAATGTAAAATATAAATTTTTGGTGTTAGAAATGTAAATGCTTAAGAATTGACTGGTATGTAAGTAAATGCCCGCATAGAAAATCTTCAATTTCCTTCATTTTGAATTTTAAAAAAACATATTTAATTATGAGAAATCTGAAATCAATATTAATGTCTAGCTCTATTCAACCAAATAATAATTTGAAATGATGGTTTCAGAACGTCAATCAATCAAAAGTGTTAATAAATGTAGATAGAAAAGCTCGATTTTCCTAATTGCATAAAATAGCCAATCAGAATGATTGCAAAGACTTTTTTTTTGTTTCTGAAATTCAGAAATCTCAATGATTCGGTCATAGGACGCGGATACAAGGCATAAGTTATAATATTCTGATTAAAATTTAGTTAAAATAAGGGTTTGTTTGGGGAAGCTGCAGTTTATTGAATAATCTGCTGATAAGTGAGGTACGGTGACTATTACAAATTTTATTTTTTAAAAAAGGTCAAATCGCATCCAGAAAACTACCACCACATCTAGATAAGTACGGTATGAAAACACTCTTTTCAGCATTTTGAAAACGCATAAGCTGTCAAAACGCAGTTTACCCAAACAGACCAGGTGCATTTTCAAAATGCCATCACATCGAATAAGCTGCCCCAAACAGATTAAATTTAAATTTTAAAAATTATTTTTATTTTAATATAATGCAATAATAATTGATTTATTTAAAGTAATTGGTGGATGGGATTTAGAGATGTTAGTCACCTAACCCGGCAAGGTAACAAAAACTTATAGGGCAAGTTCCTTTTTCTCCCATGCTGGCTAACGATAATTTGGGCAACCCCGTAAGTCATTTTTTCAATATTTTAGCCCCGCAAATTTTTTAATAAGAAAAATATGACTAAGAAAAAATGAAATGATTCATGACTCCTAATATTATATTAAATGATTAGTTATTTACTATTTAAAAAAAAAATTGGCATAATATGCTAAAAGTAACATAACAGCATTTCAAGGAGATAATAGAAAATTGGAAATAGCATATAAAATATAATATGGTTATGGCTCTCAAAATGACTCATTTTTTGTGAAGAGCTCATGTTATGCTTGTTAATTATCTCGTGTTTACATCTTTCACCAAAAAAACGAGTCGAACACGGACATTTTTTTTTGTACTTGATATATAAACGAGCTTAACATGAATAATTTGTTTTTTTTTGTGTTTGTTTTGCTTGAAATATATATATATATATATATATATATATATATATATATATATATATATATATATATATATATATATATATATATATATGTGTGAGAGATTATATATATATATATATATATATATATATATATATATATATATATGCGAGTTAGGGTTTATATTGCACAATATGGTTATGCAAAGACCTAAAGATAAGTTGAAAATTTATGTTATAGTAGACGGGCTACCTCGAAGTAGTATGATTTGTTATTTAATTCTAAGAAAATTGTTATTGTAGATCTGTTTGCTTTCCCGAAGTTGTTCTTCTGTACATTCTTGTCATGATGCCCATAGAGTTAACTTCAAGCTCCTCATCGAAATGACAGCTCCAGGTAAGAACTTATAGTTTTGCAGTTTAAGTGACAAATTTTGTTGTTGTTGTTGTTGTTGTTATTCAAGTGTCTTTTGGGGGGATTTTAATTTAGTTTGAGCGACATAGGTTAGGATCCTACGGTTCCCTCGTTCTGGTATCACTATTTTCTCTTGAATTTACTTAACCTAAATGAGTTGTTAAACTCATTTAAACCGAAGGACTCCCATTAGCAACTGTTGGTTACCTCGTCCGAGAAATCCTCATAAACCCAAAAGGAGTGTATTATGTTTGTTAATTGTTTTAAAAGTGTAGATTTAATTTTGAAAATATGTTTTTTGTATTTTTCAGGTTTTGGTTCAGTTTTGCATGTGAAGTAAATAAATGCACGTAGAACATGTTTTAAGGTAAATAAATAAAATTGCAATGCATAAAATATAAATGTGTACCTGAGCCATTGTTACCGCTCATGGTTAGCATCATAAAGCATAATATGTTTATATGAAATTTAAATAAATTAGAAGAAAATAAACAGGAGCATCCGATACGGAAAAAAGTTGGAAAACGAATCGTAGTAAAACATGACCAAGTAAAAGAAAATCCCATAGTCACATATGGAAGATTAGAACTAAGTGTAAAACATTGGTAAAGTTAAGGGCTCAGAGTTGGACTGTGTGCTTCCCAACCTTGAGTAAGAGCTACCAACTCGACAATCTACAGAGAGCAGTTTATCCCCGATAACTACTTATATGCAACAGTATAACAATGTCTATGATTATATTTTCACGTATATTTCCTTACTTTACAATAGAGTCAAAACTTGATCCTAAAGCAAATAAGAATTTAACTCTTTAATTTATATATCTGTATACTACGCAAGTATATGTATCGTTATCAAATAATATAGGACTTGTTGATTAAGACCTGAATATCGAACCCACAGGGAAATTATGCAATATGCTCTATTGAACAACAAACTTTCAATTTTAAAAAGGCAATTACTTAAACTACAGATGCATTCGCAGTAATTAAAATTTAAATCTTTTTGGTATTTTTTATATTTTGACAAAACATTAACAATTTAAAAAGATAACTTGAGTTTATGTAAGAGAAAAGCACTGAATTTGAAAATATCTTTCTCCTTATCATGAATCAGTAATAAGCATAAGAATTTTGTTGTGGTAGTATGTAAATTGTGTTGTGCTAAATATGAGCAATTATATTATTTACCCTTACTAGAGATGCTATAAAAAACATTTGACTAATTTAAAGTTTGAATAATTATGATGACCGGCTAGACAGGGAAGATATCAGCTCTCACTCTAGAGTTCCCTCAGTTCCCTCTACATAGGGGCTAACATCTTGTATCAGAACCTAAAACAATAAACCAAGTTGGGGGCTTTAACCTGTAACTTTAAAGTCCATTAACTCTACACCCTTCAAAGATTATTTCTCTATTTATTTGCACTAAATCATATGAATTACATTCTCATTCATACAACCTCTTGTGATTCTTTGCAATTGTTAACTAAGACAATACCAGCCCGGTTCTTACATGTTATCACAACAAATTTTAACATATGGATAGGTCAAATTAAGAAGTAAATGAAGTTCATCGATTTAAATCATAACAACTTCTTCCAACATTAAAGATCAATACTCTCTTCAACTTCCATCCAACACTTTAATTACTTATCATTTTAAGAAGAAAGATAAAAAAAACTACTCAGAATCCATGGAGAAAACAAAACCACACTTTAGTTTAAAAGTAGAAATCATTGTCAAACCAACAAGAAATCTCAATTAAAATCAGAAGTAGTTCAAAATAGAAAATAAAAACTTATCTCAAATCCTCCACCAAACACTTGAAGTTCCTTTGAATCTCTTCTCTTTTACAACACTCTCAAAATAAACTAAAAACAAAAAAGGATAAAATAAATTTATGGTGCCTAAAAATTTCTCCAAAACTCTTTCCTTTCCAACACTTTTCAGAACTTTCAAGCAAACTTTAAAAAATCTTAACTTTCTTTTTTTATAAATCTCCAAGAGGTGTCTTGATAACTCTTCAAAATGTGTCACAATTCGATGTATTTTCCAAAGGATGCCTTCTTTCATAAGACTTTTAATAATATTTTCGTTTCTAGTGGTCATAACCACCCTCTTTAGCCAATAGGTGCCTCAAATACATTTTCAAAATTCAGACAAATGAAGAAAACCACCAAATAACTGTCTCCGACGCTTAAGTGTGGGGCCTCTGGCGCTTAGACGCAGCCTTCTCTGTGTAACCAGTCTTAAGCACCGGATCTGACGCATAGGCGCCAAAACATAGCACAATTTTCACCTCTTTGCTCCAAATTTGATCTTTTTTCACTCCTTTTAGCATTTTTCACATTCTTACTTGTACCTGAAAGAAAAAACACACAAATATCTTCTATTAAAGCGCAATATCTCAAAACAATGGTATAAAAATGCATCTAAAAACACTATATATTTTAGGTTTATCAGCAGTCCTAACCTCGATCCAAGTGATTAACTGTGGACCTTTATAAGTTTTCATTTTTAATTTAATTTTCATGCATGTGAAATTTACTTTAGCATGCAAAAGAAATTTTATTTTTTGTAAATACTTTGCAAAGTAGTATAGTCCACAGGTTAATTACTTTGATCGAGCTAGGACTACAGATAACCTAAGAGTATCGGGGGTCACAATGTCATCAAGAATCGGAGAATAGCATCATCGGCTCTTATCCTCTTCTTTTATTAGGGTCCTTGAGGTAGGATATATTATTCTAAATCTCGCTTCGTATCCCTCGTTTAGCACACATTAGCATTACGTCATTGCCCTAGCCACCAAGACCTCAGACTTACACAAGTCCGATGATCCATATGTGGCAAACACCAAATATTCTCAGCTGCTCACAAGGGGACTCAAATACCTTAAGGAAGACTTAAATCCTTGAGCATTGGATTAATTAATGTATGATAAATAGTGTAGAGCATTTCTATTGATTTAGATGAATTATCGATTCTTGAGGCATAACTTGGTGGGTGAATTATCATCCCTAAAAGTTTTAAGGATGATTTTCTTGAACAGGTTCAGTTGTCCTTCAAAATATTCAAAAGATCATAAAAGTATTCGGAGCATAAACCTAAACAACTTGTAAAACCCCTTGAACTGTTTCGAGTTCATTTGAACTTATTATGTTGTTAAATTAATCATCCAAAGTTAAATTTAGATTCAGCGGTAATTAATTTATCCTGTGCTCAATGAAAATTGATGTTTTAATTATCCCATGAGCGGGGTACTTAGACATTCACTTGATACTTCATTTAAGAGTTATGTAAGTGGATGTTTATAATGGCAAGCTGAATTATTAGGGATCTTGTGATCAAGACTAAAGTTAGGCATGTAGTTCTTTAGAGATATCCGTGATTAATTTAGTTTCTCTTTTTCTCATTAAGCAAATTTAAATCAGGCCTAATTCACTACTAAGCCCTTAAGTTTTCTTTTGAGGAAAAATTTACAATAATCAAAATGTCGGGTTAGATGGTTCTAATTCTTATTAAAAGATCATGCTTATCAACTAATCTCCAATTAGGGGGCTTCAATGAGTAATTTATTATCTTCCTAGCTAAACTCTACTACCTTAGAATCATCCAATTCGATTAACTCCCAAATCATAATAATTGAAGGAAATTACAATTTTTACCTTTGTTGTAAAAAAGTAATAAATTAGTTTACACCTCTTAAACCCTTATGTTTCAAATATACAAGAGGGTTCGTTATGATCAATATTACCCATTTACCCTTTGACTTAGCCTAAATTTTAATTGGAGCATCAAAATCCCATAATTACCATTTTGCCCCTAGGACCTTCCACTTCATAAATCATTAAATTAAACTCAAATGACTTCGAGATATTCTTGGTACCCCACCCATGGGTTAATTAATATATCAGAGGTGAAATTAAAATTTTAATTTTCATAACTGTTTTTACTCAAAAATAGGAATTTTCAATAGTAATTCATTTTATTAATTAAAGTAAGATTTTTATCCTTAGAAAAATTATTGGAGGTTCACCTAGGTCAGAGGACCACTTGGACCAAATTTTATGATTTTTTAGTTATATTTTAATTATTTTGGTTATTTATTATTTTCAGTGATTAATTAAATAAAAAATATAATTTAATTTCAAAAATTAATTTTTATATTTTTCATTAGTCCCTCTGAGAACTCAGAGAAACAAATTTTTTGTTTTCATGATTTTTGTTTTATTTATTGTAATTATTTTAATGAAAAATAAAAAAATACATTTTAGACATTTAAAGATACATAAATTTATTAGAAAAATTAGGAAAAGTATTTTAAAAGGTCCCAAGTGATCAATGAACAATTTGTGATACTTTGGTGAATTTTAATATTTTTGTGATTTTTAATTATTTTTAAATTAAAAATTAGTTCAAAAACTAACTATTTATTTTAACACCAATTTTATTTTTCTTGAGTGCCCCTGGTCACAAGGATCACTCCAAACCACTTTTCATAAATTTCTTAATTATATTTTATTTACTATAATTATTTTAGTGTAAAAATCCCATTTACCTTGAAAAATACACTTTGACCATTAAATTCACTGTGAGTCAATATTTGCAATTTTTTAAATTATATTTTATTATCTTTAATTTTTATGATTTTTAATGACTTAATTAACCTATGGACTATACTATTTAGCAAAGTATTTGCAAAATAAAATTTCTTTTGCTTGTTAAATTAAACTCTACATGCATTAAAACTAAATTAAATTGAAAATTTATGAAGGTTAACAATTAATCATTTGGATCGAGGTTAAGATTGTCCTCCATAGATTATCAGGTTGGTAGCTCTTACTAAAGGTTGGGAAGCACACAGTTTAGCGCCGAGCCCCCACCTTTACCTATGACATGCACCTAGACCCGATTTTTCTTATGTGACTTCGAGTTTTGTTTTACTTACTTATGTTTTCTTACTACTCTTTTTCAGACTTTTCACGTACCAGATGTTCCTGTTTGCTTTCCTTTGATTTATTTATATTTTCTGCAATTATATGATGCTTTATGAGACTAACCATGCAACGGTAGCAGAGACACAGGTAAGCATTTACATTTTATGCCTTGCAAATTTACTTATTTACCTTACATCATTTTCTATCTGCATTTACTTACTTTATAAGCATAATTAAACCAAAACTGAAAAGCAATAAAACACATTTTAAAAATTAAATCTGCACTTTCCAAACAATGAACAAACATATTACACTCTTTTTGGGTTTACAAGGATTTCTCGGATGAGGTAACCTACGGTTGCTAGTGGGGGTTCTCCGGTTTAAATGAGCTTAACAACTCATTTAAACAAAGTAAATTCAAGAGAATATAGTGGTGCCGGAGTAAGGGAATCATGAGCTCCTAACCGGTGTTGCTCTAATTAAACTAAAAGTTTCCCAAATAAGACACTTGAACAACAACGACAACAAAACTTGTCACTTAAAATGCAAAATATAAAACCTTGAACCTAGAGTTGTCACATCAAGGAACTTGGAGCTAATACTGTGGGCGGCACAATAAAGATGTACAGAAGAATAACTTTGAGAGAGTAAATAAATCTACAACAACAAATCTCTTCTTAGAATTAAATAAAAAACCATAGGGTTTCGAGGTAGCTCGTCTAGTAAAACATAAATCCTCAACTCATCTTTAGGCATTTGAAATGTTGTGCAATATAAGTCCTAACTCGCCTTAGGCTCTGAGGTTGTCGTTCTTTACGACATAAACCCTCCAATCTTACAGCTATTTGTATGACTGTGTCATGTAAGTGTCAACCCTAAATAATAAAATCGACAAGATGAAACATATACTAATATTTCCTCGAAATTGAAGCAAAACCATAAGATAGCTTGGGAAGTCACCGAGATTCTTCTCAAGATCCGTGACGTCCTCTAGATTTCTTCTTTTGATTTCTGAAAATAATTTTTCCTATTTGAACTTTCCCATTTGAATTTTTTATGTCCGACCTAAACTTTGAGATTCGTGAAGACAAGTACCTCTGATCTAAATCGAGAGTTTTCTTAGGAAATTTTGATTGTCTAAGATGTAATTAACTTTATGGGATTGCCCTTATAAAAAAGTTTGGAACACAGTTTAATATAAACTCTGTCAAAGCTTTTATATTAGATATGAAAATTTGTAGGTCAACATAAAAAGTTTCGTAGACTAAAACAAATGTCATAAACACTTTAATTTATTTAATCGAGACTCACTATCAAGTAATATGTTTATTCCCCATGATAGATGCATGGCTTGTAGTGTTGTGCTCGTTTATTTAAACTATTGCATGTATGAGATCGGTTAGGTCTCGCATTTTTAAAATTTAAAATACTACATTTCCCAAATT
>NEWO01000077.1:324360-342752 GCA_003013225.1 Phalaenopsis aphrodite
TATATATATATATATATATATATATATATATATATATATATATATATATATATATATATATATATATATATATATATATATATATATGTATGTCTGTATGTATGTATAAACAATATATAAACTTTTTAATATTTAGGTGTTATGCGCTTAAATACAAAAGCATTTAATGGTATATATGTAAATCATTAAGATTGATATCATATATGTAAACGCACGTTACAATATGGAATTCTCTTTTTTGTGATATTTATGTGCCCAATTGCAAGGTTCTTGCTATAATGTTTATAAATTTATTTGTACACCATTTCACATTTGAAATTTGGCTATTATACCGACTGCCGATCCTGATTACAAAGAGATTATTCTCTTTAACAAATAACTTCCTTGCTGTAAAAATTCAATGGTGCCATATGCGCAAGCCTTTATCTACATGTTTGAAAGCTGAGAAATTTGCATAGGTACCAACATAATTCTTAAGGATTTATATATCTAACAACTAAAGTTTTTCATTTCCTTTACAACACCTTGGTGCCATTAATTTATGCATAAAAAGTTGCATTTGACTTTTAAGAAGTTAGTAAATGTGATATTTTTTGATGTGATGTTAAAGTTTTGAGCGTTTTGAATGTAAATATTAAAGTTTACATTGATTATCAGAACAATCCTAGATTTTTCTAAGAACAAGCTCATAAATATGTGCTTCATCATTGGGATAATATTGCTACGTACAAAGATATTTTTATTATTAATGAGAAGATAAACAAATGATGTCTTACACATCTCATATACACAAATATCGAGAATATCGTGAATGGTAAAGGAAATAAGCTTTCATGTTTGGTCTAAGCAAATGATATGGTTGAAATTTACCTGTTTAATTATTAAGTATTGTCCTGAGATATTAATAATTTACATAATATATGTATGTAATAAATAATGATAATCCTTTGGGACCAGACGAACTTAAAGCAATTGCTAAGGGTCTAATAAAGTTGTCCAACAGTACAAAGGATTCAATAATAACGTATATAAATTTCACACTAAAAAACGTGAAGAAAATAGGAAATCTCAAAATTATGGTATTGTTAGTATCACTTAAGTTGGAAACTTAAACTTTTACTACCAATTTATTGATATTATTGACATCAATCATTTAAATTTTTTTAGAAGTGTATTATTCAAGTGTGACTGGGCTAACACTAATAATAATTGCATAAGAGTAGATCAGTTTGGTCATACTTTTGTAAATTTTTCACGTCTAATTCACTCTAGAAATAAATTGAAGGATGATTTGTTTGTTTTTAGTCATAAGTGGAGCATGTTTTCTACATCAAAGATCCTAAACATGAAAGTTGGAATTTCATTATAAAAATTAAACCGAGAGATGCCTTTGATTCAAGCATCATCACCACTTCTCTCAACATTTCATCCCCGTCTCTCTAAAAGTTTGAAACATTGGCATATCGGGATTTTTTTATCTTTCTTCTTATATTTCATGATATATTTACATTTGTGTTTTTTTTTTCCTTTTGTTTTGTAGTAGAATAATTTGTCTACAAATTTTAAGAAAAGTTTTTGTACAACATACTTCTTCCTTTGAACTCTCTGCTTCTAGACACAGGTGAGATTCATGTTGGAGCAATCTAATTAAGAACATCAAACCTTTTTGAGAAACAAGTGACAATTTAGGTACTAGAGATCTATATATTTACTTGTGGGAGTAATGCGGTGAATATTTCTGTGGAATGTTTCATAAATGCTTTTGTTTGGCTTTTAGCACAAGTTCCAAGAGATATCAAACTTACTTTGATTAATGTTTTTACAAATTATTTAACCTATGATGCTGCATGCAGCAAAACTAAAGATGTTTTAGTAAGGTTTGTGATTTTTCTGTTTTATATTCAAATATTTTCTAGTACTTCATGCTTTTGTTCTATATCAATCAGTAATGTTAGATTCATATTCATGATTTATAAAATATTTGGTTCTTCTTTGTTATTTAAATAGATAGAATAACTGAGCAAACTATTCAGTTGCCACATTTTATATTGAATATTTCCATTTTGCTTTGGTTACGTGTTTCTTACTTTGATCTATCTTGAATGACAATGCAAATCTTTGTTCTTTCTGTTTGGCTGATCCGTTTATAAAAAAAATTGTTTTGCTAAAATTTTTATTTTGATTTAATTATCTTTTGTCTTTATTATGTTTGTTGCTTATACTTGAGCGTATATTACCATTAGTTGTGGAATTTCTATCTTTTAAACAACTCCCTATTCACTAACATGAGGAAAACTGATGGTTGTGTTCGATGCAGAAAAAATTTATATTATGTGATGATCATGACGTTTAAAATACTTGAAAACTTAAAATCACAGACAAGTTTTAGGGACAATTGCGATAAAAATACATGAAGAGAGGGCTTGAATCTAGCAAAGTAGAAGACTAATCCCTGAATTTTTTGCCCATATATAAATCGTCAGAGTATAAATTAGAAATCTTATGTATTCAAGAAACTAAATGGGTTGGAGAAAAGGCTAAGGATATTGATAACTTAGGTTTTAAAATTTGGTATTCTGCTAAGAGTCACACTAGAAATGTTGTAGGTGTAATTATAGATAAGAGTTTGAAAGATAATGTTGTAAAAATTAATAGAGTTGGAGATAGAATTATAGCCTTTAAGATTTTCATTGATACTAAGATTTTTAATATTATAAATGCTTATGCTTCTCAAGTACGTTTAGATATAGGGTTTAAAGAAAAATTCTGAAATGATTTAGAAGACTTAATATAAATGATACATCTTGAAGAAAGAATTTTTATTGGAGGAGATTTAAATAGACATGTCGGTGGAGTGGTAAAGATTTCAGAAATATTCATAGTGGCTACAGTTTTGGAGTGACTAATGAAGAAGGTAGAGCTATTTTAGAGTTTGCTTTAGCGTATGGTTTTGTTATTACTAATATTTTTTTAAGCAAAAGAGATGAGCATCTTATTACTTATAAGAGCTGATCTAATAAAACAAAAATTGATTATTTTCTTATGAGATGAAGAGATCGTCGAGATTGTAATGATTGTAAGGTCATTCCAAGTGAGGATTTAAGTACCCAATATTGTGTTTTAGTTCTAGATTTTAAGATGAAGAGTTGTAAAATAGAAAATACTAGAACTCATCATCATAGAATTAGATGGGAGAATCTAAAATACACAATTAAAATTATTTTTATGAGTAAAATTCAAGATTTTAAAATTTGGGATGTTCATGCTAAAGCAAATGCTATGTGTGATAAAGTAATAAACACTATTAAACAAGTAGTAAAAATTGTACTTGAAGAATCAAAAGAAAAAGTTTCTTCAAATAAAAATAATTGGTGGTGGAATAATAATGTGCAAGAAAAGATAAAATATAAGAAGTTATACTATAAAAACTGGTTTAAATATAAAATCATAGAGAATTGAGAAAAATATCAAATGACCCGCAGAGAGTCTAAAAGAACAATCTGTGATGCTAAAAATTTTACTTTTAATAATTTTTATGATAGATTAGATACTAAGGACGGTGAAAAATATGTGTATAAAGTAGTCAAACAAAGACAAAAAAAAATTTTAACTCAAGTAAAGTATATTAAAGATGAAAATAAAAAAATTATTTTACTTAGAAAAAGATATTCAACATAGGTGAGTGAGTTATTTTGATAAACTTCTTAATGAAGTTTCTGAAAATACGATTGACCTTAGTGATCTTATTATCATTAATAAGAATAAAACATTTCATTTTTACCGTCGCATTAGTAAAAAAAATGTTGAGGAAGCTTTAAAAAGACCAAGGGTGGAAAGTTTGTAGGACCTGATGATATCCCTATTGAAGTATGAAAATTTTTAGGAGATTTGGGAGTTTTTTGGCATATCAAACTCTTTAATATTATTTTAAACACTAAAAAGATGCCTGAGGAGTGGAGGAAGAATATTTTGGTCCCCATTTTTAAGAATAAAGGGGATGCACAAGAGTTTGCAAATTATAGTAGAATTAAGTTGATGTGTCATACTTTAAAATTATGGGAGAGGGTAACTGAACATAAGTTAAGACGTATTACAAAGATTTCTCATAATCATTTGGATTTATCCCAGACAGGTCTACTCTGAAAGCTATACATTTTTTGAAAGGTTTGATGGAGAAGCTCATAAATAATAAGGAGAATATACATTTGATCTTTATTGATTTAGAAAAATTTTATGATAAGGTTCCAAGAGTTATCTTTTGAAGAGTACTTGAGAAGAAAGATGTTGATATGACTTATATTCAAGTCATTAAAGATATATATACTAGAGCTCTTACTTGTGTTCGAACTGAAGGAGGATTGACTAAATATTTTCCTATTTCTGTTGGATTACATCAGGGATCGGCTTTAAGCCCATATCTTTTTGTTTTAGTTATGGATGGTCTTAATTTATTAGAACTAAAAGAAAATATGACGCTAAATTGGACTCAATGGAGAAAAAAAGATTCATGTAGCCGACCCCACGTAGTGGGATTAAGGCTTTGTTGTTGTTGTTGATGTTGTTGTATGGATGGTCCTACTGGACATATTTACAGGAGGATGTACCTTGGTGTATGCTTTTTGCTGATGATATCCTCGTGGATAAGACGAGGAAAAAAACCCAGGAAAAACTTGAATTATGGAGGTCTATATTAGAATTTAAAGGCCTTTATTTGAGTAGAACTAAAACTGAATACATGGAATGTAAGTTTAGTAGTAGTAGCTCTAGTGACAGAAGTGTAAATTTGGGTGATTAAATTATTAAAAGGTGTGAACGATTTAGATATCTTGGGTATGTTGTTTAAAGCGATGGGATTATAGATGGGGATGTTAATAGTAGAATTCAAGTTGTTTGGTTGAAGTGGAGGAATACTTCGGGCCTTTTGTGTGATAAAAAAGTATTGCTTAGACTGAAAGGAAAATTTTATAAGACGGTGGTGAAATCTGCAATGCTCTATGGCGCTAAATGTTGGCCTTTAAAAGAGAAGCATAATACTAATTTAAGTTTTGTCGAGATGATATTGATAAGGTGGTTGAGTGGCTTTACACTTAGAGACAAAATGCGAAATGAGTATATTCGTGATAGGGTTGGTGTAGCTCCTGTGATGGACAAAATTAGAGAAAGTCGTCTTAGATGGTTTGATCACATTAAGCGTCTACCATCTGATGATCTGATTAGGAGACTAGATGTTCTTGATTCGACTTATGTTAAGAAAGGCAGAGGTAGACCTAGGAAGACTTGGGCTTATTGTATAAAAGAATGATCTTAATTTATTATCACTAAAGGAAATATGACACTAAATAGGACTCAATGGTGGAAAAAAGATTCATGTAGCCGACCCCACGTAAGGGTCTGTTTGGGGCAGCTATAGCTTATTGAATAATCTGCTGATAAACTGCTTAAAAATAATTTGTTGATAAGTTAAATGCGGTGACTATTACAAATTTTTATTTTTCTGAAAAAGCCAGACCGCTACCAAAAAGCTGTCACCACATCTAGATAGGTGCGGTGTGAAAACGTTGTTTTCAGCCTTTTCAAAATACATAAGCTGCCAAAACGCAGTTTACCCAAACAGGTCAGGTGGGTTTTCAAAACGCCACCGCACCAAATAAGCTGCCCCAAACGGCCCCCTAAGTCTTTGTCGTCGTTGTTGTTGTATATAAATCATCAGAGTTTCCAATTTAAAATCAATAAAATTGCCCAAAGTGCGCTCCAAAATATCGATTCTAGCACATAATTCATTACTCCCCCGAAATGATTAGTAAATAGAGAATTTTGCACATGAAGCCCCTAACAAATCATATACATTTCACAAAGACTCGCTGTAAGTATCAAACAAACAATTGTCTTTCAATATGTACCTATTCCTTGTGTTGATTTATTTTAGCCCAAGTGTCCATATCCGTCAATTTAGTAACTTATATTCATGGAATATTGTTATTGGATTATAATTGGCATTATGACATGTGCTGTACATGAGCTGAGGCTTTATTAACTTAAGTTTATTATTCTGAAGAGACGAATAACATAAAGTGCTTCTCATGAATCAGATTATTTTTTATTGCAGTTATGAACAAGGCTAGTTGTTAGCTTCTTCAGGTACTAATATTTTTTTGCTTTATTCTAGTGGATCCTTGTTGCAGCTATTTGTATGATTCCGTGACTGAGAATTTCTGTTCTTTTCGCATTTTTTTCTGTAGAAAATGGTCCAGAATTTTGACTTTATAATTGCTTTATTATTGCGATAATGATAGGAAATTTGTTTATTTTTTTTGTTGGTTATAGTTATTCTTAGTCATTTATTTGCTTATTCTGAGCCTATATTTTAGATATTTCTGCTATAACTCTTTCTGACCTTTTTCAAGTAAATATTTTTTTTTTGAAAGATGAGTTATGCTATATTGTACTATATTCAGTAGTGTGTTCTTTTCCCACACATGATTCCTTCGTTCTAATCCTTCTTTTCACTTAACCCAGTAATTTCTTCATTATTAACTGTACTACTGTTATAAATTAAAGCAGTATCTAATCCTTATGTGACCTAGCTTGATATAGCTATATGGTTTTTCGTTTGTTTATTTATTTATTTGGAAATTCATAAACATACCATACAATTCCAAAAATCCAAGGACTAAAGTCAATCTTAACAATGAATATTTCATTCCATAAATTTTTAATAAACAGTTAGATAATTAGATTAACATCCTACTTCTATTACTTATAAAACATGAATTATACTGGTGTTCCCCGGTTAAGCTGGTCGTAAATAAAGACTAAAATTCATGACAAAGACAGCATTTGCAATCTTAAAAAATTATGGTGTAATGGTGAATGTATAAACTGTACTTAGTTCCATTTACTGGATCAAACTACTCTGGTTCTTTTCCTCAAGCTAGATGTCAAAGCTGAAAGACCAACCTTGTGTCACACATTGTTAATGGAAGCTAGAAGTATAATTTCATAACGAACCCTGCCTTCTTAATAAAAGGAAAACCTTTGTAATTGTCACCCACCCTTTCTTTGTGGTTTAAATGTAGAAAATTTGCCAATTGCTTAGCATCATAAGTTTGATTTCAAAAAACACTATGTAACGTTGAATATTCTGCCACTTGATCCACTTTATTGCAGTGCTTAATTTAACATGATTTGTTCTTAAATTTATAGTTTATGAATTGCAAATTTTACTTGTATGCATGAATTGTAGTTTATCCTAGATCTGCATATTGATCGTCTTCTTCAAGCCATACTCAATGTTTTGAATCTCTTCAAAAGTCGGTAATTTGATCATTTCACACTAGGAAAAAAAGAGTGTTTTTAGCGTCATAAGTTTATAGGGGTTTTAAAACCGCTGTTAAACATTCCTTTAACAGCTGTTTAAATTGCTGTTAAAACATACCCTTAACAACAGTTTAAACTTCTGCTTTTAAACTTCCAAGCACTTATCAATCGCGCAAAAACCACCACTGAAATTCTCATATTGCAACGGTTTAAACCATCACCCTATAAGTTAATATTTGTTTTTCTATGTTTTAACCTGGTCTATCCTGTCTCACAAAAGGTAACACTCGCTCTAGACTCCCCCACGCTTGTGGAAATCTACCCCTTCACTTGAAAATCGTAGGGTTCTCGGCCGATTGCCTTGTGTGAACCCAAAACTCCATCCCTCCTCTCATGATCTATGGCCAGATGTCGATTTGCTTGGCCTTCCTCCTCTCATGCACCGATCTCCTCAGTCTTCCTTCCCTCACATAACCTGAGCCTTCGCTCGGGATCTCTCCATTATTTTCATTCTCTGATCGTGACACCAAGGGCCCGAGGCCCTTTCCGCAATCTTTCAATTTGCGTGCCGCCTCTTCGTTGGATTGCGGCAGTAAACATTATGTTATCTTAATTTTTTCTTGAATTGTTTCATTGGAAGCATAATAAATGAGATGTTTCATAAGTTATAGTCAATCCTCTGTCGTATGGATTGCACTATCATTTGAGACCTTTCATGTTTTATTGTGTTCAACTTTTTATTATGTTCTTTTTAATTATTGCTTTTGTAATCTAGTCCTCTTTTTAATTTTTGCCTTTGCAATCTAATCCTCTTTTGTATATTTTAATTGGGATGCTGTGGAAGAAACATATGAGGCATTGAGGGTGGGTTGAATCACCTTTACCAATTCAGGCCACTGCTTTTTTCTTTTGTGGTTTAAGTCATGTGTAATTGGTGAAAGCTTCTCCTTAGTCTCCTGGAGATCAACAAGGTTTTTCTAAAATGTTTAAATATCTATCTCATCTCTTATAAGGCTTCTCTAAAACTATAGTCTAAAAACGACTGCAAGTTTATATGGTCACAATCTGTACATTTATATCCTCTTATTTTACCATGCAATTAAAAAAGTACCCAGATTATTGAATTTGCATCGATGAGTTCTCTATTGAGAAAGTATTAAAGAGGCTCACCCTCATAGCATCATCAAGCACAATTGCCGTTTCTTTTTGCTGACATTCATAATTGTTTTGATCACAAGTTCATCAAAGTTCTTACTTGCAGAATCCATGGAATTTGATGTGAAGAGAGTTGATGTGCTTATGATTCTAGTAAGATAAACATAATATACTTTGTTCTCCTAACAATTCTGCAATTGATCTCATATTCCTTTTTGAGAAATCAGTCGAGATTGATTTTACAGATTCAGTTGATGAAAGAAAGGCATGAGTTTCTCCAAATATTTGTCTTGAAACATTTTCCTTACATTTTGCAAGAAAATAAAAATGTTTTATTCCTTTTTTTTAATAATTATACTAAATTATTAAGGATTAACTTAAAAGTAACTTCTTATGTTTAATACAACCTAACAAAAGAATCTATTTATCATAAATATTAGCGCTTTGATTCTTCATTACATCTCAAATCCTTGCAAGGTTTTTGTCTACAATTATCTTTTAACTGCACCTCTTTATTTAGAAAGGCTACAAGTGGCTTTGAATAGAGCACACATGCTTGATTTGATAAAATTTTCAAGGTTTTTGTTAATATTTATCTTTAAAATAAAAGCACATTTTATTTCTTCTTCTTTTTCCATGTTATCTTCAAATGTTCATTTTTGTCATTCATGCAAACCTGTTGTTGCTCAGTGGGAATTATCATAATGACATTTTGGAAGTAAAAAATTACTTGTGAGTGTTTTATCATCAATGTTCTGCATGTAAATTGGAACTGAAGAATTTTATGTAAAAAAATCTCAAACGATTGTTGAACTTATTTGCATGGTTTTTATATGTAATATAAGAATCATCCAACACTCATAATGAAGTTTTGAGTCCTACAATAATCTCAGGAGAGAAAATAATAATTTTGGGGATTACGTTAGTTAAGGTTGATTTTATGTCAATTTCAATGCTTGGTTAAAATGTGTATTTTTGAGTTTTTTTTTTGAAGTTAATTTCAATTTTCTTTTATTCAATTAGATTTTTGTTTTATTGAATTAGGGTATAGCTTAAGATTCAGCTCAAATGAGATTTAGTTTGATGCAAGCCATTAAAAATGATTGACCAAAAAATGTGGACAACATACGCTGGCATACTTAAGAAGCTTTATTTCCCACTTCACTAGTAGATGCCCACTATTTTCTACTTTAACCAAGGAGAACATCAAGTTCATTATGATGACCACTTTCAACAGGCTTTTTATAGCTTAAAGTAACATTTAATTATATCTCCAGTATTAGCAACTTGCATCCCTGGTTAGCCATTAATCCTCTATAATGTTGCTTTAGATAAATCTCTTAATGCCTTATTAGCACAAACTAATGAGCTAAGGAAAACAAGTTATACTTCTTGAGTCATCAATTTATCCTATCGAAAATATTATCCTCAAATTGAAAAGCACCGTTTGGTTTTGATTTTTGTAGTCTAAAAATTAAGTTACTACATGCTCTCTCATAAAGTTAGTCTTATTATCAGGTTTAATCCCTTACAATATTTGTTAAGCGCAAAATATTATCCTCAAATTGAAAAGCATTGTTAGGCTTTGATTTTTGCAGTCTAAAAAATAAGTCACTACATGCTCTCTTATAAAGTTAGTCTTATTATCAGGTTTAATCCTTCACAATATTTGTTAACCAATCCAACAATATCTGAAAGATTGGCAAGATGACCAATGATCTTATTACATTTTAATTTAACGTTTGTTCCTTTGTGTGCCAGCAAAAACTAAGCTTCGGCCAATTTCTTAGTGACACTTCCATTACCTGATAATGCTCCTTTAAATAACAACCTACCTAATGAACAAATCTTAACTCTGTACCAAGATAAATCTTGTTACAAAGTCAACTTTGATGGTGCTTCATCTGTCAAGAAAGATATCAATTCTTAATTAGCTATCCCCAACAAAGTAGAGATATGATTGATATTTATAACCCCTGATTGTGGGATGATGAGGTTTCATATCATTTATCAGAGCCATTTACCAATAAAAATGCATTGTACAAAGCTCTAATTATTGGTATGGAGTTGAAAAACTTAATGAAACTTACAGAACCTTCAAACATAGACTACATTAATACTACCAATATATCATAAAGTTACTTGAACAAATACCAAATGTCACATTGTACTGAATACTCCATGTAACAATACCATTGTGGATGCTTTGACAAGGACGACTAAAGAAATAGTCTGCTTAGAAGGGGAGTCTGTGCTAATTGAAGTTTAGGGTTGCTAAATCCTTTCACTAGCTAATATGGAGTATGTATATGGACGCAAGGTCATGCGACAGGATGTTATCTTTATGGTCGAGGAATCCACTGATTGGAGATAACAATTCACTGATTACATATGAAAAAAAAAACTACTTCAAGGGAAGTCATAATTAATTCATCAAGTGAAGTCCACAACATTATCTTACACACTTATAGATGACACACTATACTAAAAATCTTTTAATCATATGTAGTTATGTTACTTAGATAAACATGAATGCCAGAAAATTTTCAAACAGATACATTCAAAACTATGTTGTTCTCACTAGTTTGGCCCTAAGATGAAAACCAAAATTAAAAGAATATTATACTATTGGCCAACAATGATTAATGACTGCATAGAAACCACACATTGTTATCACCAATGCTAAGTACATGGTCTAATTTTACATTAGCCACCAAATTTAATTTCAGCCACCTAATGAATTAAACCCTATGTGTGTCTTTATCCAAGGGACATGGCATCATAATGACAACGACTAGTAATTTCTCGAAGTCGGCAGAGGTCATTCCTCTAAGAGAAGTAAGCTCATCATGTATTGCAATTCTTCGAGAATCTCATCATATATCGATTCAATGTCGTTGGACGAGTCATATCGGATAACAATCCACCATTCATTAAGATAAACAACTTTACATTGCAGCATAATATTCATTGAAGATACTTAATAATTAATTATCCTTGAATGAATGGATTAGTCGAACATTAGCTGTTCTTTTCTCAGATCCAAAAAGACACTTGAGGGCAGTATTTGTTAGTGGCATGAGCCGTTGGTGGGCTTTTTGGGCTTATAGAACCACATATCACTCTGACATAATCCACCCCATTTGCCTCAATCTATGGGTATGAGACCTTGCTTCTTTGGAATTGCACTCACCAAGGATTATCACTTGCTTAAAGAATTCCTAAAGCAAAATATCTTATAGCGGTTAAAAGAGGTTGAAGGGCTGGAAGATACATGTCTATCAGCTTAGCAAAACCTCAAACCTTACCCAAGTACAAATGGTTCAAACTCACGATATGTGAGTTCAAACTAGATCATTATGTGTAGGGGAATTGGTCTCAGTCTTCAAAAGATTGTTTCTAGCCTATCAAAAGATATTTCGTAAATTTAAACTATCGCGGGAAGGTCTATTTATGGTAGAGAAAGTATATCAACGAGCTTCCTATTAATTGGTAGATTGTAAGGGTGAACGTCCATTGCTTCTCATTAATGGATGTTACTTAAAAAGATATTATGTATAGTGTTGTATAAGAGCATTCCAATTAATGAAATTTGTTTTTGGAGCCTTAGTGGGAGTCTATCAATCACAGTCTCTAAATCTTTGAAGAAAATATGAATAATCAATATTTTGAATTTAAAATCTGACTTTAATGAAATTTAAATCATTCAAACTTCATTGAACTCACTCAAATTTCAAAATTTCAAATCTCAACACTCTTTCAACCCAATTGAAAATAACCAATTTCTATATTATAAATTCTATCACTCTACTTTTGATGATTAAACAAATTTATCATTTTAAGTTCCTTCAAACTAAAATTTTTATTGATGATTGAATGTTAAAAAATATAATTGAGCTCTGGATGACATTTAACCCTTCATTCTTATTACATGAAAATGTCCAAATGAAAGCTCATCTTTGCATGTTAAGATAAGGTAATTATAGCAGTTGAACAAATTTACTTCAAAAACATTTAACTCTTCAAGGAACCTAGCAATGACACGACCTCTCCCTCCAACTGGGTGATGATAGCTATTTGCAATTGAAAGGGACCTCCAGACGAGTTGGCAAGCCTGTTTGTTGTTTAGTGCAAAACCTCTACAATCTCCTACACCAGCCATGCCTCCAACCCAAGAGGGTGTCTCCGGTACACAAGCTAATTCTACTGAGAGCCTCCGCTCATGTTGGTTGATGGAGGGGAGGGAGGGGGTGGGAGGGTGATCGCATCACAGCACTTGGCAGAAACAATAAGAACTGAGTTGACCACATCTCTCGGCGGCCCGCCGCCCTCAACATCGGTCGTCCCGACTGACACATTTGTGTTTTAAAAGAAAGATTAAGTTACTGCATTAGCAAAAGTCAAAAGAAATTCGTTACATGCCCATGAACCTCAAGATCTAACCAAGTTATGTGACGCCTTCCTCTCCCGCTATGGTGCATCCTCCATTTCCCCCCGGGCAACAACAAAGGGTCAACCGCCACGGGCTACGACAATCGTAGGCAACCTTTTCGCCATACGGGGCCGACGGGGTCAACCATAGCCCTGACCTCACTCGTGCTACAACCCATGGGTTTTTGGAGACACTTAGGCAACCGTCTTTCAGGTCCCTTAGAAGAAGCAACCAGGTCGACCAACATGAGATCGATGGTCTCTCGCCTCTTTTCTTTCCTGACCATCTATTTCTTTTCTGGGGAAGATGTCAGAGAAAATAGATACCAGTAGGTTCAAAGCAACAAGGCAGTAGATGACAGTAGGTTCAGGTCAAATGCCTTGTTGCTCATGCCACCTAACATATTTCTTACTCAACAACTGAAAAGACAACCCAACTTTTGACTTTATTTGTAAAGCACGTCGGGAACGAAAATAAAAGGAGAGCTAATCATTAAACTTTCTTGATTTTTGTGACAAGATTAAGATAATAATTTTCATGTTCTTATTGCAGTTGTCGCCACCAAGGAGCAGAAAAATTTGGGGAACTATTATGTATATACTAGAACTACCGGCTTGAATCTCAAAGAGAACGAACGACCAGAAACAAAAAGCTTCCCCCAAGGGTAAACAGTTAACCGACAAGTCACTGTCAAACAGGTGAAGCTGTGTCTTTATACTCGAGATAGGTCAAAGCTTTAGAGATGGTCCCTCGCCTGATGGCGACATGATTCACTAAGGGCGAGACGTAATTCGTCAAAACATTAAGTCTCATTGGATACTTCATATAAGTAACGATAAGATCCGCCTAAGACTTAAAAAATAAGGGTATTCGGTGGAGGCAACAAATCAACTAAGTAGATGAAACGTAGACCCCGTAAGACTTGAGCCAAAGTGACAAGTGAGCCACTGTTCACTCGACAAAAACAGATCGACTCATCAGTTAACTAACCGACCAACAGAAGTGCGGGCAGAAACCCCATAATTGGCATTGGACAGTTGTTGGTTTGTTCTTGCCTCGGTTGATGGGATCATCATTCGACTGAACGTCTCAGTCGACTAAGCACAAGACACAGTCACCACCCAATCGATTGCATCATTTAATCATATTCTAGTGAATCGATCAACCAATTACCGTCATATCAAAATTCAAATTAAAATACAGATATAAAATGAAATCCATACAATTTATTAAAGCATTAATCATATTAAAAATGATTTTCATAACTATTCATTCCTTTCTATAATTATAGCAAATATATTCTTATAAATAAGAGACAAAAGGAGACCAAAGGGAGGTAGGCTATCCTAGTTCGTGTGTTCACAAAAGACAATATGAGATACAACAATATGATAATTATTAACTTGTTAGAAATAAAGTACATACTTTAATACATAAATATATGGTAAGGTGTTCGATATGCAAATATAGAAAGAATCGTGTGATGTAATTTTTTGTGTGACAACTTAAGTGTTTGTTTCTATGCAAGACAACTACCATATTACAAACAAAAGGGTGTCGGTTTCACCTTGAATCTTCTATTAATGTTTCAATGATAAGCCAAATTATCCTTAAACTTAGGGCCTGTTTGGCACAACTGTTGATTATTTATAATATGCTGATGAACAGATTATTCTGATAATATGATAATCTGCAGAATATCAAAATAATATGTCTTGCTGTTTGGGGCAGCTTATTCAAGATAGCTTATTGGTGGTTAAATGACATTCATGCCCTTATGTAATAAAACTGTTTGGGGCAACTTATTCAGAATAGCTTATTGGTAGTACTGAAGCATATGCAGAAACATGAAATCATCACAGATCATAACTAAAAGATGTCATACATTTCTCACACCCTCATGAGTACCAAGAGAACTAAAAAAAGTGCAAATACGAGTACAACTACAATCAGAAATATTAAAATGTTTAATTTCATACTCTGGCTACGTCTGGCCTCATCTGCACTGTCAAACTGAGAAAACACCGGATTCCCATGACTGCTGGTCGTGTCATATGAAAACACCACGTTTCAACTCTTTCCATATTTTCCATTCTTTCTTCAATTGGTCTCATTTGTTTTTTGAATTTAAGTCTGTCGTAATCCCTACCAGTCAATTCTTTGAACCTATGAGCTATATTTTGCCAACCTTCTTTATTAAAATACGTGGTTGGCCTGTTCCCCAGTTCAGTTTCTTTGATGCGTAGGTCGCAAAAAATATTTGTTACTTCTTTATCCCACATTACAGAGGGACCCTCTTCAGTTGCCTTAGACATTGAACTTTATGGAATAAAGGAAAGTAAATATTCTCTAAATGGAAATTCTCTATCCTATGAAATTTAAAAAAAAATAACAAATTATAAATAAACATTGACATCCAACATTCATTTCCATAACAGTTCAATTAAAAAAAAAACAAGAGAACAAGAGATTTATGTGGTTCGGTCAGTGACCTACATCCATAGATGGAAACCCACAAAAATTTTATTGGGCACAACATGAAAGAATACATATCTATGAACCGAAAAACAGATTTCCACTATAATTCTCATAGCACTATAATGCTCTCATATCTCACATAGCACTATAATTCTTACACAGCACAACAATGCTCTCAAATGCCAACCAAACTACTCCCAAGTTTGTATTTATGAAGCAAGAATATACAAAGCCATTAGGAGACCAAACTGGAGATCAAACAGTAATATCGCTAAAGCTGCATTTCAGTTTCAAGGGACAAAAAATATGGAGCAAGATTCATAAGAATATTGTAAAGAAAATCCCAACATTTGTGCCTTAAAATCAGTAATCATCAAATGGATAAATCATATTCAGCCAGCATGAAAGCGGGAATTCTGCTTATATTAATGGTTACATGAGAAAACATAACACATTTCCATGGAGAACATAATAAATGACAAGCTGCAGCAAATATAAGCTTTCATTTTTAGCTTCAAAGTAATCTGTCACAATATTGCAGGCATCACCGGCCAAAAAAAATTCACGGCTCATATTAATGGCATCACCAACCAAAAAAAACTTCATTTTTAGCTTCAAAGTAATCCAAAATTTACTCATATTGGATAGATGCAACAATTAAAAGCCCTCAATACATGTAAAACTTGTCAATTAAAAGCCTTCAAACCAAAAAATGCTATAGCTACTTCACAACTTTAATTAAAACTGCAGCTAATCAAACCATCCCAAAAGAGTCTTCTCTTCTAACAATTAACAATATTGCTTTCATATGTGATCACAAGCTCAAGAAAGCATGAATTTTGCTTTGCTTATCTCTTTAAAAGCTGATAAAGTTGCACATAGTGATAAACAATCATTCATATGACTGTAAAGCAAACATTTAAGGAGGCTAAAATAAAAATAAAATGGCATTTACATAGTTACCAACCAATCCCTATCTATTTACGTATCTAACACCTAAAATTTGTTTTTTATTACACTTATATCACCCAAATTTTGCGCATCACATAGAAAGTTCCACCATTTTAACTTTTAAAATGTGAAAAATACTTTTCCAAGCAAAGGTAAGGTGGTATCAATGCAAAAATTGTGTTATGTATGTAAGATATGTTAAACCATAACTTCTCCAAACAGCAGGTAAACATATATCAATTTCTCCCCACATTATTGATGTGAGCATTCCCAAAAATAAGAAAGTTATACAAGATTTCATAAAGGAAAAACCAAATATCTCCATCTTATGAACATAAAGGAAAAGCCAAATCTCTCCATTATGTTAAACAAGAAAATGCGACTACTTTCATAACTATATCGAAGGCTTTCATAACTGTATCAAAGGCGAGGACGAGGGAGAGACGGGAAAGGCGAGAGCGAGGGAGAGACGGGAAGGGCAAGGAGAGATCAAAGAATTATACCTCATATGCGGCGATCTCTCTGCCAGTGAAGGACCAGAGCATCGTAAAGGAAGGGCAAGGGCGAGACGGGAAGGGGCGAGGGCGAGGGAGAGACGGAAAGGGCGAGGGCGAGGGAGAAGCGAAGGGCACCACAAGAAATATAACCTTAAACGCGAGAAGCACGCGCGGAACGGATCTCCAAGCCAGATTGTAGAACTATTAAGGAATTAGCGATATTAAAATGCAGCGGTAAGAAAACGTACCAGCGAACGCACTATTCAAACGGAACGGCGGCATTTTCAAAACGCCGCCGCCCCCAATAAGCTGCCCCAAACGGGCCGAATCTGTTTGGGGCAGCTGCAGCTTATTGAATAATTATTGATAAGCTGATTAAAAATGATATGATGATAAGCTTGGTGTGGTGGCTATTACAAATTTTTTTTTTTTTTGAAAAACCGGACCGCTGTCATAAAGCTGTCACCGCACCTAGATAGGTGCGGTATGAAAATGTTGTTTTTAGCGTTTTGAAAACTCATAAGCTGTCAAAACGTAGTTTACCCAAACATATCAGGTGTGTTTTCAAAAAGCCACCGCACTAAATAAGCTGCCCCAAACAGACCTTTATTTCATATTGCTTCCCCAAAGTACCTATCCTAAAATTCTATAAATATGAGATTGTTTTCACTATGAAAGAAAGATGGAGATGAAGTACTTTAGAACTAAGTTCACGCTATGAAGAATGCTTGAACTAGCGAGCACCGACAATCACTGTTGAACCAGTGGTGTCTAGATATCACTACCCTCATCACTGTTCGATAGCAATTATCGTCGATGGACAATGAAGCCATTATCATTATCATACGATCGTCACCACAACTGCAAACTACCGTTAGCCAATGATCTTCCTTATTATTGTCTAATCGTCACTACCTTTCCATCACTTTTTGTCATTTTCAAAAAGCATCGAGTCAACTTCTTATACTATTGTATTATTGTATTCCTATATTCAAGGAAATGATGAAGTATTTGTAACTCTAATCCATATAGTGTAATTATTTCAATTGGGTTAGGCCCTATGATTTTCCTTTTGTTGGGTTTTCACGAAAAATTTTTTAAATGACTCTTGTTTTTTATTTCATTTATGCACATACGAGAATTTATCATTGAGAGTTTCATTCAATGCCAAGATGATAAATTCTCAAACTCTACTACTGAGAATTTTTCAGCACGCATCATTAGTAATTCAGTTGAGCCTGAAGATATTTTTTTGTAACTTATTTAAATTAGGCTTAGAATCGACAATCTTCGAGAAGCTCTAGAGGTAATTATGAGTTATAAAGGCATCCCCACTAGAGCTTATATACAATGCCACGCAATGTAGATAATGGCAAAACGCTAGCTGTGATGAGTTTTCTGATGATGTCAATGCAATAAAGTAGGTGAGGTAGGTATTTAATGATCTTGACTATAACCAGTTGATTAGTAAATGTTTTATGCTTTAAGGTACATAAATATTTTATCATGTGTCATACCTAGGGCTTTAAATGAGGCTAGTGTTTGGCTCGTGCTCAAAATTG
>NEWO01000077.1:345616-367815 GCA_003013225.1 Phalaenopsis aphrodite
AATTAGAAGAATGATGGTACAAATTTAATTTCTTAAAAGATGTGCATGTGCATTTATAAATGTATTTTTGAAACTATTTCACAATTGTTTTACTCTAATTTCATCAAAATTCAAGGCATGATAACTTATTTTATGATTATTTTTTCACAATTTGTGGAACTATAGATTTCAAGATATTAAAGGTTTTATCTGAACTTAAAAAATGAATTCAAATAATTTGGATAATTGCAAATGTACCAATGATACATCTTTTTCCATTAAATATATTTAAAAGTCATTTTCCAAAATCTTCCCAATTGCTTTCCAAAAAAATAGAGGGAGAGGAAGAAGAAATTTGATTTTGAGGGTCTTGACATGATTTTCATGAGATGGGCTAGCTTTGAAATTTGATCGACTCAAGGTAAGCTATTGCTAACCTACATTTGATCTCAGTGATTTTGTCTTTTTGTGTGTTTTCCAAATTTTGTTTAGGCGGAAACTTGCAAAATTTGTGATATCTATATATTTTGAAAATTGTCAGTGTAACTTTTAATATGTTGTTGTCCTCATTTTTATGCATATTATGACATAAACAAATTGATTGTTTTACTATGTATTTATTTTAATTGAGCTAAAAGTCCTAATCTATATTATATTAAACTTCATTAAAATATAATTAAAATTATATATTATGAAATACTGGCATAATGATGATTACATATAAATTTATTGTGTAATTTATGTTTATGTTGGTGTATATTGTTTGAACATATTGTTGCATATTGCGAATTTCCTCATTTTTATTACATGCAAACTTTACATATGCAATGTGATGTTGATAGCTGGTTAAATATGTTGTGATATTGTGAAATGTGTGTATAGAAAAAAACCATCTATTATGATTTAGGTTGACAGAGATACATACGTTACCCTAGGGTTTGTGTAGAAGGTTGAGTCAATGTATTTTCCACTAAATGGGTAAGTGGTACAAAATCGATACAAGTTGAGAGTTATAAGTGGATAATATTATATGATATGACTATCGACAGGCTGGGGTGACGACTCCCGTGTAATATGCTACCTGATTGACTATTCTGACAGTTTTTACTAGCATAATATGATAGTGTACTATACATGATTTAATATAATTAGTGTAGAGAAAACATCACATATGATTAGCCATAACACCCAACTTTCTCATTAAATATGTGATACATTGATAAGAGCTAATTATGTGATATTTTGATGCACATTTCCTCATGTATTTCAACTTTTTAACTAATATTATGTTTGAAAAAGTTTTTTTTTAGCTTAATTGTGCATGATACAAGGTGAACGAAGAATCTAGAGTAAAATAGATAAAAGAAAACGAGCACAAATACAAGGATTTTGGACTAGCGCACCCGTGCCTACAAGACGACATGCCCGCTTTAACTCTGGTGCCCTTGCGCAGTTTTCAGCTCCCTTGCACTCTGTCTAAAGCTTCTACGTTGGATCCCTCACATCAGTGCCCATTTGTTTGCTCAACCTTTAGCGCACCTTCGTGGTAATTGTGGCGCCCCAACGCAAGCTCTAGTGCACCCGCGCAAGTTCACATAACCTATTTTGGCAAGAATTTATCTTGCTTTTGGCGAGATTTGCCTATAAATTAATCCTTGAGGCTGATCTTATGGCATCATGGGTGACTAAAGGCTGTATGAAATATGGGGTTTTGATCAAAGATAGTTTTCTTCTGAGATTTCTCTCATTCCATTGGATTGAAACCTCAAGAGGTGAGTTTTCACCATTAATTATTGTCAGCTCTGAGAGATCTATTGTATGTGAGGAAAAGAGGCAACACTTGTGGAGAAGACAAGTTGTATTGTAAGTTTTCACTCATGTTTATTTCTTGCAATGAAAACCTTCATGGATTTTGAATCTGTGGTTTTCTCGATAATGCTTGACTAGACTTTTATTCTTGTCTATGATGCAAGGACAGTGATTTGCATTATGGTTTTCTAAAATAATTTTCTATTAACGTTTTCTCGTGCTTTTATTGCATATGTTGTTGATTAACCTCTGATCTTAATTTACTCATAGTCTGGCCAACCAAGATATTAAATTGTTTCATGAAACTACAACTTCGAACAGTCACGTAGTGGAAACGAAGGGTTAACCACATAATTCCGACATAATAGACATATTCCAATGAAATTTTGCAATCTTTCTGGGGATTAGAATCATGTTGAATGCCAAGGGTATTGAGGAAGCCTCAACTTCATGGGATTTAGGGTTCTTTTGACTTGGATATAGGCATAAGGAGTAACATATCCTCAATTGACAACAATCACATAGGAAGACATTTAAAAAATCACAATCATCATGATCTTAGAATCACAAAGGCACAAGCCTCATCAATCTTAAAGGAACTCTGGAGATCTTTCCTGTTTTTCTGTTTCATCTGCTTCCATTCTTTTTTGTTTTCATTAGGTTAATTAAACTAGTAAATTAGAGATTTTTATGTGGAAGTAAATATTGCACTTTTCACGTGGGATCGATACGTGATATTCTTTAACCACATTACTACTTGACACATGCATTTGTATTGTATGCCCAACTTACTTCCCGATAAGTTTTGGCGTGTCAAGTTTTTTGTGACATTGTCGGGGAAGGTGTTAATAGTTGTTTTTGTTGTTAGGAAAATTTTAGATGAAACTCTTAGGAACTAAGTTTGACATTTTTTCTTTTTATTTTTAATTTTTTTTATTTTTGTTATTGCTTCTGTAGAATTATTGTTTTCTTTGCATGTGCTGAAAAATTTAAAAAGCCGAAAAAAAAAATCAATAAAGCAAAAAAATGCCAAAAATATTTTGCTATTAGTTTATTTTCTGTTGCAGTTATTTTCTTCAAATTTCTATGTAGCATTTGTATGAGCGACTGTTAACTGACTTGTGCGGTTCAGTGTGTTTATTTGCTATATATTTTTAATTTGTCATGTTTATGTTTAGAGGAGCTGAGGTTGACCTCGCCCCTTTTGATCCTGAGATCGACCACCCGTTTAGACATCTTAGGAGATCACATTTAATTATTGAAACACAAGTCAAGATGGCTAAACCTAATTTCTCTACCATGAAACCACATAGGGATTATGTTAGCCCTTCCGTTGAAGAGATTCACATGAGCATCAACTAACCCATTATTGAGGCTAACACTTTCAAACTACGTTCTCCTATAATCCAAATGGTTCAAAAACACAAGTTTGGTGGACTTACCACTGAAGATCTCAACCATAACTTAGCAAATTTTCTTTAATTGTGTGTCACCTTTCGGTACAACGATGTCTTTATTGATATTGTTAAACTGAGGTTTTTTTCTTTTCCCTAAGGGATAATGCTAGGGTACGACTTAACTCCCTAGCCCCATAATCAATTAGGACCTAGAATGACTTGGGGCCCAAAAATTTCTAGCCAAACACTTTCCTCCATCCAAAATTTTAAAACTTAGAAATGAATTCACCTCTTTTACTTAATTTGATGAAGAATCCATTTACAAAGCTTGTGAGAGATTTAAAAACTTACTTAGAAGGTGCCAACATCATGCCTTACCCGATTGGCTAATCATCTCAACATTTTATAATGGATTAGTAGGGTCCTTGAGGTCCATGATAGATGCTGCTACAGAAGGGTCATTAATATCTGAACCCTTTGATCAAGTTTACCAAACAATTGAAGAAAGAACCACCAATAATTATCAATGGCCTGCTGAAAGAGTTACCGCCAGAAAGTAGCCAGTGTTCAAGAATTTGATGTCTTAGCTGTCCTAGTAGCCCAAGTTGTTACAATTTCTAAAAATTTAGACAATCTGAGAATGAATATGATGTATGGACTACCAATGGGTTAATTCAACGATTGGTGATAGATCCTAACATCTCAATCTTATAAGCTGTAAATGCCATAGGAAATCATGACCATAACCTATATTTTAACACCTACAACCCAAACTGGAGGAACCACCTAAATTTTCAATGGATTAACAACAACCACTAATGGAGGACCAATCACAACAACTATATATGTAATTGGCAAAACCTAGGAAACCAAACCAAGAAACTCCAACACCGACCAAGATTCTAGGGTAATTCACAAAATAAAACAAAAAAACACTTATAAATCTTTTTTTAATTTAAATGGGGAAGATTTTATAGAGCCAAGCTATAACCATCGAGAATTTAGAAACACAATTAGGACAACTAGAGATATCAATGACCAACAGACCCCCAAGAATACTCCCTAACAATATAGAAGTAAACCCAAATGATCAAATTTTAGAGCAGTGCATTTTGGTAGGAATCAGAACTGGAGAAGAGAATCAACTCAATCTACTAGAGGCTAATACATCTATGAGATTTGAGTTAGAGAAAGTGTCCTACACCATTCTAATTGACCCAACTGAAAGACTTCAAAATCTATTCCTTCTAGGATTGCAAAAGCTCAGTATGGACCCTAATAGTTTTACCATTCATATGCCATAGGCACTGAAGTTCAAGGACAAGCTCTGTGTGAGCTAGAAGCTATAGTCAATCTAATGCCTCTGAACATCTTCAAACGACATGGAAGAGGAGAAAATAAACTTGCAAATTTGACACTTCAGTTAGTAGATCAATCAGTGGCGCACCCCCCCCCCCCCCCGGAATAGTTGAAAGCATGTTGGTTACTGTGAAAAGGTTCACTTTCCAAACTGATTTTTTTATTTTGGATGTAAAGACAGATAAGAATATCCATGTGATTCTGGGAAGACCTTTTGTAGTTACTAGCAGAGTTTTATGTTGAGGAAGGAAATAAAATTTGAGAGAGAACGATCAAGCAGTTACATTCGATGTTTTAAAATCAACAGACCTTCCCTAAGCCTATAGGACTGATACGCAAGGAACTAAAGCTGTGGCTAGGGTGGTGAAAATCTAATCAACTGAATATGAAGATGTTCACTTGGAAAAGCAATGGATAATTGACGAATTTTTAAAAAATTTGAGTGATTAAAATATCACTCTTCCAGCAGAAGAAACTCAACTACTAAAACTAAACATATTGGGAGAACATCACATTTTACCTATTGAATTCACTATCAATTACCAAGTTCAAAGTGAGAGGTTACTCTAGAGCCTCAACAGGTGGTTAGAAAAAGATTGAATTTTTTAGGAATAAACCAAGAACACAACCTTATTGGAAAGCTTGAGATAATATAAAGTTAAAACAAGCAGTTAGGGGCTACTAAAATGGTATTTTGATACTGAAATTCTAATTTAGGATGTTGTTTGAAGTTGTATCTGATTAAGGAAATTAAACCAAGCGCTATCTTCGGAGGCAACCAAAAAATTATTTTAAGATTTGCACTCTTTATCTCATTCATTTTTCATTTAGAATGTTGTTGTTTGAGTTTTTTCTATTATCTTGATCTCCACAGAGTAGTAGATCATAGTTAGGGGGTAGGAGAATTAAATCTAAAAATGTGGCATGAATGTACACGAGCGCACCTGCGTCGGAGTATCAGCGAACTCGCGCCCTATATGACACCCTTGCACTCTGAATTCAACACCCCAACACTAGAGCTGGGGGGAATTTTGTGCCAAAACACATGAAAGCACAGAAACCCCTGCCAACAAACAAACACACACGAGCTTGTGCCCACACTCCCCATAGACCTCACAATGCACCTACCCTCATTAGCACATCAACGTGTTTTATGGCCACTGTCGTACTGATACACCTAAAATATATAGTGTTTTTAGACACATTTTTTATACCTATTTTTGAGATATTGCGCTTTAATGGAAGATATATTTTTGTGTTTTTTTACAGATACAAGTAAAAATGTAAAAAATGCTTAAAAGAGTGAAAAAAAGATAAAATTTGGAGCAAAAAGGTGAAAATTTGTGTAAAAGAGTTTTGGCGCCTAAGCGTCAGATCTGACGCTTAGGCGCTGATTAAATAGAGAAGGTCGCGCATAAGCGCCGAGACCCCGCGCTTAAGCATCAGTGGCAGTTACTAGACGAGTAAAATTGGTTTTCACGAATTTTGAAGAGGTTTTTGAGGCACCCATTGGCTTAATTGGTGGTTGTAACCACCATGGACGAAAATTATCATGAAAGGATGCGTCTCTTGGGCAAATACATTGAATCAAGACACATTTTGAAGAGATCCCAAGGCACCTCTTGGAAAACTATAAAAGAAAAAGAAAGGACATAGAAAAGAGTCCTGAAAATATTGACAAGTTTTGAAAACTCTTCTCTGGGGAGTTAATTCAGAGAGATTTTCAGGAACCACTTTTTTTTTCTTTATCCTTTTTGTTATTTTGTTTCGAGTGATTGTAAAAGAGAAGAGATTCAAAGGAACTTCAAGAGTTTGGTGGAGGACTTGAGATAAGTTTTTTTTGTTTTAGACTACTTTTCATTTTAATCGAGACTTGTTGTTGGTTTGACAATGATTTCTTCTTTTAAACTAAAGTGTGGTTTTGTTTTCTCCATGGATTTGGAGTAGTTTTTTTTTTATCTTTCTTCTTAAAATGATAAGTAATTAAGTTTTGGATAAAAGTTGTGGAGAGTATTGATCTTTAATGTTGGAAGAAGTTGTGATGATTTAAATCTATGCATTTCATTTACTTCTTGATTTGGCCAATCCAGATGTTAAAATTTGTTGCGAGAACATGTAAGAACAGGGCTGGTATTATCTCAGTCAACAATTGGAAAGAATCACATGAGATTGTATGAATGAGAATGTAGTTCATATGATTGAGTGCAACTAAATAGAGAAATATTCATTGATGGGTGTAGAGTTAGAGGACTTTAAAGTGACAGGTTGAAGCCCCCAACTTAGTTTATTATTTTAGGTTATGATACGAGAATGTTAGCCCCCAGGTGGAGGGAATCGAGGGAACTCTAGAGTGAGAGATAGTATCTTCCCTTCCTAGCTGGTCTTCAAAACTATTCAAAATTTAAATCAGCCAATGTTCTTTATAACATCTCAAGTAAGGGTATAGAATATTATTGCTCATATTTAGCACAACACAATTTGCATATTTTCACAACAGAATTCCTATACTTATTACTGATTCATGATAAGAAGAAAGATATTTTCATATTAAGTATTTTTCTTCTAAAAAAACTTTAGTTATCTTTTTAAGTTGTTACAGTTTCGTTAAAATATCAAAAATACCAAAATTATTTAAATTTTAAAATCCCACCAAAATCATTTTTAGTTTAAGTAATTATCTTTTTAAAAATAGAGAAACTTTCTAAAAAGTGCATATTGCATAATCTTCCATGTGGGTTCGATATTTAGGTCTTAATCAAAAAGTCGTATATTACTTGATAACGATACGTATACTTGCGTAGTATCCCAATATAATATATATAAATTAAAAAGTTGAATTCTTATTTTTCCTCAGGATCATGTTTTTGGTTTTGTTGCAAAATAAGAAATATAAGTGAAAAATACTATCAGAGCTATTGTTATACTGTGCATAAGCATTAAGATCGCGGATCACATACCTACCATTGTATATGCGTTGCACCAGCGCCTGAGTCTAGTGCAAATGTAGGCTTGAACTCATATCACTGTGCACCCACGCTAGAGCTTTTTTAATGACATGTTGGGGCATTAATTTTCATCTTCCTCACCTATTTTCCATCTTCCTACTTGTGTTCAACTGAGTAAGAAGCTTTTTGCCCAAATTTGAAGTTCTTATCTTCTACTCTAACCAGAAGAAGGTGTTAATCACCAGATCCAACCTCACTCTGTTAAAGTGGGCTAGGGCCTGTAGAAATTGGTGAGTCTCGTTACGTAAGCTTCTAAGTTCTCCCTTATCTTTCCATAGATCTGCAAGTTTGATCTTACGTTCTCAATTCTTTTAATGGTCCTAGGAATTCCCTTGATCAAAGGTGAGTAGTGTTCAACGAAAGTTGATTCTTGCCAACAAACTTCAAATCTGCGAATGACTTGGCCTGCACCAGAAATTTCTTTGAATTTGGCCTCCATCTCTCTATGATCTATCACTTGCCTCATTGATGTGACTAGTGAGAGAGCAGATGCGTGCTTTAAGGCCCAGTTCATCACACATATGGTAGGTAGTTAGTCCTTGTTAGGCATAGAAAATCCCTGGATTTTTCTTGTACTCAATCATAAAAGGGGGAGGCTTGGAGAAGTGACATCTCTGAGCTATTCGTGTCATCACAAAAATATCCTCCCAACATCCTGAGGAGGAGTTTGTAGGAGTATAAGTTGCACACATCGGAGCTGGTTATCATATTCCCCATCAAAATTCCCATACACTCTGAAAAAGGGGAAGTAAAGGAGGCTGACGAATGTCGTTTGGCTCTAGTGATATTATGTGCTCGCAAAGCTGAGTGGCATAGACTTAGTGGTGTTTTTGCGACCTTTGGGTGGAGGAGATGATTGCGGGCGATTAGGGCAGGGACATGGGTGACGTTTGCATTGTTGATTGCCTTAGAATAGGTGTATGTTGTTGTCCCCGCTGATCCTATAAGGTCAATTCCTCCTTTAGGCCTACTGCACTGTTGCACGACCATACTAGTAAGTGTTGCTTTCTTTTCGTGTGTTGTTGTTTATGCTGAATACCCAGACAAATGTATTGACCTAAAGTTATGCAACATATCTTAGTGTCAGGGTGCAACATTAATTATTGACCTAAAGTTATGCAACATATCTTAGCGTCAGGATTAAGATTCATCAGACACGTCTTGTTTAGGAATGCTAACAATTCAGGACGGCCATATGAAAATCCATTGGTAAAGTAATGAAAAATATTGTTTAAAAAAAATTGGATTTAATGTCAAGAATAAAATTTGGAGAACTTAATTAAGTTCAATCTCGTCCTTAAGAAGATCAATTGATTATTAAATAAAGTGGAGTTTAGAGATGTCATTGCAAAACCAAAATTGTTGCCGAGTCTTTTTTTTCATAATAACCAATTTTATATTAACTTATCTTTTAACTCTGAATGTAATCTTGAGAGAAGAATTTAAACTATCATGGTAAAATCTATTGCTTAAGGAATACTAGCCTACATTTTAAAAAAATAAATATAATAAGGAAAAGTTGTTTACTTGATATAGTAATTCTCAGGGAAAAAGAAAAAGAACAAAAAAAATCAAAATAAAACAAAAGCAAAAAAAGTAAAAGTCAGAAGCTTAGGGTTGATATAACAAAGATTTAAGAGAAAGGAAAAAAAAAAGTAGAATGGTTTCTATTGACCCTTAAAGTAATAGAAGTTTCGTGATAACTTAAAGGAATCCATTTAGAGTTATGATTCAAGGAAGAAAATTAATATTTTATTCGATTGTTTAATTAATTGAATATGAAAGTAAAGAATATTAGAGGTAAGCTAAAGATCTCTTAAACAAACACAACATTTGATAGTCACTTTAAAGAAGTGAACAGAGGAAGTTAAGGTGGAATTGAGTTGTGAAACATTAAAGAGAATTAAGCCTCAAACAATATTTATCTCTTACCATTACACTTCATAAGCAATTTGAAAAGTTAGAATACTTTAACATCTCCCTGTATTTTCTTAAATATCCCTATTAAGCTATGAAATTACTTGAGGGCAAGTAATATGCAAGTTTAGGGGTTTTGATAAGAGAAAAATATGTGATATTTTGATAGCACATTTTCCCATGTATTTTCATCTTTTTGACTAATATTATGCCTAAGAAAGTTAATTTTATCTTAAATGTGTAGGGGACAGGGTAAACAGGGAATCCAGAGCAAACTATGACAAAAAAACGAGCACAAATATACCTACAAGACGGTGTGCCCATGCCGTTTTCAATGCCCCCGCACTTAGCCTAAAGCACTCATGCTAAATCCCAAACACTCGCATCCATTTGTTTGTTCATCCTTTAGCGAACTTGCAACGTAATCGCGGCGCCCTCGCATAGGCTCTGGCGCATCTGCACTAGTTCGCAAAACATATTTTGGTAATAAATTCTTGCCTTTGCTAAGCTTTTCCTATAAATTAATGCATGAGGATGGTCTTAGGGCATCATGGGTGGCTGGAGGCAATAAGAAAGGCATATTTTTTATTAGAGAAAGTTTACTTTGAGATTTCTCTCCTTCGTTTGGAATGGAACCTCAAGAGAATAGTATCCAGCATTAAATTCTTTTGATCTCTTGAGAGATCTATTGTATGTGAAGAAATGATTCTATTCTTGTAGAGATGACAAGTTTTATTGTAAGTTCTTACTCATGTTTATTTCTTATAATGAAAATCTGCATGAATTTTAATTCTGTTGTTTTCTCAACAATGCATGGCTAGACTTTTCTTCGTGTGTCTGTGATGTAGGGGTAGTGATTTGCATTGTGGCTTTCTAAAATGATTATTTGTTAATTTCCTCATGCTTTCATGGTCTATGTTTTTTGTTAACCTTTGGTCTTAATTTACTCCTAGCATGGACAATCAGAATCTTAAAATATTTCATGAAACTGTGACTTTTAACCGTTGCGTAATAGAAACAAAAGGTTAAGCACATAATTCTGAGAAAATAGACATATTAGCATCAACTTTATCGGTTCTAGGCTTCTTTTGACTTACACATATGCATAAGAAGTAACATATCCCTGATTGGCAGCAATCATGTAATAAAACATTTAGGAAACTACGATCATCATGATCACCAAATCACAAAAGCATGAGCCTCATTATTTTTGAAGGAACTCTTGAGATCTCTTTCTTTTTTTTTTGTTTCCTCTGTCTGCAATTTATTTTGTTTTCATTAGAACTAGGATTTCAAACCTCTTTTTAATAACCACCAAGCTAGGTTAGCTAAACTAGTAAACTAGAAATTTTTTTGTGGAAGTAAATATTATACTTTCCATGTGGAATCGATATGTGGCAGTCTTTAATCACATTACTATCTAATACGTGCACTTGTGTTGTACGGTCAACTTACGTCACGGTAAGTTTGTGCACGTCATACATGTGCTTGATGATATGAATTTTATACATTGTTACTATAATGATTTACACATCTTATGATATACATATGCCTGTTTAGTGATCTGTAAATTTTCTTGTTTAGCGTACATAAGACAATTATGATGTCATAATGCATGTTCTTTTATTTCGTGCATTAAATTTTAGTTGTAGATTTTGTGTAACATATTGAGTCATTTGCTCACTCCTCTTGTATTTACATCTTTTCATAGAAGGCTAAAGATCTGAAGAAGTTAGTTAATAGTAATTAATCATATAGTATATTTTATATATGTATTTAGTGATCATGATAAGATATGGATATTTTGTTCATATTATTAAAAAATTATGATCATTATATATACAATCCAAATTCACTTAATCCAAAATCTAACATAATAAATTGAACGGCGTGCATTTTTTGTCCGGGCACCTAGCGTACCTCTACTTGCGGTGCAGGTTATCCTAAGTTATTTTCAAGTTATTTTTGGGTTATTTTCAATAATCTTAAAATAACCTCAGAAATAACCCAAAAATAAAGACCGCAGGTTATTTCTGGGTTATTTTGAAATTATTGAAAATAACCTGAAAATAACTAAGGAATACCCTGCGCCCACGTAGAGCAGAAAATATTTCGAAATTTAGGAGCTCAATTTGTATTATTTTAAGACTTATCTTATTAGATAATTTTTAAATCATAGCTTTGAGTTATGTTTACGCTAAAAATTATGACTAATCTAATCAAATGAAGTAATGAGATTTTTTCGTAAAAGGCAAAATTTAAAGGTTCTGACGTACAGATAATATATTTTTATAGTAGAAAAAAAATATATTTTGATGAACTTATTAATGTTTGAGTTTAGCTTATTTTAAAAAGGTCTGAGCATACGTCTGATAAGTACAAGCAATAAGCTAACCACCACATGGCCTGCAAAAGCAGCATGCGAGTGGGCCCATTTATACAGTATTTTGAGTAATGACTAATTTAATAAATAAATAATTTTAAAGAACATTATCAAAATTTTCAATTGAATTTATTTAACGATCAAGTTTTAGGGTCTATTTGGGGAAGCTGCAATTTATTGAATAATCTGTTGATAAGTTAATTAAAAATAATCTGTTAATAAGCTAGGTGCGGTGAGAAATTTTTAGTTTTTTGGAAAAGTTAAATCGCTGCTTGAAAGCTGCCACTGCACCTAGATAGATGCGGTGTGAAAACGCAGCTTTCAGCGTTTTCAAAACGCATAAGCTGTGAAAGCGCAGTTTACCCAAAAAATGAAGGTTTGTTTTCAGAACGTCATCGCATTAAATAAGCTGCCCCAAACAGACTTTTATTAATCTCATATATTTACGTATCTAATGCATAATTTTTTTTTATTTACGTGCACGCAACTCAAAATTTTATACTACATCAAGAATATTATCTTTTTGACACTAACATGCTATTGGTGTCAATGCCAAACTCTATGGGTGAAATATGTAAAATACATAGGAATTGTGTGACATGTTATGTAAATTTCCCAAAGAAAAATGCTTGAAGCTTTTTGTAGAATGAACAGAAGTCATCAAGGATGATAAGCACAAAAGTAGAATTTATATTATAACTAGGATTAGCAATTGCCTATCAAAAAATTTGATATTTTTGTAATATGCGAGATAAATTATTAATTTTTTCTCTTAATTTTAAAATATTTAAGAAAAAAAACTAAATTTATGAAGATTTTTTTTTTAACTTGGCATTTAAGAATGTATTTTCCCTTTTTAAAAAGGATTGATTATCCTCCTTCTAATGGGTGCTATTAATTTGACCTCATTAAAACTTATTACATGAAAATGATTTCATTTGTTTCATCACACCTAACAAAGATAAAATAATTTCTCATGTGATTCACGACCATTTTAAATTTAAGGGGGGCAGTTGTGTGAGCGGAGACTCATCTCTCCAATAAGGAGATCAAAATTGAAAACATGATCTAACCATTTAATGTGTGTCGGAAGATTCGTGATGACGGAATGATTATTTAACTGTTTAGTGTTGCATGATAATTCAACGTACACTTAGATAATACAAGTAACATGTAGAAACACAATATGTTTTTACGTGAAGAACCCGAAAAAGAAAAAATCACCGGGTCTAGCCCAACTGAAATGATTCACTATGAGTTACTGATTACTCGTCAAGACCCTTGTTCCTTAGGTGGGAAAGGGTTACTTGAAGTACAATATTCATAGGTCAAATAAATCATTGTATGAAGGTCAGAAGCGGTCACGATTGGGAGTAGTAGTTGTTGGCTCGATATACCATATTTGAAGTATGTTACTGCATTATGCTAACAACGATTCGCTCTGTAGAATCTTCATTACTTCACAACATTGGCGGTTACTCTGCACAGTGCTTTGTTAATTCATTATGTATGTCTTGAACTCTATAAGGACCTTTGTTGCAACGAGAAAGATGTGGTTGATGGTGGTCGATGCTAGTCAGTGAGTGGTGGTTAACGGTGGTCAACTGTTGTAGGAACATGAACAATTTGCCATATTTTTAGTATGCAAGGACACTTGAATTCTTCTTCTCTGCAAACTAGCTCTAGGTCCAGCTCTTCTTCTGGTTTAAGGCCTAATTCCTTTTTTCATGAAGAGGGTAGATCTCTATTTGTAGAGTTTGAGAAAGATCTTCCTACAAATAAAAAATGAGTCTAGACCACTCCATCAGATAACCAAAGAGATTCTCTCAATTGGACAATATTTTCTAGATATTTGACTGCTTTAATGATGTCCGAATTAGGGGATATTTGGCTTGTTAGACTCATCTCATCAAATTACTCGATTTGACTATAAGCATGTTAGATTTGGAATCTATTTGACTTTCCAATTGAGCACTAGAAGGTTCCAAAATTGTTAAGTTACCTGATTTGGGCAACATTTGACTTTGATTGGATAGTTTTAGTGTCATTGTGTTCTTCTCATCGAGTCAATCAGTTTGAATATAAGTTTGTTAAAATCAAAATTTATGATGATTTTTAATTGCAGTTTAAACAGTTCTTGCTCAAAAAATGTTCTGAGATCTATGCTACTTGCCTTGAGATTCATACCAAATGATACATTTTGTTGATGAAGTTTTGGTTACCTCCCAATTTTAGGCAATTTTGCTTGATATAAAAAAAATACAATTATTTCTGAAAATTTGAAAAAAATGTTGAAGTTTTCCGCCGCCAGCATTGACCAAAATGGCTGACATAGGGCATCGACAATAGTCAACATGCAGCGGCAATAGAGGAGGACAGTGGAAAAGACGGACGGTGGTGGTGGTGGTGGCAGTGGCAGTGACAATGGTGACAACGGTAACAGACAGAGGCAGTCATTAAATGAAAATGCAGGTAGGTAAAGGTGAGAGGTTGTCAATGGCTGAAGGATGAGGCTGGCCGAAGCGGGAGGTAGGCAGTGGCTGATGGCCAAGGCGTCAACCGTTTAAAAAAAGAGGCCTAGAAGAGGCGTGAGGGTTGTTGGCGATGGGAGCATAGATCTGGCTTATCGGTGGGTCACCTGGGTCCCGGGGTTGTGAAGTCTAACGGGTCAAAGCATGAATCTGTCATGTTAGCCAATCACCTAGGTCACGCTGGTCGCCACAACAAACCAGTTGATGTGCAGCTTGTTGGGTCAAGGCATACCGACGGGCATAGTCGATTGAACAGGTCATTGGGTTGGCAGGTCACAAGAATCTTAAATTCTAGCTGGTAGAGCACCGAATAAGAGATAGGTTCACTAGCAATATATGGGATTTGATGAAGCTTGTGTCATTCTACATTCATGTGGATCTGAATCAAAGGGCGGACTTGCACACGAGATGTTGTACGAGATCATATCCGCAGACAGTGGGATCATGTTGTCAACACGGTCCTTGTGTGCATCATAAGACAGACACAAGATGAAGGTGTGATCCGTGACATTACATGAAGTTTTGTGTGTGAGGCCTCACAGAGCTGCATGGATGTGCGTATAAATGTAATCCAACCTCTAATTTGTGTTGGATCAGATGGTGGAGGTTAGATAGCCAAAGTAAACCTAGATTTTATCTTTTTAATCAATTTTTTGGCCATTTTGAGTCTATACAAAGAACAAAAAGTGGAGAAAATGTGGAGTCGCTGAGCCTATTTGTGTGATCAATGGAGCCTCCCTTATCATTATTATTGCGCAATTTAAAGTCTTTCCACCTATTTTTGTGATCAAATGAGCTCTCCTTAGCATTATTTTTGCCCACATCAAAGTCTCTGAGCTTATTTGTACAATCAACATAGCTCTTCTTGTTGTTATTGTTCCCCACCTTGCAGTTTCCCTATCTGTTTCTTTGATTAACAGAGTTCTCTTACGCATTTTTGTTGAACTTTATGGAGGGGATTTTTTATGCATTGAGATATTGATGTCTAGGAAATCCAAAATCATGAAGATGCAATATTGAACATGATGAAGGATGACCTGGTATTATTTTGGAAGAAATTTTATTTTTTGAAAGACATAGTGGTTAAGTTGTCGGCCCCAACCTATCGAGCCTATTCTCCTCCTTCATGCTATGTTATCATATATGAGACGATGTTGTGGGGCTAGCCTGTGATTATCACTAGTGCTCAAGCTAATGGAAATTCTGAAAGTGGTCAGTGTTAGTATTTTCCTAATTCTCCTATGGGGTAGTGGTAGTCATCATTTCGCTGATTACTTTTTTCCAAGAAATGTGAGTTGAAGATGACACTAGAGATTTTATCCTTAATTAGTGGATTTATTAGCTACGTACATTGACGCGTCTCCTTTTGAAGCAATCATTTGGATTTTTTCATGAAGGATGATGTAGAAAGTGGTTCATTAGATTTTTCATCACAAAGAATGATTAGGGATTCTAGAAGAAATGGAGGAAACTACAGTAGGAGATGCAGCTTGGTGTATTTTATCTATGAATTTGTGAGAAAGAAAAAGCTATTCAAGATCAGACTCTCCTTCCATCCTAGGTGATCTTCTGCAATGATGTTGAAGAAATCTGAGAAGTGTCCCAAGTCAGTCATTGTGGTGCGTGAGAAGTGCTCCAACCGAGCAGTGATTATGAGACAGAAGTAGTGCAAGAGGGTTTAAGAGGCGGGAAAGCCTTCACACAATCCTTCAAAGATTCACATTTTGGAGATCATGTTGACTCATTCATACACTATTTTCAAGTAGATCAAATAATTTGTGAGGATATGATAAATTCAGTAGTCACATATTTCTTTATTCTATGTTAGATAGAGTTATTTATTCTATATGGATAAAATGATGGAACTTCAAATGTGGCTTGTCCTTTATTTGATAGAATGGAACTCCGATTTCATCAATGTAAAGCTCTTTCAAGATGAGTACAAGTAATGATAAGATTGTGGAGTTACAAAAGTTATGGCCTTATAATCTCATCTAATGAAGTGTAGGATAGATATTTCCATGATGGTAACTTCATTTTTACTTGAGCATCAAGATTTGGAGAGCAAACATGGGAAGACTTGGTGGAGAGGCGAGTTAACCCCAGCAAGAACAATAATAGTCTGAAAGCTCAGAGTTCAAAGATGTAAGTACTTGGTAAGATGTATATAAATTAAGGTCCAAAAAATAAGTTCAACATCTCTGGAGCTAAGTTGAGAGTTGTTGAGTGTTTCAGGAGCTCAATTAAGTTCAAGAGCATCATTTCATGATTGCATTCAAGAGACTCATGATCATATATATTATGCTGACGTAAAGAAGATGACAAAGGAGTTCATCAAGGAGGGATTCATTTAGGACTTCTTGAAGAGGATTTGAACAATGAAACATCAAACTAGGGTTATCATAAAGGGACTTACCCTCAACCAAGCTTCATTGGGCCCTCCTTCAAATTTAAATGGTAAGGGTATTGAGAGCAAGCTGAAGAAGTTGTTCCCTAATAAAGATGAGGGGATGGAGAACATTGAAGTCCAGTATCACTCTACTTTCTTTTCTTATTTTTTTCATATTTATCAACATTTTGGTTTTTAAATTAGAATAATGTAGTCGTTCTATTTTTTTCTTATGTTTCCTCTTGAACATTCATCTAATATTTATTGTATGAGTCAAACTTTTGTAGTTTTTGGTGATATCTTCTAGCGATTTTGTTTTGTCTCTATTTGCTCTCTAAGTATTTTCATTTTCTTTTTGCACTCATATGTAGCAAACTTGATTAAGACAGTGATTCTATCAACCCCACTTACATTTTCTTTATTAAGAGTGTGAGATGTTGGTCAGAGTTCTTGATCAATAAAGAGGCTACTATTGGAAGAACTACTAAAAGTTTTTCACCTTTCAAATTTTGTACTTTAGAGTATCACATGATGATATTAATCCACATGTAAGAGGCCAACAGAAGTCCACCAATGACTTTTAACCCATTTGAGGTTGCTAGTTGGAGCATGCCTCACTTATTAATATGTGTGAAAGGGGGGTTGGGTACAGTACACCAAGGACTTTTAGCCTATTAGAGATTATGTATCGAAGGGACGCACAATGCTATTAACCCGTCCGGATAAGGTTTTACTAAATCTCAAGAGATTGATCATGCTCTGACTATGATACAACTAAAATTTTGTATTTCAGGGGTTAAGAGCTTAAATTGATTTGTAAATGGATAGTTATAATCCATAAATATGTCTTCCTAAATAAAATGAGAATCACATTTGTTTAATAGACAAAAAATACATTTATGCTAATGGGGATATAAAGCAAACAAGAATGCAAAATGCAAATACGATGACTAAGAAAGGAAAACAACAACAGACATGAAATTAATTCTACATGACTGGACTATCTTTGATATTACTTGTAGAGATTCTCTACATTTCAGGTTTAGGATAAGGTCTTCCCCTCTAAATCCTTGAGCTTTAAGGTTACGAGCTTGATCATGGTTTTGATGTTGTAAAAACTCTCCCGAAAGAGGGACTGTTTGTTGAATTGTGAGCCTCAATTAGGCGCTTTCAAACTACGCAGAACCACCTCTCCATTTGAGATAGATTGAGTTTTAACTCTTCAGTTAACCTGATGGGTCGCCCTCTGATGGTAGGAAGCATCTTTGAAGTGGGCCACATTGCATATCTCTAAGAAAAATTTTAGTCATAATCAAAGTTTTTCCTTTTTTTTCATTCATATAAAAGGCTTGAACTTAAGGATTCGGGACTCCAACATGGACAATGATGACGGGTTCCATGTTAAAGCACATGTTGTAAGATGTCTCCTTGGACAAATTTTGCAAGGTGGGGTGCTAAGCCCAAAGGATGTTGTGGAGTTCTTCATCCCACTGCCTTCTAACCTTCTCAATTGTAGTCTTCAACCCTTTTAGAATGCTCCAATTTGTCACATATTTTTGTCCATTTGTTTGAGGCTAAGTTACAGCTTTGTTTATCAGTTAAATTTGAAAATCCTTGTAGAAGGATATAAATTCCCTCCTAAAGTTGAATTTTATTGTTATTAATAACCTTTATAGAGAGCTCAAAGTGGTAATGATTTTATTCCAATTAAGTTGTTTAGCATTAACCTCAGTGATTTTGGTAAATGGCTTAGCTTCCTCTCACATAGTGAAGTAGTTGATAGTTAAGGTGATAAAATTTAATTTTCTAGTGGCCGTTGGAAATGATTCCATGATGTCTACCCTCAATTTGTTAAAATGTTAAGGGATCAAAATGGATGTGAGTTCTACTAGCAGTGCTTGCACGAGGTTGAAGTGCAATTAACAGATTTTATATTTTCACATGAAGTTTAGTGCACTTTGCTTGATCATTGGGCAGTAAAACCATATATTACTATCTTTAGAGCGAGATTTCTACCTCCATGGTGCTCCCCACATATCCTAGAATGAACTTCACATAGAGCGTAGTCAGCTTCAGAAAGTGAAAGACATTTAAGGGACAAACTAACAAATATTTTCTTGTATAGTTCATCCCCAATGAGGTTGAAGTTGGAAATGTTACATCAGAGGTGAACTGACATGGCTTCATTGACAACATTCCATCTAGAAAAAATAAAAATGATAGGATCCATCTAAGAAGGCTCTTTCTACTCTTCAATATATTGTATCACCCAAAGTCCTTGGATGTTATGAAAATGTATCTCTTTGATGTACCTACTTTTGAAGAGGACTTCATTTTTTTAGTTTATGAGCTTAAAAAGGACATCATCTTGGGTATTCTACTTATAAATTTGTTAATGATCTGATGTTATTCAATTTGAGCGAGAAGTGTCTTTATTGGGCTGTGATATCAAACTAAATGCGGTTGTGGGCGTCAAATTCCCTTCTACATAGGATGCAATTAGTTGACAGTCAATTTGGATTATCAAGTTTCACATTTTATAGCTCATGACAAGTTTTAATCTGATGTTGAGAACTTCATACTTGAAGATATTATTGGAGGACTGAAGTTTCTAGCAGAGTCCATACTCCATGACATCCTGGTTAAGGGAGATAAGTACTATTATAGCACCAGCTCAAGAGCTTCTAGATGCTCCATTAACATATAGAGCCTCCTGACATGGTCTTGAGTGAGAAAGGGGTTGCTCGTTGTCAACACTAAAAGGGATTATGTAGGTTGGGGTTTATCGGTTGTTAAGATGGATATCCCAACACTTGTTTTAATTTAATTTAATATATATAATTTGGAAAAAAATAGTATTTTGGATTTTTAGAAAATACAAGACCGGATCGATCTCATATCCCCAGTAGTTTAAATAAACGAGCCAAATACCGCGAGTAATATATTCATTTAAACGATGAACACACCACTTATTAGTAAGACTAGATTAAATAAACTAAAGATTGTATGACATCTGTTAAGTCTGCGAAACTATTTTTATTATAAACCGACAAGTTCTCCTATTTAGTATGAATGATTAAATAAGTTTTATATTAACTGGGTTCAGAAATACTTCTGATGTTGGCAAACCCCTATAGTTAATTACATCCCAGATAACCGAAGTCACCTTAAGAAAACTCTTGATAAAAATAAGGAGATATTATCTTCAATGAGTTTAAAGGAATGGGGCCTTTCAACGAGATTGGACAAAGATGTGTGAAAGAGTAATGACTCAAATTTGGAACATTTTATTGTAGAATCAAAGGATGAAAGACTAGGGGATGTCACGGATCCTGAAGAAAACCTCGGTGACTTCCCAAGCTATTCTACTATTTGACTTCAGTTTTAGAGATTAGAATTATTGAATATTTCTTCCTGCCAATTTTATTAATTAGGGCTTACATTTGTGTGAGACGCTCGCACAAATAACCTGCAAAATATAAGGATTTAGGTCGTGACGAACGACAACCTCAGAATCCTAAGATGAGTTAAGGCTTATATTGTATAGCAAAACCATACAAAGGCCTAAAGATAAGTTGAGGATTTATGTTGCATAAGCAAACAACCTCAAAGTCCTATGGATTGTTGTTTAATTCTAAGAGAAAATATGTTGTTGTAGATCCTCTTGATGTTGTAGATCGTTGTCGTAGAATGCTGCCCATAGGAAGGCTCTATGCTCCTCGACGAAGTAGCAGGTTTTAGTTTTAGAAATGTCAATTGAGGAGATGAGAAAAATATCATGTTTTAGAAGTCAGATTTTTTGTGTGTCAGGTCATGATGTCAAATCAATTATTTCCTAATGTTATGGTTATTTAAATTTTATGGGGGATATTAAAGTTGATTAGAGCGACACTGGTTAGGATCATACGGTTCCCTCATTCCGGCACCACTATTTTCTTTTGGATTCACTTAGTCCAAATGAATTTACTAAACTCAGTTTAATGAGTTCCATACTTTCATTTAGACCATGGAAAATCTCGTTAGCAACCGTAGGTTACCTCCTCCGATGGATTTTCGATCATCTGATAGAGACGTTTTAATTTAGTTGCAATTTTAATTTTTGTGATTTTTGTGATTAAATTTTGAGTTATTTTATATTTTGAATGTTGTGGTGATGAATTTTATCTTGTTTGATTTTAAAATTTTTGTTTTGGTTTTAGTTTTATGGCTATCATAAAAGTTTTAGTTTTGACATGCAGGGTGACATCGTTGTTTAATATGCAAGTTCATGAGCAGAAAAAATACCGTAAAGAAGTGCAGAAAAAGAAGATGTAAACTATAAAAGTGTGTCTGTCAAGTCTTCTCGTTCCTCTACCTAAAAGTTCAGTACTTGCAAGGCATATGTACATAATTTTGCACGAATTAAAGCATGCATGTGGAAAGAGTAGGAAGTACAAGTTTAAGGTGTGTACCAGATTCTATGTCATATCTTAGTGGGTTTTATTCATTTAAATGTATAGATGATTTCTTAAGCAAGACATAATGAGTTTAATCATACATCAAGATATTCAAAAGAGTTTGAGAAGGGTCCAGGGACCAGACCCCGAACATCTCACAATCTCTTGAAAAGTCCTGAGTTTGTTCAAACTCATTATGTTGCGTAATAACTCATCCCTATCATACCCTTATGCTCAATGAACTAATGTTCTAGCCAACCCTAAGGATTGGGTAATTATGACTTGATGTTTTATTTATAAATTACATAGAAAGACTCTTAGGAGCAATTTGGTCTAATTAACAAACTTAGCACTTTGATTTTAAAGATGAGCTTGTAGTGTTTTAAAAGGTTTTAAATTAATTATAGATTATTTTCTAAATCTCATTAGACAAAATCTTGATTAAGCCTAGTTAACTACTAAGACCTTAAAAATTAATAGGCAAATTTGTAATTTTAGAAAAAAAAGACTTAAATGTTTATACATTTAATCCTTATCATGAATTACAAATCATTTCAAAACCATTAATTGGGGCTTAAAATCAATGATTTATGATCTTCCAAATATCAAACCCCTCACTTTACTATCTTTTTATTTAAATATTCTTCAAAATTTCATTAATTTTAAGAAATTGCAAATTTATCATTTACAAGACCAAAGTGAGGTTGGTTACTACCATTTATTCCTTTCATATTCCAGCATCAAAACATATCAACTAAGACTATTTGTTACCTAGCCCTTTGATTAAGACTAAATATTCATTAAGCCTTAAATTTCAAAATTATCATTGTTGCCCCTAAGGCCTTAACACCATATAATTCATTAAATTGAACTCAAATGACTTGAAAATTTTATCTTACCCCACTCATGAGTTAATTAAAACATCTGAGGAGAAAAATGTGATTTTTCAGAATTTACTTAATTTTATAATTATTTTTAATGCAAAAATAAGAAA
>NEWO01000077.1:367982-414719 GCA_003013225.1 Phalaenopsis aphrodite
TAACCCAAAGAAATAAATTTCATATTTTTTTATTTATATTTTAATTATTGAAATTATTTTAGTGAAAAATTAGAGAAAATTCATTTTAAGCCTTTAGAAATTAATATCTTGACTTAGAAAATTAGGAAAATTATTTTAATTGGTTCTAATTGATCAACAAATCAAATGTGACATTTAGTTTGTTTTAATAATTATTCAATTTTTATGATTTTTAATTAATTTTTAATTATTTAAATACCCAAAAAATCTCAAAAATAAAGTTTTTATTTTTCTTAGGTTCCTCTGGCCATAAGGAGCTCCCAAAACCAATTTGGTGATTTTTTTAGTTTTATTTTAATCATTATAATTATTTTATTGCCAAAAATGTGATTTCACTTGATTAATTCATTTAAGTAGTCAATTTAATTCCAATTGACTTAAAATTTTTATGAGGAGTTCCTCTAACATTAAATCACAGTGGAGAATGATTTTTATATCATTTAAATTTATAATTACTCTAAATTAATTTTTTTTTATTTTTTAGGGTTTTGTGACAATTAGGGTTATTTTTAATGAGTTAAACCAAGTTTATATTTTTCCTAGGGTCCTTTGACCACAATGAACCTACCAAAAAAAAAATTTGTATTTGTTATGAGTATTTTAATTTTTATAATTATTTTACCAAAATAGGGACCATTAATTTGAAAATTAGATATCTCTAGTTAGAGATGACCTTGGAAAAATCAGGAGAGATACCTAAAAATAGAGACATCAAAAGCCCCATGGTCCCATGTCATGGTGAAATGTCCATGTAGATGAAGAATCAAAATAAAAAAACACCATTTAATTAATTAAAAATAATACATGCATCAAAAAGATATGAAACTATTTCCACATTGTTTTCCTTTGTTCGCTGAGCAAGGGGGTATTTTTATTTTATTTTTATGATTTTTCTACACAAAGATATGTATTTCTGAAGTTCTGGCTATTTAAATAAATAATTAATTCCTTATTTTCCTACTTAAACCAGTCAGCACCACCTCATCCTTGTCCGCTCTGAATCGCACATGCGTCAGCTTCTGGTTGGGCACCGCTAGTTGAGTCAGCCCGCTATTCACACACCAAGACTCTGTCCGGTGTAATCTCCTCTGTCTATCCAGTACACTCGGAAACGGATGACATCCATTCATCGTCCCCAAGTCCCTAGCCCGAGAACTGTCCAACTTTAAACCCTAATATCTCTCTTGATACTTAACAAAATTAAGTGTGGTTTGTTCCTATCGACACGTCTTGACTAGAAGAACATATTCATACGATTAATCAATTCTTAAATCGAGTATATGAGCATGGAGAATTAAAATAGGCTTGTTGAAGGTGAGAGTTCAACACCTTTGCCCAAGAGGTGTGGCCTCGATTGGGTGCTTCCAAAAGCTTGCCTTGAGTCTAAAGAGCTCCTAGATGGAGCCTCAAGCTATGGTGAAAATGCCTAGGTATGAAATCGACCAAGGCTAATTTATTGGTTTGATTAAAGTACACCCTAGAGTGGTCTGGTGATGGCGCTTTTGTGGGGGATCTTCCTCTCTCACTGTGGAGATGGTGTGGGTGCAATTAATTTGAGTTTGGTGAATTTTTTTTAGGGTGTCATGTTTTTGCCTTGGTTTTGAACCCTGAAATTGAGCTCGAGCAGTGGGCTTGAGGGCTTGAGGATGGTTGGATTGAACTTAGTGGGTCTTTAAGAATCTCTGGGATCAATTTGGCAGAGTCTCCCCAAGGAATTTCAAGCTCTCCCCTCTTGGCCATAAAGGGTGGGTTTAAATAGAGGGAAAAGGAGAGGTTGTCAGGGGCAATTAGTGGGTGTCATAAGTTGTTTATGTGAAGGGCAGAAATGTGCAAAAATCCAATCGGAATGAGGCAGCTTGGATGGGTTTAATTTTGAGTTTTGACCATATGGGCTCCGTTGACTATGGTGTTTTCCGGCAGCCAAGGTGGCTGGCGGGCCATGGTTAGTTTACCATTTGGTCAGGGGGATCAGAGCTTGGATTTGGTGAATTCAATTGGAGGTGGTCATATGTAAAAGTGTTGGATTAAAGAGGAATGGGGGAAGGGCCATTTTGGGTCAAATTGTGTCAAGTCATGGTTTGGGACTGGGTTCACTCGCCAAGGATGGTTTAGATGCTGAGGGAAATCAGATGATTCAACTTAATCATCATTGTCAGACCTCTATCCAAGTGATTTGCCATAAGCATGAGGTTTGGGTATTTCATGAAGTAGGTAAAAAAGGATCCTAAGGATATTTGAAAGTGGCTTGGCCTCTTGCTATCAATAGCTTGGTGATGTGGCAAGGCTCTCATGGCACACCTATGACTTGGGAGTGACTTCATGGCTTGTCCTTGGTTTGGCTAATTTTCATGAGAAGGGATCTTGGATTTATTTGGTATTTTTGTTGAAGTTTGTCATGAGGCTTAATATGGAATGATTTAATCATAAATTTAAAACTTAGGGAATGGTTTTGATTAAATGGATGATGAAGAGAGAAGAAATTATCATGTGGGTTTTGGATTTGGGCTTTTGGAATTAAATGTGGTGGGCTAAAATTGAGTCTGAATTTGGGCTAAAATTTGAGCTAATTGAATGTTGAATTTGGTATATGAAGCTATCATGAAGAGTTTGGAAGTGATTTCAAATGATTTGAATTAAATTTGAAGGCCAATTTGGTGGATTTAGTCATATGGCCAAAATTGGGCCTTTTTTATTTGGGTGAAATTGGGTTTGCAATTGGGTCAAATTGAGCTTGTATTTTGTTTAGATTGGGATTGGGGATACTGAATTTTGGTTTGGAATTAAAATTGGGCAAGATTGAAGTCAATTGGGCCAAGATTGAGGCTAATTTGGGGAAATTGGGGGCTTTTGATCAAATTGAGTAAAATTGGGTCAATGTGATGATTAAAAATTAAAATCGGGAATATTTGGGATGAATTTGGAATTTTTGGGAATTTTTTGAAATTTTGGAATTTTTAGGTCATGAAGGGCATTTTGGTAATTTTTGGCAATTTTGGGCGTATTTTGGGAATTTGATGATTTTGGTGAATTTTGGCTAATTTAGGTAGTGGTGAGTAGTTTGAGATGGTTTTTGGGCAAAGTTGAGTATTTTGGGTAATTTTGGGACTTTTGGCAAAACTTGGGTTTGTATGGGTATTTTGCCAATTTGATGATTTTGGGCTAGAATGTGCAAGTAAGTCATGAAGTCATGCCAAACCAATACGAGCATGTAAGGACTCATTTTAGATGCTCAATATGTTGGTTCTAACCCTCTTAGCCAAAGACTAAGGGTACAAGTTCATTCATATGAGCTTTCCAAAAGGAATCATGAGACCAAATCAATGGGTCTTTGGGTTTGAGGTATCTAAGAAAGTTTAGTGTGTGCAAGCCACCTCAACCATCACCAGACCACCCATAATTAGTCTTAAGGTCTGACCATCCTATGGAAGACTCCTCTTGAGTTCCCCCCATACTGACCCCACCTACTAAGTGCTAGAGGTTATGACCAATATGTGGAACTTCAAGATGAGCAAAGAAGAGTTTAGAATTTCTAATAGTGTTTTCTAGTCCTCTAGGAATAGTCAACAAGAAAGTCCTATAGCTAGACCCTAGGCTACTAAAGAGGAAAAAACTAAACCTCAACCAAAAATGAGGCCAACACTCGCCAAAAGGCAGGTACAGTGCACTTAACCACAAAGCTAACCAATACTTGTGACTTCATTTCAGGTCAAGGTATGTAGTGAATGTCAAATTCTCTCAATTCCATGACCATTTGATTAAACTTATGGATGCTTTTAAACTTCTTAGAATTACCCTCGAAGGGAGCTATCTGTAGACATCAATAGTGTGGACTTGAAAGTACAGACATAGACTTCATGTTGAGAACACTAAAGCTAGCACAATCTTGTCTAAATATGTGTAACCACTCTTTGTGTCTGAGAGAATCTTGATGATGTAGTAGATGAACCATTGATTCAAAATCTCCTCCCTCGTTAGGATAGAGCTTATCAAGTGAGGTGAAACAACCAGGTAGATACTACATCTCTCCGTGGAAAACTTTGAAAAGAGAGTTGTGAAGCTGAGTAGAACTTGAGCTACTCAAAAGTGCCCTGACAATCATCCGTTCACTGGAAACTTATGTTTTGAGTGCCTCTCAATATTATGAAGAATGACAATGACTAATTGATACATCTAAAATATATAATATTTTTGTACATATTTTTATATTTATTTTTTTTAGATATTACGCTTTAATGAAAGGTATTTATGTGTTTTTCTTTCAGTACAATCAAATAGATGAAAAATGTTAAAAGGTGTGAAAAAGTATCAAATTTGGAGCAAAAATGAACTAAGGTGCCTAAGTTCCCAGTACCGGCGCTTACGTGCTAATTATTCAGAGAGAGTAGCGCCTAAACGCTAAGTACCCCGCGCTTAAGCGCTAGAAGTAGTTATTTGATGATTCATTGAATTTGGATGACTTTTTGAAAAGGTGTTTGAAGCAATCTTTGGTAAAAACATGGGAAATAGTTCATGGACGTGAAAATTCATTCAATTGACTTTTGAAAAGAGGCAACTTCTAGAAGATTCATTGAAAGAAGACACATTTTGAAGAGACACCAATACACTTATTAGATTTTTATTAAAGAAGACTTAGATCATCAAGACNTAGATATTACGCTTTAATGAAAGGTATTTGTGTGTTTTTCTTTCAGTACAATCAAATAGATGAAAAATGTTAAAAGGTGTGGAAAAAGTATCAAATTTGGAGCAAAAATGAACTAAAGTGCCTAAGTTCCCAGTACCGGCGCTTACGTGCTAATTATTCAGAGAGAGTAGCGCCTAAATGTCAAGTACCCCGTGCTTAAGCACCAGAAGTAGTCATTTGATGATTCATTGAATTTGGATGACTTTTTGAAAAGGTGTTTGAAGCAATCTTTGGTAAAAACGTGGGAAATAGTTCATGGACGTGAAAATTCATTCAATTGGCTTTTGAAAAGAGACAACTTCTAGAAGATTCATTGAAAGAAGACACATTTTGAAGAGACACCAATACACTTATTAGATTTTTATTAAAGAAGACTTAGATCATCAAGACAGAGGGTCAATCCACATCCAACAACCATCATTCATCCTGGTAACCTCCGCTGTTACCGCTGGCCGCCCTTTTAGTTTATTTTGAGTTTTAGTTTATATTGTGAGTGAAGGAAGAGAATTCAAAGGAACTTCATGACATTTGGTCGAGAGGATTTGAGATAAGTGTTTATTTTTGTGGCTACATTTGATTTTATTTTAGATTTCTTGTTTGTGTGCATGATTTCTACTTTTAAAATCAAGTGTGGTTTTGTTCTCCATGAATTCTGAGTAGTTTTCTTTTTCTTTTTCCTTAAAATGATAAGTGATTAAGTATTGAAAGGAAGTTGTGTGAATTATTAGACTTTAATGTTGAAAAAAGTTGTGATGATTTGAAACCTTGTACTTCATTTACTCCTTGATTTGGCTAATTAAGATGTTAATACCTGTTGTGAGAACATGTAAGATCCGAGATTGTATTGTCTGAGTCAACAAATTGTAAGAATCGCATTTGATTTCATGGATGAGAATGTAGTTCATGGGGTTGAGTGAAAAAAAATAGGGGAATAAACTTTCAAGGGTGTATAATTAGAAGATTTTAGAGTGACAGGCTAAAGCCCCCAATTTGATTTATAGTTTTAGATTTTGATACGAGATGTTAGCCCCCAGTTGGAGGGAGAAGAGGGAACTCTAGAGTGACAGCTAGTATCTTTCTTACCTAACTGGTCTTCAAAACTATTCAAACTATAGATTAGCCAATGTTTTTTTATAGTATCTCTAGTAAGGGTAAAGAATATAATTGCTCATATTTGACACAATACAATTAGAGTGCTTCCACAACAGATTTTCTATACTTGTTACGGATTCATGATAAGGAAAAAAATATTCTATTTATATTGCATTCATCTTGCAAATATTTAAATAAGTTAGTTAATTGTTTACTTTATTTTCAATTATCCAAAAAGTTACAAAAAGAATCGAATTTTTATTCTTATTATAACTCTTCTAGTTTAAGTAAGAAAATTTTGCTAAGGAGAATTTTGCTATATAATTTCTCATGTTTTATACAGTGCATATTGTCAAGTTTTCCCTGTGAGTTCGATGTTCGAGACTTAATCAAAAAGTCTTGTATTACTTGATAATGATACGCATACTAGCCTAGTAGCCCATATTTAAATATTATAATTTTGTTCCTATTTACTTCATAGTAAAGAATTTATCTAATCTTTGCTTGAGATCAAGTTTTTGGCACCGTTGCAAAGTAATAATTATTCCTAAAAAATTTAAGCACATAATCGCATACATCACAATAAACATCTATATAAAATGTTAGGATCAAATTTTTTGCACCGTTGTCAGAGGAAAATTATAAAATTTTCAAAAGAGATTTTTAGAAAGCAATATTATATAAAGATGATTGGTTATGTCGAATGCTCATTAGTTATCATTCAACAATAATCACCTAATTGTCATTATCTATTGATGACATGGCTTCTACCTATCAATGTCGTCTTTTCATCCAACTATTTTTTGAGAATCCTCTAATACAATCATAAGAGATGATGTCAGTACTGCCTTCTTTTGTTGAATGAAGAAACGGACATTTATAATATTATCTTTATAAGGGATTATCTTAGCTTTGGCTACTTTACCTTTTTTTTTTTTTTTTTTTTGAAAATTTCACTTTAAAATTTTGGAGTCTATTGAAATTTATATATTTGTATTTATTCAAAATTTTTTTACATAATTAAAACTTAAAATTTTCTCTACTATCATGAAAATCTTATTATGCAAGAACATTATAGAATTATTCATATAAGACTTTGACGATGATTTAATGACCTATGTTTTAAATTTTTATCATTAAAAAAAGAAAAAAACCCTTTTAAAATAGTTTTAAGTTTGGGGCAGCTTATAAGTGCGGGGGTGTATTTGAAAACGACGCGATTACATTTAGATCGCGCATTTTGCCCTCTTATCAGAAAACGATATTCCATTTTTACACTAAACGCAGGCTGCAGGTCGAGCCCCGCAGGCCTCATTTCAGGATAAGTTGTTTATCTTGAAACGCACAAGCTACCTCAAACGCACATGGGCAAATAAAAACGGAGGTCATTTTATGAATTATACCATACTCTAAATTTTCTTATAACGAGTAAATATGATTATAATTTTGAACAAGATATTTCATTATTATGTTCTAAGCATTATAGAAATACTATAATAAAATAAACTTCTCTTTCGTTATCTTATCTAAACATTTATCTTGGGAAAATATTTATCAATACTTAGAAAAACCTTAAAAAGCTTCCAAACCGGCCGTTTTTCATCCTTATTCGCTTAAATTAAAAAAACTAGCAACGATGGATACCTGTCTCCTCCTATAAGTGAATTTAATTTTTTTGGAAATATTTTATGAGAAATTTATTAATATAAGAATTAAGAGCACTTTGAACCAGAACATGTCAGCCGCAACAAAATCATTGAAATCTCATCCTAATATGCAAAGGAAACATCTATTGTGAACCCAAAAGCATGAGTGTTTATTGCGTACAGACACCACATATAAATTTGCATGTGATATCATCTGAATCACTGAAATACATCTTTTTTTTATATTTTTTTTTGTTAGAGTGGGGCCACTCTAAAATTTCTGACGGCCCTGATCAGGGTGTCTGCACTAATAATTTTTCCGAAAAACAAGCGGGCGTGCTGACAAATCCATGTATGTATGAAGCAGCTTTCTAGTCCATCATTATTTGTAGGCTCTGCTTCAATAAGTAATAATTTCTCCAAAAACTTAGTGCCCAAGACTGAATGTCCATTTTGCTACTAACGGTTTGCTACATATTTGATCAACAATTTTTGGATGGGATCATATACTAATTATAAAGTTATTATAAAGCAAAGATACTGATTTAAATCTGCATAGATTTTGTTTTGGTTCCTAATTTCTTACATATACTTATTAAATGTCAACTTTGTGGAGCATCTAACTGCACTTTTAAGAAAATTGTTTCTTTATTCTATCGGGCCATTTACATACCTACCGCCCAATTCTTAGTATTTACATATCTAACACCTAACCTTTGCTCTTTTTAAATTGGTACCACTCAAATCTTTCACATCACATACAAAATAAGTCATTAACTTTTAAAATGCCAGACATCTGTTTTCATAAGGTGGTATGCATGTGCAAATTGAACTTTAGGTGTTAGATATATAATACATAGGATTTGAGTGGTATGTATGTAAATCTTCCTATTATATTTTGAAGTAGTGTTTAAGATAAGTCAATCATGTTCATGTCCTACTTCAATCTATAAAACTCTCTAGTTTTCTTCTTCACAGCAACATGGATCTGAAATATTGCAGCAGGTAGCTTATACGCTGTCTTCTTACATACAGGAGGAGGCACTTTTCACCATGGGAGAAGCGCAGGAAGTGCAGCTCCATGTCAGAGGTTGGTGCTTTCTCAGCTAATTCTCTTTCGTACGAGTTACAAAACTTATATGCCTTTCATATGATTTTTGAGAGGCTTAACGTGTTTTATTTACGCTGACATACAGAAAAAGTAGTTCATGAACTTTTTAATCCGTCTAAGAATTTGCTTCGTTGTTTAAGCTGCTTTAGAGAGATCTAAAAAAGGTAATTTGATGCTGTTTAGTTCCAACTAAACAGAAGTAAATGATTTGAGATTTTCCCTTTTCAAAATTTCACTGTAGTTCTCATTCAGGTGAGGCCTACAAATTTTATAGATCTATTCTATTGGGAGGTTAAAGATAGAAGAAGAGAAACATAAGTGCTAAAAGCATGATGCTTTCATTCTAATGCTCTTGGCTTGATGGTGAGGATGGAAAAGCTTTGAATTTGACCAAAAAATTTGTTTTAAACATTGAGTTTATAGCTCCAAGTATCATAATCATAAAATTAGAGGATTTTAGTTGCCGAAGTGCTGTGATAATTTCATTTTTCAAAAGCCATAATTAATGTCTAAATTTCATATTCACTACTTAATTGGAGAAAAGAGCATGTGGAAGTACAAGAGAAAAATAAATCTAAGCTTTTATTGCCCTTTTTGATGTGAATGAATCATGGGAGAAAGAAAGTCAAATGAATGATAGACAAGTGAGTGTGATGTTCTAAATATTTCAATTTGGTGCAGTTCGGCCTAATAAATATGACTTGCAACAATAAATTTTTTAAGAATATACTGGTATTCGTCCATTTTAGAAAAAAAAATTTTATGTTCGGACTCCTGGCGTAGCTCTACGTATAGATCAAGTTATTTTCAGGTTATTTCTGGGTTATTTTTAATAATACTGAAATAACCCAGAAATAACCCGGGTTATTTTGGTATTATTGAAAATAACCCAGAAATAACCTGAAAATAACTTAGAAATAATTTGGTCTGCATGTAGAGCTACATCAGGAGTCCGCACAGAAAAAGCGCTCCCATTTTAGTGCATGCCTAAACTGATACTTCTATTGATTTTATTCCTAGTTTTAAGAAAATTTTTCTTTACATGCTAAGCCTATTAATCAGAGAAAAAAAATCTTCTGAATAAAAATTATAGGCCTTGCACTCTTCTAAGAAATTCAATGTTTTTAAAAGCATGAAGTTGTGATGTATGGCTGGTGAAGTAGTTGATAGTGATTATTTTGTCTAATTAGCAGAGTCCGAATTAAAAAACTCTAACAATTAATTATTAACCTACATGTCACTATGGCTTAATAAAAAAATTAAAACAAAAATGAAAAAATTTATTTCATACGGATGATTGTGTTGTCCGATCTCGACCATCGATCACAACAAAATTATATTTTGTTGGACCCCATTTAAAAAAAATATGAAAAGCTGTGATCGACGGTCCCGTATGGAATAATTTCTCAAAAAATAAGGCAAAGATATACAAATGACCTTGAAACTTGCTATTTATGAATCAATTATCCTCTTTCTTCATCTATTTTTCAAATTCTCACTCAAATAATAAAATTCATGGTAAAATCACAATCATATTTTTTTATTTTATCAAATTCATAATATTTGATCGTGATATCTGAAAATAAATCGGTTCTGTAATTGATCTATCGTTTGAATTTCTGTTCTCTGCTCCAGAGGCGGGATCGAGATCGGGATCCCCAAAGGCAGCTACTTTCAGCCAAACTCCGCCTTCCTCTTCAAAGCTCAAAAGCTGGCGATGGTGGCTCATGATCTCCCTTCTCACCCTCTTCATCCTCGTCGGCCAGACAGCCGCAACCCTCCTCGGCCGCTTCTACTACAAATATGGCGGTAAAAGCCTATGGATGGCCACCATCGTCCAATCTGCCGGTGCTCCCCTCCTCTTACCCTTCATCCTCTTATACCCCCTCATCTCTTCATCCTCTTCCACCCCGGCGACGACAACCGCCGTTAAGATCTCCGTGGTCTACATCGGCATCGGCCTCCTTGTTGCCGGAGACAACCTTATGTACTCCTACGGTCTCCTCTACCTTCCCGTCTCTACCTACTCCCTTCTCTGCGCCACACAACTAGCCTTCAACGCTTTCTTCGCCTACTTCCTAAACTCCCAAAAGTTCACTCCTTTCATCTTCAACTCCATCTTCCTCCTCACGCTATCCGCCGCCCTCCTCGGCGTGCGCTCGGAAGGCAGCTCTGTTTCAAGCAACAAGTACCCACTAGGTTTTGCCCTAACCATAGGTGCATCGGCGACATTCTCGCTTATTATGTCTCTGATGCAATTTTCCTTCCAGAAGGTTTTGAAGTCGGAGACATTTCTGGTTGTGATCCAGATGATTCTATGGACTAATTTCTTGGCCTCGATGGCATCCGTGGCAGGGCTTTTTGTCAGCGGAGAGTGGAGGGGAATTCATTCGGAGTTTGTTGAGTTTGAGAAAGGTAAGGTTTCTTATATTTTGGCATTGGTTTCGATTGCGATAAGCTGGTTGCTGTTTTCTGTGGGGACTGTTGGATTAATCTTTGTGGTTTCTTCTCTCTTCTCCAACGTGATTGCTACATTGGCATTGCCTTTGGTGCCAATGTTTGCCGTGGTGTTCTTCCATGATAAGATGGATGGGGTAAAAGTGGTGGCTTTGCTGATTGCTATTTTGGGGTTTGCTAACTACTTGTATCAGCATTATCTTGATGATTCAAAGGAGAAGAGTAGGAGGAAACATGATGATTTGTAAGGGCGGTATTGATTTGTACTTATATATATATATTGTATATATTGTATGGTTTGGGGCTGTTTTAGTGTATATTAGTCTCATTGATTACTGAAAGAACGAATTTTAGGATGCTTTAGTTCATTTTATGTTACTGATTTGTGTATGCTGAACTAAATGGAAGCAATATGTTTGGTTTATGAATCATGTACATTATGATGTAATAAAAAGTTAATCTTAGGTGCACAAATATTGTTTTGGAAGGAATACAAATTTATTTGGTGCCGTGATTTTGTATGTGATTCTAAAGTGAGATGTGAATTCATTGATCTTTGGTACTTGTAACTCATAATATGTTATCATTAGATGTAGTATGTGTAGTTTGTCAGTTGCTCCTTTGTCTTTAGTTGATTGTGTTGTTAACTTTGCACTCATTAATATTTTTTATGCAGATATAAATAATAAAAAAATAGTTCTCCAACTATTTATAAAGGGCTAAATAGTCATAGACTATGTGAAAGTCCAATCTTGTCTCCCGACAATCTAAATGGGAATGAAAGCCAAACTATTTAAGGGCCAGCTTAAAAGTGCGGCAGCGTTTTTGAAAACGCCACCTTACTGTTTGATTAGTGTGTTTCACGTGCGATTTTAAAACCCGTGTTTCATTGTTTTGGCTAAACACTAAACGGGAGGCTATAGGTGTGTATCGCGTTTTGGGCAGGCTATTTTCCTCTGCTGCTCTCGCTTGCCCTGGTTCTTCGCTCGAGCGATCGTGCCCTAGCTATCTCGAGAAGAAGGCGTATACTGGTAAAAGAAAATTGTGCACCCTCCTCTCCTTCCTCTTCTTCTTCTTGCGTTTTCTGGGTTTCTCCTCTCCCGTCTCGTCCTCCCTCGCTGTGTAGTTTTTCCTGTGAGAATGTATTTTGCGTTTCATGGCTTGCTGGTGTGAAAAAATCATTTTCGGTTCATGGTTAATGTTAAATCCATAAAAATGAACATCGTTTACATTTTTTTAAGTAAGAAACAATTGTTTTAGAGTTTTGTGGGTTGAGATCTTTCAGGTTTTGAGAAATATGCTCTTACATTTGATCCATAATAATGTCAGAAATCTTACATTTGCGGTTCATGGTTACTATGGTCGGTTCTGGAATTTTATGAAATTGGGTTGAATTTTTGTTTATTACTATTCTATTTTATGTTTCTATGTGAGTTCATTTCTCGTGGTTTTCTTCAGAGTTTCTGGTTTTAAGGAGTTGAAAGTAAGGAAATGAAGAAGGAATTAGAAATGTTTGAAGGATTGAGTTGAATTTACTGATTATTTTGGTTGGCAACGAATTGAGTGAAATTTTTTTTTCTTTTGGTTGATGAAAAATAGAACTTTTGTTTCTTGTGCAAAGAGGATATTGTGATTCAAAGGTGAAGGTTATTTATCAAAGCAGGTTGTATCACGTCAAAAATACCTCCACTACTCCAAACAACAACTCTTTTCCTAATGAAATTAAACTTCTAATGACCTGGATTGGCATGAAATTGGGATAGGCATATCTACAGAGCAGGTTGTATCACTTACCTAAAAATCGAGACAGTATATGGTTTTTATACCCATTTTCCTATTCCAAAGCCGTCTTTGTTAAATGTAAGCATGGACTACATGTAGGTCTGCCTTAAGCATAATAAAGTAAGGATTTTAGTTTGATTGTGATAGATCGCTTTTCCAAGTCTAACCTTCACTTGCACTTGGATGAAGAAAATTTCTATCAGGATGGTCGGTAGCATTCCATCTATAGTTATATCATTTTTTTTTTTGAAAAATTTTAAAAAGCATGCAAAACTTGTTGTGAATATATGATAATATTGCAGTTAATTGTCCTTAGTTAACATGCATGTCATCTGTAACAGACCATGCATGCACGAATTTGTAAGAGGGTTGGCATCCTTCTATCTATAACATAAATGTACTCTTTCGTTTGCATAAAAGGTATATTTTTTTTTCATACATGTCATCTTACCATCCGTTTATGTCACAGTAAAAAATGAGTAAACCTAAAGAGGTCGGATCATCGACCATGTGGGATAGAGAGACCACTAATATTTTTTGTGATCTCTGTCTGAGGGAGATCGAATTGGAAAATAGACCCATAACTTATTTTAATAAAGAAAGTTGGTAGAATCTCACGACTGAATTCAAAGAATTAACTAGAAGGGATTATGATCAGATGAAACTAAAAAACAATTGAGATCAATTAAAAAAGGACTGAAAATTTTGGAAAGACCTTAAAAGGGGATCAATTGGATTGGGATGGGATCCACTAAAGCGGACAATTGATGCACCCGATGAATGGAGGGCAGAAAAGTTAGAGGTAATTACATCACTATTTCTACATATTTTCAGAGTAAAATGTTTTGAGTATTGATTGCATTTTTCTTGTTGTTACAGGCAGTGTCAACGACGAAAAAGTTCAAATTGACTGTCATTGAGCCACCTTTGGAGGATAAGTTGGATGGTATGTTCACTGGCGTTGTAGCAACAAGAGCTCATTCCTTCAATCTAAATGAGCAAGGTTTCACAAGCTTATTACAGGATATGAAGACCGAGCATATAGGTGACTCAAGAGAAGGTCCCAACTAAATCCGCACATATGTCCAATCAACTGGTGGAACAAAACGTCCTCGACCTGAAAAAAATAAAAAAGGCTTCACATTTGTTAGAGGTTCTATTGAGACATTGCTTGAAACCTGCAAAACAAATTCCAAAATGGCAAAGGACAACACAATTCAGGAGTGTGTTAAGTTCCTTAACACATATCCTAGTATTAAGGAAGACCAAGCTATGTATGTTAAGTATGTGAAGTTTCTAGGGAACTCAACTCGTAGACAGTTCTTTGAGACTTTGGACCTAGAATTCCAACTTGCCTATTTGTGTTCTTTTATGAACGATTGAATGTTATTTTATGTAACTTCATTATTACTGTTGGGTTGCATGGACTATTTATGTGATGGACTCTTATCTATTTATTTCTTATGTACTATAAATGTGATAGACTCGTGTTATGTATTTTACTTTTTCAATCATGAATATGTCGTATATGTATCGTTTCCATTATCACATATTATTTATTAGCTTGTTTAAAAATCTATAATTTTTTCAGATTTTATATTATCGATGAAGAAAAAATTAATCAAATTGCATTGTTGCTCTCACCCTTACATTGCTATACCATTACTACCATGCATATGTTGATCCAAAGTCATGCATGACGTCGAGTAATATTAGAGATAGAAGAGTCAGGGAGTTATTACGTGGTCACCCGACACGTTTCACAAACATGTTTCGTATGACAAAAGTAATATTTTTGGACCTGCTTAATGAATTTCGGACCCTTCATGGATTGCATGGTTCATCAGTAACAACAACTAGAGAGGTGTTGGCAATAACACTTTACATTTTATCCCAGAATGAATCAATTAGAGGAGCTATGGAACAGTTTCAACATTCCTCAGAAACCATCAGTAGATATTTCTCAGTTGGGTTGAATGCGCTAGTGAGCATGACACGTGAAATAGTAAAGTCAAATGACCCCACTTTCCAGTCCATCCCCAAACATGTTGCAAATGACCCTCGATACATATCATTCTTTAAGGTGCTTCCCTATTTTAAATTTCAATTACTACAATTATACACATATAATTTTCTTATTGATTACTTCGTGCATCACAGGATTGCATTGGAGCTATTGACGGAACACATGTCGACGCACGTCTTTCTAGCACAGAGAAAGTTGCATACGTTGGACGGTGTGGATCCCCAATACAAAATGTTATGGTTGTTTGTGATTTCAACATGTATTTCACCTTCATGATGGTTGGATGAGAATGTAGTGCACACGACAGCCATGTTTTCAAGTTTGCTACTAGAAACAAAAGACATGGTTTCTCTTATCCACCACCAGGTATGACAATCGTGTTTTACTTTTGACCCTATGAATTTCTCTAAAATTGCTAAATGCTAGAAAAACTTACACATGGAAGTACTATTTGGTAAATGTAGGGTACCCTTTACAAATGGGTTATTTGAAACCATATCCAGATACGAAATATCATATATCTGATTTAAAATATCGAGCAGAGTTGCACGAGGTAAGAAAGAAATATTTAACAAAAGGCATTCATCCTTGCGCGGTGTGATCGAGAGATCGTTCGGGGTTTGGAAGACGAAATGGGTTATTTTACGTGATATGACAACTTATTCATTTCCAAAACAAGTTCAGATAGTAGTGGTCATAATGACACTACACAACTTCATTCGACGCCATCACTCCAAGGCAGATGCAGAATTTTCCGTCGTAGAAGAAGATTTATTTCAAATACCACCTGAGGCATTTAAATACCATGTGGGACGTACCATACCACAACTCGAACTTGATTCAGTAGAGGCACACACCCTAGATGGAGAAGGTGCTTCGGAGATAGCGGCTTTGAGATAACAAATAGCAAATGACATAAGCCAAATCATCTATACTTTTGTGAATGTTACTGTTGTGTCGACTCATTCTTATTATTCATAGTGTTTGTTTATCTGTTGTAAGGCTTTATTATTTTGAGTACGTAATATGTGTGTCGAGCTGCATATCTTCTTAAACGAGTTGTTGATTTTAAACATTTCTTTAATCCTCATTCTCACAAAGTTTGAACATTTACATAATAGAATGAGCTCAATCGAATTTATTAGCCTTTGAAGTTGTTCACTGCAATAGTTTTATGCTATATATGAGCATATTTATGTGAAGAAAAAATAGAAGATGCAGTTGTGCTTTTTTTGGAAAATCTTTAGTTCTCAACAATAAACAACAGGAGAATAATTATGGAGCAGCTTGGACGACCAATGAGGTTTGTTGTTGGCAACCGTTGCTTCCACTTTTTGGGGGTAAATACACAATGATAGCTTCAATAATTGTTCAGCTATATCATTAGTTGCTATATACCCGGTTGTATAGATCATTTCAACTATATAATTTTAGTATTGTACTGGTGTTGGGTACATTCGAATTACCTACTGCAGTAATGTTCTGTTGGGAGTTATATGGCTGTTCTATTGGGTACCTTCGAATTATCGTAATTAGCTGATGTTTTGTTCTTCTCAGGCAATTTGGTTTTAGAATTGAGAATATATGGTTGTTGTATCGAGATGTTATATATGACTGCAATATGAAGATACTATACTTGGTGTGGTAAAAGTGATAATAGGTAATTTTACATAGGGAGGCTATATATGGCTGTTGTATTGAGATGACCATTTTTACAAAAGACACTACTTCTTTTAAATTTTTTTGTGGTTCCAACATTTTATTAGAAAATGTGTCATTTCTGTTTTATTACTTGGCTGCATTGGAATGGTAATGTGATAGAGTCTATGCAATTCATTTTAATAAAATTGTTTTACACCCCAAACGACAATCATATGCTAGTTGCTGGTTCGGTTACCATGTGTTTTTGTGTTTGTTGGCTCGGTTAACTTGCTTGGGGGATACTTGAAAACATAAATAGTAAGTTGTATCTTCTCTTCAGAACTCTTGTTAAAATACCTGCTTGGGGGATATTTGCTTGGGGAATATTTGTTAGTTGTTAGTTGTAGAGCTTAGTTGTGAGCACATATTACAACTTCAAGTCCTTTATTATGCTTTTCTAAAACAATCTTTTATTCTGTTAGCAAATAGTTATTTATGTAAATAGCAAGGTTCAAGTATTACCCATCTAAATAAATAAGAACTGAGTGTTATAGATGTTGGTATTGTAAATTACCAATGCACCAATATTTAAATGAGCTTTCCATCTGGAACAGTATTGGTTTGGTTGTCCGGGCTACAGATTCGCCTATCTGAAAACTTTGGCTTTTGGATACAAATGAGGCTAAACATGTACAAATTTTTGTTATATTAGATCACTCTTTTCTTATACAAGGTTGTGTTAAACGAGCTGCATATTTGTGTGAGGTAATCTGTGCATGTTTGCAGGATATAAATTTCATCCTTAGATCTAGGATGGAGCATGTTGCATCTCATTATAATACATGGTTGCTATATATGGTTGTTGTATTAAGATGGCTACATTTGCAAAAGGCACTCCTTCTTTTACATGACTATATATGGTTGTTATATATGAGATGAAATTGCATGGGTTAGACATTGCACTTCAGAATGATGCTCTTATACAAGTTTTCTTTATGTTGGATGGTAAAAATGAAGTTTTTAGATGGAATAGAAAGAATTTTTTAGATCACACTGAGCCACAACTATTCTTTTTGACATAATGGCAATCTTTACTTTATTTTGGATCCAGAAAAAACATAATGAGTTGCAACTGTGTTGTGTTGGCTTCTCATAGTGTTGAAATTGGTTGGCTTCTTCATACTTCGGTAAGTATATTTTCAATATTTCCTTAATTTTTTTACTGATCTATTCTCTTTTTATTAACTGTGGGATGATGAGTTCCAAATATTCAGAGAAGTTTGGGCAAGATGTGTCGGTGCGGGCTACCGACCTTGCTACTCACGTCACACCAACCACGTAGCTACGAGAGATAATTTTAAAGGTGCCTGTGGTGGACACAAGAGCAGGAGGACTGCACTTTCTTCAGGTGGGCCAACAGTACATCTCTTTTCCGATGAAATCTCAACTGGACACTGCTGCTCAGAGTTTATCAGTATCACAATTTCAGAACACCGCTCTTGGTTCTAATGCTTCCATTTCTACGGTGTCCCGGTCGGATAGGTTTGCTCTAGGTTATGAAGTATCAAAGTCGGGCAGCATGGGTCGTGATATGCTGCTACATTTTAAAGTTAATATTATAATTTTTTTTCTTGTAATTTTAACATATTATATTTTCTTCTTTTTTGGTTATCATTATAGTACATATTAGTGTGTTAAGTTATATTTTATTTTTGTTTAGGTAAATGTGCTTCTGTGATTTGATCCGAAATGTTTAAGTGATATAAATATTTTGTATTTTTATGTCTTAACATTTGAACTTTAATTTTAAGAATATTTTGTATTTTCATGTTCTTCAATTTTGACATTTATCTCCTCTTTATGATTGCATTTAGAAGGTTGATAAATTTGTTAAAAAAATTTGTAAATAAACTGTTTACAAAACGCACAAACCAAACAGCTTATCTAGAATAGAGGCAGATTGGTCATTTATCCAGATCACCTGTTCTCAAAACGCACTAACCAAACATCAAGTCAGCTTATCCGGATCAGCTGGTCATCAACAGATTATCAGGATAAGCTGCTTATCAGCATAAGCTGGATAAGCTGCAACTGCACCAAACATACCCTAAATTGAGATGAAAGCAATGTCTCTGGTGGACCATTTTTATTTCTATTTAAGTTTCCTAGAGACTAAATTAACATTTTACATACTTGGAGATCATTTTGGCCCCTACAAGTAGTAGGGTGACTATTTTAATCATCTCCTCTCATTTAATCATTTCAATTGACTTTACTTATTCGTTATTCTTCAATTTTTTTAAATATCTTTTTAAAATTTTGATACAAAATATTTCTATATTACTCTTGATTAGTGTTACAAGATTCTTGGCGGTTGAGTAATGAATTAACGTCTTAAAGTTGTACGAGAATTCAACACACATTTAAAAGAGAAAAAACAACATGTAGCGACACTATAAGTTTTTACGTGGAAAACTTATAAAAGAAAAAAAACTCCTATATCTGACCCAGTTATAAGAATTCACTATAAGTTAATGATTATAGAGACTTTGTCTCAACCCAACTTGATATAATCGTCATATCATGGCAGGTCATCTCGTGTTCAAGTAATAACAGATAAATTATTACCCAATATCTATTTGAAAGGAATCTATCTAATTTTTCTTCAAGTTTCACGCACAGATACACAAATATCATCAAGTTTTGTAAAATAAAGATACTCAAAATTCATTCAGATCATAGAGATATACAACAAAATGAATAAGTACAACAATCATGGTTTAATCTCTCTATCATCAAACAAGACTAAACATCATCATCACTGTCAAAAATAAAAAAAAAAATACTGACATATCAAAAAACAGGCTCTCATAAGTGATACAAAAGTTTCAACTCATCATGAACCTTACCCTTCCCTAAAACAACACATGTGAGTAAAGTAGGGGTAAGCAACCATAAACTCAGTAGGCTATTTAAAATTTACCGTAGTTTTCAATATTAAAAAAAAATTAACTTGTATTCGATGNACAAATAGCAAATGACATAAGCCAAATCATCTATACTTTTGTGAATGTTACTGTTGTGTCGACTCATTCTTATTATTCATAGTGTTTGTTTATCTGTTGTAAGGCTTTATTATTTTGAGTACGTAATATGTGTGTCGAGCTGCATATCTTCTTAAATGAGTTGTTGATTTTAAACATTTCTTTAATCATCATTCTTACAAAGTTTGAAAATTTACATAATAGAATGAGCTCAATCTAATTTATTAGCCTTTGAAGTTGTTTACTGCAATAGTTTTATGCTATATATGAGCATATTTATGTGAAGAAAAAATAGAAGATGCAGTTGTGCTTTTTTTGGAAAATCTTTAGTTCTCAACAATAAACAACAGGAGAATAATTATGGAGCAGCTTGGACGACCAATGAGGTTTGTTGTTGGCAACCGTTGCTTCCACTTTTGGGGGTAAATACACAATGATAGCTTCCATAATTGTTCAGCTATATCATTAGTTGCTATATACCCGGTTGTATAGATCATTTCAACTATATAATTTTAGTATTGTACTGGTGTTGTGTACATTCAAATTACCTACTGCGGTAATGTTCTTCTGGGAGTTATATGGTTGTTGTATTGGGTACCTTCGAATTATCGTAATTAGCTGATGTTTTGTTCTTCTCTTGTATGGTTGTTGTATCGAGATGCTATATATGACTGCAATATGGAGATGCTATACTTGGTGTGGTAAAAATGATAATTGGTAATTTTACATAGAGGCTATATATGGCTGTTGTATTGAGATGACCATTTTTACAAAAGACACAACTTTTAAATTTTTTGTGGTTCCAACATTTTATTAGAAAATGTGTCATTTCTGTTTTATTACTTGGCTGCATTGGAATGGTAATGTGATAGAGTCTATGCAATTCATTTTATTCTTGTTTTACATCTCAAACGACAATCATATGCTAGTTGTTGGTTCGGTTACCATGTGTTTTCGTGTTTGCTGGCTCGGTTAACTTACTTGGGGATATGTGAAAACATAAATAGTAAGTTGTATCTTCTCTTCAGAACTCTTGTTAAAATACCTGCTTGGGGGATATTTGCTTGGGGAATATTTGTTAGTTGTTGGTTGTAGAGCTTAGTTGTGAGCACATATTACAACGTCAAGTCCTTTATTATGCTTTTCTAAAGCAATCTTTTATTCTGTTAGCAAATAGTTATTTATGTAAATAGCAAGGTTCAAGTATTACCCATCTAAATAAATAAGAACTGAGTGTTATAGATGTTGGTATTGTAAATTACCAATGCACCAATATTTAAATGAGCTTTCCATCTGGAACAGTATTGGTTTGGTTGTCCGGGCTACAGATTCGCCTATCTGAAAACTTTGGCTTTTGGATACAAATGAGGCTAAACATGTACAAATTTTTGTTATATTAGATCACTCTTTTCTTATACAAGGTTGTGTTAAACGAGCTGCATATTTGTGTGAGGTAATCTGTGCATGTTTGCAGGATATAAATTTCATCCTTAGATCTAGGATGGAGCATGTTGCATCTCATTATAATACATGGTTGCTATATATGGTTGTTGTATTGAGATGGCTACATTTGAAAAAGGCACTCCTTCTTTTACATGACTATATATGGTTGTTATATATGAGATGAAATTGCATGGGTTAGACATTGCACTTCAGAATGATGCTCTTATACCAGATTTCTTTATGTTGGATGATAAAAATGAAGTTTTTATATGGAATAGAAAGAATTTCTTAGATCACACTGAGCCACAACTATTCTTTTTGACATAATGGCAATCTTTACTTTATTTTGGATCCAGAAAAAACATAATGAGTTGCGGCTGTGTTGTGTTGGCTTCTCATAGTGTTGAAATTGGTTGGCTTCTTCATACTTCGGTAAGTATATTTTCAATATTTCCTCAATTTTTTTACTGATCTATTCTTTTTTTATTAACTGTGGGATGATGAGTTCCATATATTCAGGGAAGTTCGGGCAAGTGATGTGCCGGTGTGAGCTACCGACCTTGCTACTCACGTCACACCAACCACGTAGCTACGAGAGATAATTTTAAAGGTGCCTGTGGTGGACACAAGAGCAGGAGGACTGCACTTTCTTCAGGTGGGCCAACAGTACATCTCTTTCTATGAAATCCCAACTGGACACTGCTGCTCGGAGTTCATCGGTATCACAATTTCAGAACACCGCTCTTGGTTCTAATGCTTGCATTTCTACGGTATCCCAGTCAGATAGGTTTGTTCTGGGTTATGAAGTATCAAAGTCGGGCAGCATGAGTCGTGATATGCTGCTACATTTTAAAGTTAATATTATAATTTTTTTTCTTGTAATTTTAACATATTATATTTTCTTCTTTTTTGGTTATCATTATAGTACATATTAGTGTGTTAAGTTATATTTTATTTTTGTTTAGGTAAATGTGCTTCTGTGATTTGATCCGAAATGTTTAAGTGATATAAATATTTTGTATTTTTATGTCTTAACATTTGAACTTTAATTTTAAGAATATTTTGTATTTTCATGTTCTTCAATTTTGACATTTATCTCCTCTTTATGATTGCATTTAGAAGGTTGATAAATTTGTTAAAAAAATTTGTAAATAAACTGTTTACAAAACGCACAAACCAAACAGCTTATCTAGAATAGAGGCAGATTGGTCATTTATCCAGAATCACTTGTTCTCAAAACGCACTAACCAAACATCAAGTCAGCTTATCCGGATCAGCTGGTCATCAACAGATTATCAGGATAAGCTGCTTATCAGCATAAGCTGGATAAGCTGCAACTGCACCAAACATACCCTAAATTGAGATGAAAGTAATCTCTTTGGTGGACCATTTTAATTTCTATTTAAGTTTCCTAGAGACTAAATTAACATTTTACATACTTGGAGATCATTTTGGCCCCTACAAGTAGTAGGGTGACTATTTTAATCATCTCCTCTCATTTAATCATTTCAATTGACTTTACTTATTCGTTATTCTTCAATTTTTTTAAATATCTTTTTAAAATTTTGATACAAAATATTTCTATATTACTCTTGATTAGTGTTACAAGATTCTTGGCAGTTGAGTAATGAATTAACGTCTTAAAGTTGTACGAGAATTCAACACACATTTAAAAGAGAAAAAACAACATGTAGCGACACTATAAGTTTTTACGTGGAAAACTTATAAAAGAAAAAAAACTCCTATATCTGACCCAGTTATAAGAATTCACTATAAGTTAATGATTATAGAGACTTTGTCTCAACCCAACTTGATATAATCGTCATATCATGGCAGGTCATCTCGTGTTCAAGTAATAACAGATAAATTATTACCCAATATCTATTTGAAAGGAATCTATCTAATTTTTCTTCAAGTTTCACGCACAGATACACAAATATCATCAAGTTTTGTAAAATAAAGATACTCAAAATTCATTCAGATCATAGAGATATACAACAAAATGAATAAATACAACAATCATGGTTTAATCTCTCTATCATCAAACAAGACTAAACATCATCATCACTGTCAAAAATAAAAAAAAAAAATACTGACATATCAAAAAACAGGCTCTCATAAGTGATACAAAAGTTTCAACTCATCATGAACCTTACCCTTCCCTGAAACAACACATGTGAGTAAAGTAGGGGTAAGCAATTATAAACTCAGTAGTATTTATTTAAAATTTACGACAGTTTTCAATATTAAAAAAAATTAACTTGTATTCGATGGAAGTAAATCAAACATGCCAAAATATCATGTGTAGTATTTATTACGGTACCCATACACAAAATTGTGACTGCATTAGGCATATGCCAAATAACAATATAAATAACTTGATATCAAAAGTGCAAAAAAAAACATGAAAATCAAATTTAATTCTTTAATACTTTCCCTTTGCCTCCTTATAACTCAATTATAAATCTCTATATTCATTTACATAACTATCAAATTTTTAAATCACATCAAAAATATTATATATATATATATATAATATTTTTTTTCATAAGTATTTAAATCCCAAAATGTTTACAAAGTAGTCATAAAAAAATTTGCGGAGTATTTGTTTTATGTATGCCAGCAAAACGCCAACCATATAGTTTTTGGTTTTTTGCTCGACCAATTTTAAAGGGCAATCTCATCCACCACGTCCCCTTCCTCCCCCTTTCTCCTTATTTCATCCTTTAACTTCAATCTTATTTCATTTCTGCTTTTATGATGAGCATTCCGGCTTCATCCCGCAGATACTTCGGCTTCTCAGAGGTTAGTAAGTCTGTTGTTCTTCTTCTTCCTCCCAAATCCCCCTCTATGGATAGTCATGATTTTTGCTAAAGCAAAACAATTCTACGAACATTCTCCACCAGCTATTTCGGCCATTGCTTGTATCAGGGCATTCCTCCCACTTGCAAAGAAACTTCTTTACCTTAGCTGGCTCTACTATTTGGCATCAGATTCCTGTTTCCAGTCATCTACAGCCTTTCTTTTTCCCTGAAATCATTCAACTTAGTTAGGGTTCTGAGAATTCGAGTGCAAAGAAAAGGGCTGCAGATTTATAATGTTTACTGTATATTTTGTTGAGATTTTATTTTATTTGCTTCACTTTCCTTCAATCCAAACAAAGACTTGGGATTTTCGCCAACTTTTTCTGCTCTCTGCTGACCAAAAAAATAAAAAAAAAACAAAAAAATCTATATATGGGAGTTGAAAAGTGGCTTTGTGACTCTATGAAATCCTATCAAAGTGTTTTCATCAAATTAATCTCGCTATTTGATAAACTATTATTTTAACTAACAATATATTATCTCTGATTAAATGATTATATTATTTTTCATCTTGAAAGACCCACGATGGTAGAGTAATAAATTACTACCTTAGTCTTGTATGAAAATCTAATTCACACACACAGATAATAAATAAGAATGACAGGAGTAGATACTTCAATTTTTTATGTTGAAGATCCTAAAAAGAGAAATAAAATCACAAGGTCTAACCCAGTTGAAAAAATTCATTATATAATTGAAGATAAATGAACTCACTCTTCTCTTGAATTAGAGAAATAGAATTACAATATTGATGTATAATTGTAGTTGATCAACAACAGTAGTTGTAACCAGTCAAAAATGTTATGATCGATTGTTGTGAAACAACAACTCACTATGAATATTGTGGACTAGTTGTAGCATCATCTTTCATAAAAACTCTAGTTAAAAGCCGTGATAGTAATTAGTCATGTAGCTCGTAGATGGTTGCTTCGGAATGTCGGTTGGCCATAAGGCCCTAACAAGGAGCTGTGGGGACTATGAGATACATAAGCCGTAGTTGGTCACATAGGTCATAGTGGTATGTTGCAATAACATTTGTAAGTTGTAGAGGCGATAGTTGGGAGCCACGTGAGGTATGTACAACGTAGGTCGTAGTTGGTCACAAATATCATAGTAATGAGATGCAATAACATACGTAGGCTGTAAAGGTCCGAGTTGGGAGTCGCATGAGTTGTGGACCACGTAGCCCATAGTTGGTCACATGGGCTGTGTTGGCGAGCTGCAATAATATCTGTAGATCATAGAGGTCAGAGTTGAGAGTCGCATGAGCTGTGGATCACGTAGTTCTATGATGTTGTCTGTAGTCCACCAAGGCCGAAGTTTGGAGATATGATAATGTTTGCAGGCCATATAAGTCAAATTTGGGAGTTGCACGAGTTGTGGTAAAGTTTGTAGGCAACAGGGGCCGGAGTTGGGAGTTGCACGAGCTGTGGTAACGTTTGTAGGCGACAGGGGCCGGAGTTGGTAGTTGCACGAACTGTGGTAACGTCTGTAGGTTGTAAGGGCCAGAGTTGGGAGCTGCACGAGCTGTGATAACGTTTGTAGGTCACAAGGGCCAGAGTTGGGCGTTGCTCGAGCTGTGATAACGTCTGTACGCCACAGAGGCTTGAGTTGGGAGTTATGCGAGTTGTGAACCTTGTAGGCCATAATTAATCATATAGGTCATAGTCGAGAGCTATAAGAAAATAAATTCAAAAGTTTGGAGAGGGTCTTCTTATGTAGGGAGCATTATTTGTAGGCCATAATTAATCATAAAAGTTGTAGTCGAGAGTTGTAAAAAGAGAAATTCAAAAGTCTGGAGAGGGTCTTATGGGGGAAGCATTATTACACTATCTTTGGGACGTATTATTGCATCGTTTTCAGAGTGAATTATTACACTATCTTCAGGCTACTTTGATACACTATTTTTAGGGTGCATTGTTGCACCGTCATCGGGATGCATAGTACGCAACATATTTTGGAATGTTGCAGTGCTCACTATGATTACACAAGGGGCTTCAGCGTAAAGAGCAAGTGAAAACCGATGGTGGGCGATGACGGCTGGTGATTTGCAGTCGATGTTTGTCGACCTCACAGGAACTGATGGCGTTAAATGGATCATCAGTGTAGAGCACAGGAGTTTTACTAATTCTTCTCCTGGTTCAATGTCTAGCCCTCTTCTCAAGAGGGGGTAGGACTCTTTTTATAGAGTTCGGGCTATAAATAAGAAAGAAATTTAGACCACTCTCATCAAACGTCTCAAAGTGGTTCCCTTAATCGAGCGTCATTCAACGGACATTTGACTGTTTTAATGATGTCGTGATTTGTGCTTGTTGATTTTGACTTGTCGAGAAACTTGATTAGCCTATAAGTTTGTAAAATTTAGAATCCATTTGACCTTTCAATTAGGCATTGAAATCATTCACAGGTGGATCAACTTTGGTGCCATTAGGTTCGTCTCGTTGATCTAGTCAGTTTAACTGTATTTTTGCTGCAACTAGAGTTTTGGATGATTATTAATTGACGATTGATCATTTTTTGCAATAAAAATTTCTTTAAGATTTGTGCCACACCACAATATTTTTGTTGGATGATGAAAATTTATTGATGGTGTTTTAGTTGCCCCCTAATTTGACTTGTTGAGAAACATGATTTGACTATAAGTTTGTCAAATTTAGAATCTATTTGACCTTCCAATTAGACATTAAAATATTTCAAAGGTGTACTAACTTTGGTGTCATTAAGTTTGTCTCATTTATCTAGTCAGGTTTACTGTTAGTTTGCTAAAATTGGAGTTCCAGATGATTATTAATTGAGGATTAATCATTTTTTGCAATAAAAACTCCTTTGTAATTTGTGTCACACCTCGATATTTTTGTCAGATGATGAAAATTTATTGATGGCGTATTAATTGCCCACTAATTTGTGCTAGGTTAGTTTTGCTCCCTGAAAATACTGGAAATCTATGTTTTTGTTATTTATCTTGTTTTACAGGATTTATGTCTATAAAAATAATATTGATCTGGGACGTTGGTTCGAATTACACCTATCCAACTTAATTATTGTTTTGTTGGCGAGCTCACTCAGGCCGTTGGACCGGTTCTCGGTCACAACTGAGCATCTTAGGCCAGACATCATGTTGATGGACCCACAAGGAGGTCCGACGGGTCTGCACATACTGGCTCAGTAGAGCGATCTAGGGGTCACTTCTTGGTTGCTAAATTGTCGAGGGCTCGCCATATGTGGACATAAATCCTATAAAAATGACACAAGTGTGATCAAGAAGGTGAGGAAAAGGGGATAGGTGGATACAAGCGGGCTAGAGATGACGGTGGATTCAGGGGAGCTAGATATGACGGTGGGATTCAAGGGGACTGGATGGCGGAGATCAAGTGATGTTGTGAGGCGGTTCAGCTGACGTGACTGTGGATCCAAGGGCCCATATTATGCGGGATCTAGGGGCCAGATCAGTCCAAGAAAACACGTGATTTAGGCCCTTAGGGTTTATAAAAATGGACTCAAGCAGAGTAAGATCTCAACAATGTGAATAACAAAACCGAAGGTGAGTAAGAGGGAGCAAGGCCTCAATGAGATGAAGCAAGAGTCACAAAGGGGTGTTGTAAGGTGAAGAAAGGAGGACCAAGACCTCAACCTCAAAGAGCTGAAGAAAAAGGCCCAAGTGCAAGCAAGAAGGTGAAGAAAATGTGGTGTTTCCCGCTCGTTTCAGAGGGATTCTTCGTGAAGGAAAATTGGAGTTTCCCGACCGTACATTCCAAAGGGGACTCTTATTAAAAACTTTTTAGTTTTCTGGTCATTCTCGCCGCACATTCCAGATGGGATTTTTCCTAAAGAAAAGGTACATTTTTTTTCACCATTCATTCCCTAAAATGGTGTCCATAATAGATCCTTTGGTCTCCCAACTGCTACTGTGTTTTCTGGAAGAGAATTCCCGCACTGTGAGATGTCAAGATCAGGAGAATCCCATTCGCTTGAGAATCAACAAGAGCACCAAAATTCTAAGGAGGTAATGCTAATATTATTTGAAGATGAACTGACCCTTTCATCAAGACCATGCAAGACCGAGCTTTAAGAAGATTGACCACCTCCTGGGTGAGCTCAAGAAGTTGAATAACTTCTGGATCAGAATGTGGAGACTTTGCAGGCTTTTGAGTAAGGATGTTGGCTCTAGCATAAGAGAACATGAAGCTAAGGACCGCCTGACGAGGAGGAGGATTTTGTAGTAGATAAGCACCTTGTTCTGTATGTTTGTGTCTGTGGCTTGCCCTTGGCACTTTTGTGACAATGTTTTCAGCGTGTTGGTTTATGTAGCTCTTTGTTTGTTTTATGATATTTGTATATGGTGGTAGTGCTTCTGTTTATATGTTTTTCCTTTACTTAATGTAGTGAAAATTTTGACGTTGCTTTTGAGGTTGTTTTCACTTTTTCTTCTGAGCTGTGTTGCCCATCTTTTAAATTGTTACAAGATGTTGTTGCTCAACCTCTGAGTCAATGTTGCTTGACTTTTGGGTTGTTGCTAAGAATATTTAACTTTTCCTATCTTGTTTAATCAGAGTGTGTTCACTCATTGACTGCAAAATATAGTGGAAGAAGTCAATTGTTATCTACGAATAGTGTGAGACCTATTCTAGGTTGTTTAATCAGAGATGCTTAATGGCATTAACATGTACTTTAACAGAGTTGAAATAAGAATCCATTAAGGATGTAAGAATCGTTCTAGGTTGTATAGCTCGAGCATCTTCTTGATGGCGTTAACTTTTATTGGAATAGAGTCGGAATGAGAATACTCTTAGGATATAAGACCTGTTTCAGATTGTATAGCCAGAGATGCTCGACTACGTTAACCTATATTAGAATAGAGCCAAAATGGCAATCTATTAAGGATATGATCCTAGGTTGTTTAATTAGAGCATTTGCTCGACGATGTTAACTTTTGATGGACAAAATCATATGAAATCCACTAAGGATTATTGAACTATTCAATGTTGTTAAATGAAACTTCTATTTGACAATCGTAACCTGTTATGAAAAAGGTTGAAGGGAATTCAGCTTGGATTTTTTACAGATCCATAGCTATTAAAAGAAGCTTCTAATTAATGACTGTAGTTTGTGATGGAAGAAGTCGAATCTAGTCCCCCTGGGATTGATTAAACCTAGAATGGGTGTCAGAGAAGCTTTGTATTTATTGAGATTATGATGTAGGTCAGAATGAATCATATTTTTTTTTAGGAAATATGGTTGCAAATATACTCAAGAATGATGTTTGGAAACTTACTAGTTGTTGCTTTGGCACTCGTTTTTTCCAATAGGGGTGTTGTCCATACGAGCCTGTAAAGCAGTCCATTATTAAATTTTAAATAGATTGGCTTCTTGATTGAGTTGAGAAAGAACTTCAGTATGGTTGAGGGTGCTAAGGAAGTGTTTTTTTATGAAAGTTGTCCCCCAACTTGGATTTGATTCTTAATGACTTGATTTCTGAATGAAATGTGGGATGATTATCCCACCTTAATAATACCTAGAAAGTTAACGCGAATGATCTTTCGAGACTGCAGTGAAGATTATTTCCCAACATAAATATAGTTCTCTATAGAGATGCGAGAAGGCTACTCAACCATAATCGTATCTGAGACATTAATTTGAATGACCTTTTGAGATTGAATTGTAGGTTCCCCCCACATCGAAGAACTTGGCATCTTATACTTGAAGACAATGTCAAACGAGACTTTTTTTTCCCACCGATGACGTCAAAGTTTTGTGTGTCAGAAGATTCTCTTTGGTGGAGTAATTATCATGTTAGTGTTGTACGAAAATACAACACACACACAAATAATAAAGAAGAGTAACAGGAGGAGACACCTCAATTTCGTATATAAAAACTCTTCGAAAGGGGAAAAATCACAGGGCTTAGCCTAATTAAAGGAATCTACTATATAGTTGGAAGTACATGGGCCCAATCTCTTCTTCAAACAGATTAGATGGAATTACAATGTTGATATACAACTATAGTTCAGCAGTAGTAGTTGTGAAGATCCACAAAGGTCATACTAGATTGTTGTGAATGTAGTAGCTTGTTAAGCATGTTGTAGATGGTGGTTGTAGCTTCAGCTTAAAGTAGAGGATGCAATTGAATGTCTTGATCGTAGTTGGCCATATAGGCCAAAATGGTTGTTTTAGGAGCATTGGTTGGCCATAGAGGTTGTAACATGCAGTTGTGGGGGTTGTGTGTCATGTAGGTCATAGATGGTCACATAAGTTGTAGTAGTGAGTTAGAACAATGTCCATAGGCCGTAGTGGCAGCACTTGAGAGTTGCATGAGGTGTGGATAACGTAGATAGTAGTTGGTCACATATGTGGTAGTAATGAGTTGCAATGTCATTTATAAGCTACAGAAATTGGAGTTGGAGGTGCATGAGCTGTGGACCACGTGAGTCGTAGTCGGTCACATAGGTCTTAGTAGGGAGCTATAATAATATATGTAGGCCGCATAGGTGGGAGTTGAGAGTTGCAAGAATATGGACCATGTAGGTCGTAGTTGATCATGTAGGCCCTGATGCTGAACTATGATGACATCCGTAAGCCACCTGGGTCAGAGTATAGTGCTATGATAACAATTGTAGTCATAAAGGTCAAATGTGGGAGCTACTTGAGGTGTGATAACGTGTATAGGTCTTAGAGGCTGGAGTAGGGTGTTGCACGGGCTGTGTTGACGTCTATAAGCCCAAAAGCCAGATTTAGGTGTTGCATGAGCTATAGACCTTGTAGGTCATAGTTGGTCACATGAGTAGTAGCGGAGAGCTGTAAAGAGAGAACCTCCCAGAGAGGGTCTCTGTATGCGGAGTGCATTGTTACCCCATCTACGGGATGTGTTTTTGCAACTCTTAAGTGTGTTATTATACACTCTTTGGGATGTGTTGTTGCACCATCTTCAGGGTGTGTTGTTGCGTCAACTTTGAGGTGTGACGTACTGCTCTGTCAGATGTTTTCCTATTTCAGAGCATGTGCTGAGATATTACAATGCATACTATAATTTCACAAGGGATTGTGTTACGAGGAGCAAGTGGTGGTTGATAGTGGTCGACAGCGGCCAGTGAGCGATACTCGACGAGGCTGCAGGAACGGGTGGTGTTCACTAGACCTTCGTTGTAGAACACGAGATTCTATTCTTCTCCAAGTTCTTGTCTTTTTTTGGTTTAATGTCTAAGTATGACTTTATTTATAGAATCTGCATTACAAATAAGGAATGAATGACATCAGAATTGAGTGATCTTGGTTTTGTTGGAATTTTCTTGTCGAGACTTTCAATTTCACTCTATGTTTGTCAAATTTTAAAGTTGTTTGACCGTTCAATTATGCACTAAAAGCTTTCAAAACTGACTTAACAGCTTGATTCATACTTGAATTGGCTCGAATTGGTCCAACTTTGGTGCCTTGGGTCTCTCTCATTGAGTTGGTCGATTTGACTGTAAATTTGCTGAAAGCAGAGTTCTATGTGATTATTAATTGGAGTTTGAACATTTCTGACTAAAAAATGGCCCCGAGATTAGCGCAATGTCTCGAAATTTGTGCTGGACGATAAAAAATTATTGATGATGTATCAATTATATTACTCTCAGAATATAATATTATTTATTTTAACTATTTAATTATTTATATTAACTCCATTTTTTTTTTCGAGATTTGCATGCTTACCACTAAATTCTATTGTGTGTGTGTGTGTGTACGTTATGCAAGTCATATTGGTCTAGTGTTTAAGAGCTTGTCTTTCAGCTAAGAGTTCCTGAGTTCAAATTCTTACATATGTGATGTGTATGCATTGGGTGTTATATATATATATATATATATATATATATATATATATATATATATATATATATATATATATATATATATATATATATATATATTTCTTTCTTTTTATGTCAAACTTAAATAACATCATAATGTTTAGAACATCAAAAATATCACCAATATTACTGAAAGATACTTTTTCATGGATATATATTTTAAAGCTGTTTAAGCACCAATACATTATGAATTAAAAGATAAATATAATATAAGTATTAGATATGAAACACATAATGATTGATAATATTTTAAAATAATATATTTACTACACTTTACTTTTTCACTCTCCACATCACTAGCTTAACACCTTCCAACTCAACAAAGCAATTCTAAGGCTTCGTTTGAAGAGAAATTATTGCATACGGACACCGCATGTACATTTGCAGAATATATTTCCGTTTTTTTAAAAAAAATTTAGGTGAAACCCACCGATAGGATCGGACACCGCATCTCGATCCGTATGCAATAATTTTTCTCAAACTTTGAGAGGACGCCAAATCTCCGTTATATTGCAGTGAATGCCGACACTTTTGAAAGTTTTTCTTTGATGCAACAGCACTGCCTCCTGAACGTGTTGTTCACAAGAATGCTGAACGACCAACTTGCTTCAAATGAAGCCTAAATATTACCATTTTAAGCAGCTTTTCTTTGCAGAACAGATACAATGCACTAATATCGCTTCTATCTCTCCAGGAAGACACAAACCGCTCCAATCGCTACTAAAAGCCCACCTTCATGCCCCGTCGCTGGACTTGGTGGCTCGTGTTGGCCATCTACATCATCCTCCTCCTGGCCGGCCAGACGGCCGCTACTCTGCTACAAAGATTCTACTACATCCAAGGAGGCAACAGCAAGTGGATGCAGACTCTTACTTTCTCCGCAGGCTTCCCAATTCTCTTCATCCTTCTTCTTCTTGCCCCCTCCATCTCCTCTTCCCCAGATGCTAAACATTCCCTCATCAAGATCTCCCTCGCATACATTGCCATAGGCCTCATTACAACCGCAGACAGCCTAATGTACTCATACGGTCTTCTCTACCTCAATGTTTCAACCTACGCCCTCGTCAGCACAACTCAACTCGCCTTCAATGCCGTCTTCTCCTACTTCATCAACTCAGAAAGATTCACACACCTTACCCTAAATTCAATCATCCTCCTCACATTCTCCGCCGCCATACTTGGTGTCCACGACGATCAAGACCCTTCATCATCTTCCAGCATATCTGATGGGAAATATGTGCTTGGCTTTATGCTAACCTTGACCGCCTCCGCTACTTACTCCTTCATCCTCTCGTTAATGGAGCTGACGTTCCAGAAAGTGATTAAGAGGCAAACAGTTAAGGCTGTTTTAGAGATGCAGATATACACTGCACTTGTATCCACTGTGGGAGCAATGGTGGGGCTTTTTGCGAGCAGGGAATGGAGAGGATTGAGGGGAGAAATGGAGGGGTTTGGAAAGGGAAGGGTGGCGTACGTGATGACATTGGTTGGGGCTTCTGTTGCTTGGCAGGTTACTAATTTGGGATTGATTGGGTTGATTTTTCAGGTTTCTTCCCTTTTCTCCAATGTGATCAGCACTTTGGGGACGCCCATAGTGCCAGTTTTTGCAGTTTTTCTGTTTCATGATAGGATGGATGGGCTGAAGATTATTTCATTGCTGTTGGGTTTGTGGGGATTTACTTCGTATTTCTACCAACAGTACATTGATTATGTTGCGGAGAAGAAGAAGAAAGAGTTGCAGGAAAGTGGAATGGCCATGGAGAATCAGACGTCTGCAGCTTGATGAGATAGAACTGGGGGTCAGGTATGGATTTTTTTTTTTTTTTGAATGAAATTAACTTGAATTTATGTCATGTAATCATACATTAACAAAGATTAGTGTATGAATGACTCTTGTCTTCAGAAATTCACAAAAAATATGGGAAGAAATGCCATGACTATATAGAAGAAGGTTTGATTTGCTGAACAACCGAGATTTTAGTTTGTTTTGTGAGACTGATTGTTTGTTTGGGATCAATTTGTTTAGGCCACATGATATTTGTAACATTGTGAAACTGGAAGGCCATATATCCTGGCAATGCAGGGTGTGATGAAATAAATTGTGCATTTTTTGTATTTTCAAAAGAATATTGTATGCAAATGTTAACTGAAATAAAAAAGAGAATATAAATTTTATTCCATAAAGATAATATATATAAAGATTTTATATATATATATATATTTATTTATTTATTAATTTATTTGTGTGTGTGTGGGGGTGGGGGTGGGGGGGGGGGTGGGGGTGAGGGTGGGGGTGGGTGGGTGCTGGGGGCACTGTAAGTCTCTCAGATCAAATGTTTGATCCCACTGTGGCGAGAAGGCTCTAAAATTTTAGGCACATGGCGCGGGCTCTGATCATGGGGGCAAAATGCACGTGGGAAATCGATATTTGGCCACTGTCAAATATCGATTTCCTTTGTAATATATATACATATTAGAATAAAAATATATAAAAGCAAAAATGAAGGAAAAGGATGAGCTCTTGATGCTTGATCGGTTGAGGAAAGAGGAGAAAAGACTGATGGGGTTTTGTTCCTATGCTATCATATAAGTTATGGAGAATGAGGAAGAGAACGGGGGGAGAGAGAAAAAAGGAGCTATTAGGATCTTGGTTGTGAATGGGTGAGTGGGATGAGGCATGGTAACTCGCAACTTTTCAACCTCAATTTATAGAGATTTGAGATGATTCGGGAATGAGCAAATTCAAATAGGAGGTGAAACAAAGAAGGAAAGATAAAGAAATCTCATGGGAGATTGCACAAGGTTCAAATCCAAAAGGCATCAAGAGAATAACACAAGATTCATGCGATTCAGAAGAGAATGTGTTGAAGGATATCACAATATCTATGTGACTATGTTATTCGCACAATCAAAAGAGAAAGGCAGTTCATGTGACTCGGTGGAGGGAGGGGAAGAGAAAACTTTGGATCTTACAAATTACTCTCCTTACAAAGAATTTAGTCCCCGAATTTATACCTTAGTTACAAAATAGTTACATAAGAGAAAACTTTGGATCTGCAGTCATCCTTTCCTTGACAGCGATGTATGCAACGAACCTCGATAGGGTCAATTGAATAACCTTCAGAACTTGTTGATCCAACAAATTGCATTCAACCTCATCCATCCTTTCAGGTATTTTCTCCAATAACGGAAGATGAAGTTTTTTCTCATAAAGATAATCCCGTATCTGCATTCTCCAATAACCAAAATTTGTGTCATCAAACCTCTTGATCCCTGAAACTTTCACTTTGTCTGCAATTGTCATTCTTCCTCAGATCTGAACAAAGTTTTGATACCAGTTGTTGTAGTTGCGAGATCTAGATATACACCAGTTGATGTGGTATATATATAAATCAAACAGAAGAACGATCGACGAAGCGAAAAATAGAACGAGAAAAAAAATCACACCATAAAAGAACACACAGTGGAACACACAGATTTACGTGGTTCGGCAAATTGCCTACGTCCACGTAGCTGCAGAGGATTTTACTACTTGAGAAAATTTACACAAGTCGATCACCTCGACTTACAAGAGGAATCTCTCACTCTTCGTTGCTCTCTCTTTTCTTCTCTCTCTATTTTTCTCTCTCTACACCGATATACACCAATAAAAATTCTACACCGAGATACACGTACAAGAGAAAAAAACTCAATTTCTCTTCTGTCACAAGCCACCAGGAAGAAGCCTAGAGAGAACAATATTCTTCTTCTTCCTTCTTCTTTCTTCACTGCAAGAAACTACTCCTCCTTACACTTCTTCTCTTCCACTGCCCCGTGGAAGCCTGAAGAACTCTTCCTCTATCCTGAGGAAACCTGAAGAAGAAACACAAAAAGTGTCTGTCGTGACTTAGAAACTTCAAAGGAGAACCGTGCTCTATGTTCGCAACTTAAAGAAGACTGAAAGAGGCGTCGTTTCGCGATCTTGGAGGCAGGAGCAGCGGTTATCGCGAAACCGCAGGTCGTGGTCGCGACTCTTCGCGGTCGGGAGAGCGGGAGCGGGAAGGATCGCGCCAATTCGCAAAAACAACTGAAGTCTCGCTTCAGTTCGCTATCCGGAGGCAGGTAATCGGACTCCAACTTAACAATATATAGATAAAAAACAATGAGTAATTGAATTAACCCTGCCACAACTTAATTATCATAACTACTCGGAACAAGTAATAAAAACTAACGTGCGGGTACCAACAAGTCCAGTTGATAATGTCTTAAAAATTCATGAAAAAGTCTTAACATCTCGTCCACACAATAATAAACTTTCATTTCGTATACTTCCAAGTTAAGACAAAGTAATCATTATTCATATCAACTTTAATGATAGTGATTAATTAAAAGATTAATAAATTCCCTATAGATCACATTATATGACCTTGTATGTTCCATAAATCTCTCGGTGAAGAAAAACAACCATCTTTTCTTTTTTCTTTGTGGATACACCATCTGACTAATTCATAACATACTACCTCTAGGCTCTTTTCTCTTTACATTCCTAAATTTATTAGTTACCTCAAGTATGCACAGCCCATTGCTTAAATAAAGGCTCCGTTTGAAGGAGCTTCGGCGGAGCTAGACACAACCCAATGTAGCAACGGAGAAAGGCATTGGTGATTCAAAACAACAAAATAATGTTCTTAATAAACGCTCTTCACCAAACGAAGCATGACATGTTCTCCGGAATGGACAGAGGTTGAACGTCTGCTCTAAATGGGAAAGTTTTGTTTAGCGGATTGGGGGTGCGGGTGTAACGCTCTCTCGGTACAGTAAATGAGTTTTTTGTAACTTCATTCAAGATTGTATTTATATATAATATTTGTAACTCCATCTGAACTATAACTTTACTTCTAGAGTGAAAATCGACGCTCTGCTCCCAAAAATATACGTATATTATTGAACCTCGTAAAATCTCTTGTATTCTTCCATTTTCATACGATCTCTTTCACTTAAAATTCATCTGACCTTATATGTATCCGAACGTCATCATGTCAAGATGTACAGCTGTTGACTATTTATACTACTAATTTCTCCCAGTTGAAAACGAGCAATCCCGAAGAGTACACGTACGCACTTCATTGGATGAGCATCACTGTCGTATATCGTCTAATTAATCTCTCAACAACGCTGCCATACACATCTTTAATGACAGAAAGATTTCAATATCCGATTCTGATAGTCCTCGTCTTTATTTTCATGTATTTACATATCTCCCCCATAATTTTTATGTAATATTTACATACAATATTCAAGGAAGAGGATGTATGCTATTTTTAAAAAGTTGTAAAAATGTTATTTTTATGTGATATTAAAATTTTGCTGATACATGTATAAAAATAAAAATTTAGGTGTCAAATATATAAATACATAAGATTAGCGTGCTATGCATGTAAATGTCCCTTTATTTTATTTATAATTACATTTTAAAAAAATTGAAATATACTTTTTAATGTTTGTTGCAGCGGCCCGTCGCAGGGGTAGGTTGGCCGTAGGTCACATCAAATTGAGCCTTAGCGGTAGCATTATTTAAAAATATTAAAATTAATTGGAATATTTATGAAAATAAGCCGATTTAATATATATAATATATATATATGACGAAATCACAAGATAATTTAAAGTTCTCATAATCCATGCATGATGCATCAATAGCTAACTTGCAAGAAATAACACGCTAGTCAATTGGCCAATGCCTAAAAAATATTTTAATTAATGAAACTTATTTTAAAATAAAATTTAAATTTAAAATTTACCATATAATTCTTTTTAATTTGTACATCTAATATTTAATATGTATTTACAATTGTTTTGATATAAAATAAAATGGAAATTTACATACCTAGCACTCAATTCTTATGCCTTAACATATCTCACATCAAAACTCTCATTTCTACAAACAGAGCACATTCCCTTCCCTATGTATAAAACGTCGGATTGGGCAATATATTTTTTGGTGTCAGATATATAAATGCATAAAAAAATGGGTGTTATGTATGTAAATTCAACTAAATTATAAAAAAAATCATTATTATTTATTTTTTAAAAATCAAGTGCATTTTTTATGTATAAATTTATGATATATAAATGTAAAAATAAAAATTTAAGAGTTTGATATATAAATACCAAAAAATTGTGTGATGTGTATGTAAATTTCCCAAAAAAATCATATAAATAAAAAAAAATTGTATTTTTCTCTCAATATTTTCATCATATAGAAATTTTAGAGTTTAGTTTCTTTTTACAAAACAAATTTTGTGATATATATGTAAATTTCTCTATGTTATGAACCAAAGTAGCAGCTAATGCGAATGGAATGCAGAAATAATTTTTCTTATGCACAGAAGCAACCTAGTTTGACATACACTGAAATATTAAGATTTCTCACAATATCTCAACATTTAACAAGAAAAAAAAAAAAAATTGTTCCGTGCGGACACTGCATGTACATCCCATCTTTACCTTCGATCACTGTAATTAAAATTAAAAAAAAAAACTGAAAGTAAAGCCTACTAAAATACATCTTTACAGTCGAGATCGGACACCACATGCTACGGAACATTTGCATGCAATGTATCCACATGGAATAATTTTTCGTTGTAAACAGGGCTCACCTTAAAGCTCGACTGAAACCCTTACCGGAACTTACCAAAATCAGCAATCTTCCTTGACCGATTCGGCCCGAGAGCGTACGATCCACCGTCTGAAGCACCACCATACCGATTGCGCTGAGTATTAGGACCTCCCCGGAGCTCGCCGGAAAATCCGACTTCCGACGGCACCTGATTCTTACGGTTACCCGGGCTAGGCCTCATCAAAGGGCTAAAACAGAGCGAGAAACCCATCAATCTGTAATTTCTGTGCCGTTGACGCCCACCGTAATGGTTAACGTCCTGCTGCCTCATCGGAAATGGATCCGTGTGGTATCCGCTCTCGGAATCGAAATCCGTCGACTCTTCTTTCTCCACCGGCGACATCCCACGGCCGCTCACCCTCTCATCCACCACAAACCGCGGCGGGGTTCTCTTTTTCCTCTTCTGCATCCTCCGCCCACGAATCATTGACGAAATCCACGATCTCGTTCTCGACGGTTTCGCGAACTCCGAATCAGAATTCGTCTCCTTGTGGACCGAATGAGTTAACAGAGATGATAGAAAGGAAAACCTTCTGATGTGCTTTCTCCGGCCACCAGCGCCGTCGGAGTCGGGATCGGCGGGACGGAGGCCGAAAGATTTGGCGGTGGATCGACCGAGATTACGGCGGCTCGTCGGCGAAAAATCGGCATCTCCGGCGTTAGCAACAGCGGCGGATAGGTTTGTGAGGCGTTCTCGGAGGCATGAGGCGCAGACCCCGGTGCCGGGATCCGAAGGGTGGATTTTGCACCTCATCGTTCAGTGGTTCCCGCCATTGATGGGTTTTGGAGGGAAATCTAGGGATTCATTGATTGGGTAATCGATGGTTCAAGCTTTGAAGGAGGAAAATGGGCAGGTATTTATGTTTATATAGGGAACATGCCATTTTTGTTACGGTGTTCGCTGGAAACTCCGTAACTTGCACGAAGATCTATGAGGAAGAAATAACTACGGCTAATTCAACGTATTTGAAGTCAAATGATCCCAAATTCCAAAGCGTTGGTCTCTCGTTTAATAAAGATTAGTGTCGCACATCAGTGCTGGATGCATGTGGAATAAAAAAGTTCAGAGGAATCGTGCTTCGTCTTCTTAAAAGAATTGCAGAGATATTACCCCTTACGTGTGGAGAATCTAAATTTAGTTTTTGGGGGGGTGTATAAAGTAGTTTATTTCATTAATAAGTTAATATTTAGTTATCTTCATCAAAAAGGTGTCTTCAAACATTAAACTATCCCAAAAAGAACATAATGAAGGAAGCATTTCAGTCATTCATTGTAGAAAAGTCGACTTTATTGACTCAACGGAAAAGTCAATTTCGTAAAGTGTCTTCGACCATCCCGCATAGATCTGAAAATTCCTCACCAGAGATCAAAGATGATTAATCAGGCTAGATCAGCCGACCGAAATTACCCAATAGAATAGACTCTGTCGATCCAAATCAACCAAATTTAGTCGATCGAGCTATAAGTCAGTCAGAAGATGAGCCCACACTTATAAAATACTAGAAATACCCTAGTACAGACTACTTTCAAATAATGATAAAAGTATAATGTCACTATTGTATTATCCTCTCTATAAATAGTGGAAACATTTCATGAAGAATCAACAATATTGAATGCACTTCCTTATTGTTAATCTCTCTCACTCTCTACTTCTTTCTCGCTCTCTCCTTATTCATACTTTATTCCTTGATTGGGATTCACGAACAATCTCATATTCAATATCATGATGGTGTGGTGAGTGTGAATAAGGAAATGATCATAGGTGTGTTGAATAAGGAAAAGAACTAGCAATCCAGACAGAATGTTCCTAAGCCTAACGAATTCAGAACCACCAATGGTCCATATATTAGGATTCTAGATTCTAAGAAATTTATGATCCAATTTTTTGCTATAAAAAGCCAATCCATCATTTTTTAGGAGAGAAGCTATTATTCCAAAGGGCGACCCAATTTGAAAATGTTGTATTTTTATGTCATTTAAAGTGACAATAATTTTGACAAATTTTTTTATGATTGAATATATTTCAAAGACCTAAACGCCATTGTTAGCCCTCCTGGCAATTAGAAGGCATGATTGATCACTCCTCGAGCAAAGCAATTTTCTAGAGATAATTATTACTCGATTGTCAAGTCGAAGTGGTTGCCAGCCTTCGTTTACATAAATTGCGACCGACGTTGCTCATACAGTGCCTCCCTTTAATCTAGTAAATTTTAATAATTCATGATCCAAATACACTTGTATTCATACAATTTTGATCTCATTACATTATCTTATAAAATTGTACTCTTTAATATAAAGTTATTATAACAAGAATCTAGATAACTTGGAAAACAATTCTTAAACTTAGAATTTGATTCTGAGTATATTTTGGGCAAAAAAGTTGTCCAAATATTTATAGTAATTAGAGTAACTTTGTTGAATATGTCAATATAATACTCCTTCCTCACTCGCATGAAAAGCAAGTTGTAGTTCCTAGATACGGGAACACTAAAAAATCATTTTTCTTCGAAAATTTCAAGACAGAAAAGCCAACGACTACTTGGCGTGAGGCTCGCTCCGGACAGGTAACGAGCAACGATGAGTGGCATCTTGCCCTCAGGATTGAGACACGTAGTCGACAGAGGTCTGGATAAGCTGTTAAAAAGCTGGCGATAAGAGGAAACATATATTCGTGCTGCCTAAGAATCCCGTGACAAAAAATGTTTCCTTTGCATTACTTTAGTGTTGTGCAGTTGCACGAATTTCACTTGTACTTTCATTTCCTGACCGAATTTACATACATACAACATAATTTTTAGGTATTTGTACATTTAACACTTTAAATTTTTATATTTATTTTTTAAAAAATTATTTTTTTTATTTTTAAAAAGTAGATGATAATGATATTTTTTTATGTGAAGTAAGAGATTTTCATGCATAACATATAAATATTAAATTTTAGATGATATATATTTAAATATATAAGAATTGTGTGATATGTTTCTAAATGTCTCTATTTTTGTGGGGTAAGATGACACTAAAATTTTTCGTCATCTCTTCTGCTTTTTGTTCTTATCTTAATTTATAGATTGAGAATTTAAACTTTCAACTAAGTGGCCCTTAATATAAGTTTATATGTATATCTATTAGAATATTATAGCTCGACAAGCTTAAGAATAACTCAATTTATTATGAAATTAGTGTGATTTGAATTTATAAATATGGTGCATGTTGGAATATTCAGGACATAGTGATTATTTAGCATGTTAGTTCTATCCTAAAATCCAGCACACACTTAGGTAATTAAAGTGATAAGTAGAGGCACGAAAATTTTTTACGTAGAAAACCCTCGAAAGGGCAAAAATCTCGGGGTCTAACTTAGTTGAAATAATCAATTATGTAATAGTGAGTACAGAGACTCACTCTGCTTCTGTATTAGTGAAGATATAATTATAAAGTTAATCTACAATGATATTTCAACAATAATAGACATAACAAGCCGCCAATGCCTTAGTTGATTGATATAGAGATAGTAGTTTACTAGGAATGTTGTAAATGGTGGTTGTAAGGCTAACTTGTCGTAGATGCTATAACTGAAAGTCATGGTTGTAGTTGCACATACGAGTCATAGATGGTTGCTTCTAGAGAGTTGGTTGGCCACAGAGGTCGTAGTAGGGAGCCAGAGTAGTTATGAACCACGTAGGCCATAGTTGGTCATACAAGTTATAGCAACGAGTTATGATAACATCTGCAGACCAAAATGCCCGAAGTTCGAAGCAACATGAGTTGTGGATCACGTGGTTCTAGTTGGTCATGTGAATCGTAGTGAAGAGTTGTGATAACGTCCGTAGGCTACAAAGGTGCGAGTTGGGAGTTGTATGAGTTGTGATAACAACTGTAGGTCATAAAGGTCGAAGTTGGGAGTTGCATGAGTTGTGGACCACTTAGATTGTCGTTAGTCACGTAAACCGCAGTGGTGGGCTATAAGGAGAGGTCTTCATTGTCCGGATAAAGTCACCATATCCTAATTACGACATTTGAAAGTAGTTATTATAGGGTTTGTTGTTACACCATCTTTAGGAGGCGTTGTTGCACTATTTTTGGAGTGTATTGTTACACCATCTTCGGGGTGCGTCGTTACATTCAAGTCATTGTTGCCTTATATGTGGGGTTCATGTTGCTTCAACTTCAGGTTATTATTACACAATCTTTGAGGTATGTTGTTTTGGGGAGCACTGCTCCTTAAAATGCTTTGTTACTTCGCAAGGCTAATCATTACTCTGCACGATGCTTCATTAATTTGCAAGATACACAAGGATTCCACATCACACGCCATGACTATATAAGTGGCTTTGTTGTGAGGAGTAGAGGGCATGCAATGGTGCTCGACGACGGCTACCTAGTGGTGATCTATGATGATTAATGACTATAGGAGCTTTGATCAACAGTGGTCGAAAGCTGCATAAGTGGGTGACATTTGTTGGACCTTCAGTGTAGAACACTGGACCTCAACTTTTTCTCTTTCAATCTCAAGCCTTCCTCTAGTTCACAACATGGGTCCGCCTAATAAAAATTGTATGGCTTTATTTATAGATTCTAGGAGAGGCCTCCTTTTAAAATAAGGAAACAATTAGGCTGACTCCATCGAATGACCTAGAGAGGTTCACTTGATCGGATGGTATTTAGTAAACATTTTAGTGTCTTAACGATGTTGAAATTGAGTGATTGTAGGCTCATTCAATTTTTCTTATCGAAGTGCTTGATTTAACTATAAGCTTTCATATTGAAATCCATTGACCTTCCAATCGGGCACTAGAAGCTTCAAAATATGGCATAATGACTCAATGTGAGTTTGATTTAACTTCGATTGGACTAGGTTTGGTGTCGTTGTGTTTGTTTTATTAAGTCAGTCATTTTGAGTTTAAGTTTGTTGAAATATGATTTATGGATCATTCTTAATTGAATATTTTTTTATCAAATATTACCTCGAGATTCGTTTGACACATTGAGTCTATGTTGAATGATAAAAGATTGTTGATTGAGTATCAATATTTTATATATAATTATTTTAATGAAATTTTGACCAGGCTTGATAATTTATATTAGATATCCTAGGACTATTGTTTTTCCATCCTCCTTTAATTTTTCCAAGGGAACTCAAATACATACAATTTTATTGTGAGTTTTAACAGTTTGTATCTATGCAACTAAAAGATGGTTTCTTAAATCAATATACCAAATATTTCTTATTTCACTCATCACTAGGAGGCTGAGAAGGTAAAAAGAAGTTTGAGAAAGAAATGACATGACTGATTCAAGATGATGGAAGATCAAAATATCAAGAAAAGATTATCAAAGCACCCATTCGAGTGACCAACCCTAATAAATTAGGCCATAGACGACCGACCACTAAAAGTCCACCAAAAGATCGGCTATGAGAAGCCAACTACAGCCTAACAAGCCAAACTTCAAGTGTCAACCCAGGAGGAGGATAAGTCTTACCCATCATACCAAAGAAGTCAACAGGAATAAGATCTCTCCAAGACCTTAATCCTTCAGTTAGGAAGTGACTAATGATGCATTTGTTTTGGTTATGGTTGTATGAAATCTCAGCAGGTCTATTTGAATAATACAATATTCAAAGTGTTGTATGTAAACAAATATCTGGAATGCCCCTCTATAGACATTATATAGAATCCATTTGTTAAATTATCAGCATATTTCAATATTATAATAGTATTATCTAAACAAGAAGAAATTCAAAGCATAAGACGTTTAAAATCTCCATAATACAAAAATTGGATGTTATAACAATTTGGAGAAGCAATTCAAATAATGAAGAATTTAATTGTCTTTTTAAATATTCTTAGTCTTATCATACAAATTCATAAACCTAGTAAAGAATGCTACTTTTTACACCAAGAAGTTCTGATTTCCTCCTATTGATAGGAAAAGAGGAGAAAGTTCAGGGCTTTGAGCATCCATAATTATACAAAGAAGAGATAATCACAACTATATAAGAACATAAGAAGGTGGAGAAACAGAGAGAGAGAAAGAGAGAGTGGGAGAGAGAGAGAGAAGGAGAGAGACAAATAGAGAAGAAAACTAATTTGGATTGAGAAGCAAACTGACAGTGTGGAGAGGAAATACCCTCGGCCGGAACAAGGGCAAGGGGAAGGTGATGACGGTCAGGCTAGAGGCAAAATACCGTCAAACATGAGAGAAAACTCTAATTTACTTTGGACAACACAAAGATAAAATACTGTCAAGCCAAAACGAGGGCCACAAAAAGGAGATGACAATTTGCAAGCTTTGGGAAGAGGAGATGTGATCGCTAAACGAGGGCAAGGGGGGAAATTTTTACGTGGAACGCAGTGAACGCGAGTAGGATTTTATATTCACATCTTTATTATTTCTTAGAACACGGCTAAGGAACTGTGGCCAAGAAATGTGTTATACAAACAGGAAGAAAACATGGCTCTTAACCAATCATGGTACAAAAGCTATCCCAAACGCACCGTAAATTAGACCCATTTACGTTTGAAAGACTAGAGGTGATATAGATATAAATGTATCATTTGGTAAAGGCCACCCCTTCGAAAAGGAGCATTAAATGTAAATAGGATTCAAAACTCTCTCATATGGAGAACTAGAGCAAGAACCTTCTAATCCCTCTTATTTTGCTTATTTTGATCTGGACTGAGCTGCCCTACTCTCTCTCTCTCTTTATCTATCTCTCTCTCCCTCCCTCCCTCTCACTCCCTCCCTCGCTCCCTCCCTCCCTCCCTCCTTTCAGACACTCTGTTCCATAAGTTTGATTCAAGGGCAAATCTAGATTCAACAATATCATTATGATTGTGAGCTTTCATATTTACTAGGGTATTGTTTAATTCTTCTTAATTATGGATATTTAATCCGTTCAAATTGATATATTTTCATGTGAATAGGATTACAAAAAGTCACATGGTTTTTATATGAATTTAATACATTTTTCAATTTAACTAGAATAAACAATATGATTAATTAAGGAGTTTGAAAACCATCCTCACCTTTTATATATAGCAGCATGTGTGTGTGTGCCACCAACCGTGATATTTTGGTTGGCAGATCTTTAAAAATATAAAATATTTCCCACAAAAACACATGCATAGTGCATGTGCAAGGATTGAGTCTACATAAACTAAGATAAAGCTATTAAAGTGTATTTAAGGTTTTAGTGCATTAATTTGAAGACCCAACAACCTCAAAATTTGGAAAATTTATATTCAAATTGAGAGCTCGATGAGAGGGATTCAATGACCTCAAGTTCATGTAATTTTAAGGTCGTTAAAGGCACTTAAATGCAAAAGAAATGATCTATGTTCAAGAAAATTAATGTGGACTGTTTGACATAATGTTTTGAGATTTTTGGCAAAATTTATCAATCTTTTCCTTTAAGAAATTATAAGTAGGCCTCCATTCTTCACTTTAAGAGGGGAAAAGGAAGAGAAGAGTGAGCTAATAACTATGCATTACTCGTGAAGTGATGTGCGAATGAACAACTATAGTTGCCGACCACCATTAGCATTTATTACAATCAATTACTTTTGTTGCAGTCACCAAGTACAACTTTTATAGCCAATCACTATAAAAACTTTTGTAGCCACACATGATTATATAGCCATTAATTATGTTATCATAGTTCAACTATGATTTTTGTAGCTAACTACTATTATTATGGCTGAAATTGAGCAAAGCCGACTCGTGACCTGGCTTGGGCTCTACTTGATAAGTCGCTCATGAACTGAACTCAATGGGTACAAGCCCAAGCCAGCCCCAACTCAACTCAATAACTTGTGAGTCGACATATTTAAAACATAAATAATAAAAAATATACTCAAAATTATTAAAGTTTGAAGTTTTATCTTTAAATTGTTTAAATTGCAAGTGATTATTATTACTTATCTAATAGTTGTTCATTATATTTATCATTTAATTAGAAACTTTGCTTGAATTGATATTATTTTATCTCTTTGATAAGAAACAAGCGGCTCAAACTTGATTAATTAATTGAGCTCAAGCTCCCTGTAAGGGTGGTTTGAGCTCAACCCAGGTCATTGTAACCAAATTATAAGTGTTGTAGCTAAACTCTACTCCAAATTTGAGAATAACACTTCTTGTAATCTCATTTTTTTTCTAATTTAAGAGAAGAGTTTAATGTTTACTGCATTACTTTGATTGGGCTTCACTCTAAAATTTTATCGCTTCTCAAGGTTTTTTCACTTAAAAAAGGTGGGCTTCTTACATTTCTATTTATGTGCGTACTGAAAGATTTGACAATTAATATTTAAGCATTCATTACCTTTGAGAATTTTTTAGTACGTGATATATAAGAAGGTCGTAAGTCCCCTCTGGTCATGGGGGTTCATATATATATATATATATATATAT
>NEWO01000077.1:415209-429320 GCA_003013225.1 Phalaenopsis aphrodite
ATATATATATATATATATATATATATATATATATAAACTCGTTGTTTTTCTAAAACAAACATGACCGCCGGGCAATGCAATGCAATGGCAACCCCATAATTTTTAGCACTGCCCTTGCTCTCCTAGATCACATTTTTATATAATTCTATCATGACCCATTATTGCATTTCACTTTATGTGATTGTTAAATTGGCACTCAAACTCATTAAGGAAACCAATTGGAAAAATACTCAGGCTTTGATATTTAACTAAACTTGATTTGATCAGGCCATTTAATGACCAAGAATTAATGTACATTTTGTTCCTTTGATTATTTTGGAGGTGAACACATATTGATTTATAATGTTATTAATTTATTTATTTATACATATTTTTAGCCAAAAAATTTTTCGATGGGACAGTATAACTTTTTCAAACTTGTCCTTGAAATGGGAATTACAAAGAGGGCACCCAAAACATTGCTATTTACAAATCAAACACTCTCTTTCATCCAATTTTTAAAATTTTCACTCAAATATCAAAAGTCAAGATAAAACCCCGACCAATATTTTTATTTTTATCAAATTCATAATGATTTGATCGTGACACACAAAAATGCATCGGTTTCAAAATTTAAAAACACACCTACGTGCTTGATTTGTAAATAGCAAAATTTCTTGTACTCTGTATATAATTATCCCTATAATTTTGAGTCGACACCCTAACAAAAAATTCAAGTTAGGGTTGACACGAAAATTTTTTGAGTCGGGTTCAACCCTGAGACTTCGACACGTAAAATTTCGAGTCAGGTTTAGGTTGAACTCGGAAACTCAAATAAGCACGGAAAAATTATTTGTACTCTTACTCTAATATAATTGCTTGCCATATATAAAGAGAATTTTCTTAACTTGCATATTATTAAATGTTAAAAGTTAGATGTATAATTTTTAATAAAAAATTGAGTTGGCATGTTAAATGGGTCAGGTTTGGTTTAATCGTGTTTGGGCTGAGTCGGGTTTCGGATTGAGTTTTTCAATTCGTTCATTAATCGTGAGGTTCAGATTGACCTAATTCAGGTTGGATTCAAACCTGACCCGCTGACCCGAATTGACATCTCTAGTGGGGTAGAGTGTGTTAAATACGTGTGCAATATCACACCATTACACATAATAAATTGTGTGAAATTGCGACCTGAGGAGGGGAGCCTGTGCTTTTTTGCAATTTCGCTATAGTTGCCATAAAGTGTGTGTGTGTGTCTATATAATATTAAAAAGGGATGACCCTCTTTTCGACTCTTACTTTCCCACTCCAGTCCTTGTTTTTCTTTCTGTTAATTCAAAAGTAGCTGTTTCAACTTCAACCACAAGAATTTTTTATATTCCTTTTCTTTCTAATCAATCGATGGCATCTTCTTTTGGAAATCCTAGATGTTCTTAGCATGATGTTGGGGAATCTCATTGGTCTTGTTCAAACAAGTATGAAACGTATGCTTGCATATTCATCCACCATTCAAATTAGGTATGTTATTATTGGAATAATTGTCAGAGACTAAATGATGGATATGCAAGCATGATAACTTATATGTTGTTTTATATCTCCATGAATCTAGAAACTTTTGTGTGCATTTTATCGTTTGGTTTACATACCGGAACTAATAACATTCGAGATTATGCAAGATTATACATGAAAGATCCTTTCATGGCTCTCTCTCTCTCTCTCTTCAGCTCTATGTCTCTTATCCGTATGGGGTCTTCCTCCACTGACAGGTTTTTTTGGAAAACTCTATCTATTCTGGTGTGGATGACAGGCAGACCTATATTTCTTGGTTTCGTCCAGTCATTAACAACTTGATTTTTTTTAGATATTAGACAATAGTAGATAGAAACAACGCTCGTAAGGAGTCCTATCAAACCCTCACATGTGAAATTATAGAAGTACTCCCTTAAGATTAAAAAATTCCATCGAATTGAGTATGATTTCATCTGTGATAGCATCTACTATACCAGTATGGGCTATCAAAACGGCTCGTTGTTCGCGAACAGCTCGTGTTCGGCTCGTTCGCTAAGTTAACGAGCCGAACACGAACAACACGAACAAATATTTGTTCGTTTGTGACTAATAAATTATATATAAGCAGTATTTAAAAAAATTAATTGACTATAAGGCTACAAAGATTTATAATAAATTAAAAGTATTAGTTAAGAAAATAGAATAAAAATTATTAAATTAGATTCAAATGATGTTTTAAATCTTGCCCTAATCATTAACATCTTATGGTTACGTGATTAGAGTTGTCAAAACGACTCTTTGTTCGTAAACGGCTCGTATTCGACTCGTTAAGCAAACAAGTCAAACACGAACAAACTTTTTGAGCTCGAAATATAAATGAACTGCTCGTGTTCGACTCGTTTACTCCCATAATACCAGGAATATCAATGAACTTAATTATTGCAATTGCTCAGGATACCCTCTTTTAGTTTCTAGGTCTATTTTTTTAGTTCAAAATCTCTTTTACTGGCTGGAATAAAAGAATTAGTAGAACTTTCTGCCCAAAAGGAAAATAGGCTGAAGTTATGAGCTTAGAATTATTGAACCGATTCGATCATCAGATTCAAAGTTCATTCCAGACCGGACCAGGCCGGAATAGGGTTGTTTACATTTTTATTATGAGAATGGGTCATTCGAGCTTATGTAAATAGATACTCTGTTTACATATGTATCCCTGCATTGTTGCATTCTATTTAGGATTAGGAATAGGCGTAATCGAACCCGCTTTTGACATATCTATCGTTATTTGGGAACTTTATTCACTTCTTTAGGATTCTCTTGAATCGAGAAAGAGGTTTGATTTTACATCTTTTTGATATATAATTTGATATATAAAAGGTATCCTCCAGATTATTCCAATCGAAATAATTTGATGTCTAACTCGGGCCTATATGACATGACCAATCGATTGAAATACTCCAACACTCCACCTTTGTCATATATTTCATATATCACACTAGATAGATATCATATTCATGGAATATGATTCACTTTCAAGATGCCTTGATGATGAAATGGTAGACACACAAGACTCAAAATCTTGTGCTAAAGAGTGTGGAGGTTCGAGTCCTCTTCAAGTCATAATATTGAGAATGCTCATTTCATGAGCAATTTCATAACAGATTTTGAATCTAATCAATATTGATGAGTATCTTATCTGTTGATACGTAGCATTCTGGCGATCCTCAAGATCCAAGTCCGAGTTGTTGGAATATGCAGCAGATCACAAAATCTTAGTGATCTTAGCTATAAGAGTCCATTTGGAAATCGTATAGGATTCAACAGGAATCGCACAAGGTAGATTGATAGAAACCTTTGGTAAAATACCCACCAGTACCCATAACCCAGTAAAGAAAGTACATTACATTAGGAATTGGCGACTTACCCATTCAGTGAATTTGGCACTATACATTCTTAAAATGGGGTTAGGTGCATTAGAGAATAGACAGACGTTTGTTGGCATTCCAGCTTATCTGAAAGAGAATCGTACGAATTTTACCAACTTTATTTTAAGGAATCTCTAGCTCTAGAAATTCATTTAGTGCAATTTTGCAAGTTGCCATAAAGTGTGTGTGTATTTGTGTAATATTAAAAAGGAATGACCGAAAAATATTAGACGAGCCCCGACCATCCATAGGTATGCTAAATATTTGGGTACCACATCCTTCATATGAGGGGATTTGAACCCGTGACCACAGGGGACTTACGACCTTCAGAGAGGCTGCTCTACCAACACACACACACACACACACACACACACACACACACACATATATATAAAGGAAATCATTATTTGGCTATGTGCCGAGAACCCAACACCACTAGGGATCTAACTCGTGATCTGAGGGGACTTACAATGAACCTCGCCAACCAACAGACCACGGTTATTTAAGGCGGGTCATTTTACTCTCTAACTTTTAAAAGTGTTAAACTAGTCCCGAACTATTGAAAACAAAAAGGTTGAAATAGTCTACCTTTAACAAAAATAACCTTAAATTGGTGTTAAAATTAACAGAGTAGTTGGGGTTCCGAGGGGTATTTTGAAGTTTTAATATTTTGTTACCAAATTTAGATACATCCTACCGACCTAAGGGTTTAGGGTTTTTCTTGTTATCAAGGGTGATGTCATGGCTTGCAAGACGAGATGAGCACAATGAGTGCAAGATGAGGTTTCTATGACATCAAGATGATGTGCGTTGGTTTAGCATAAAGCGTGGCATTTCAGTAAGCTTACATTGTCGAGTGGTAAGGACTGTCGAACAGTGACGCCAACATGAGCGAACGTTGAGCCTCTCGTTCAAGGGGCTCCGGCAAGGCATTTCAAGGTGACAATGATCTAGAGGGATGGTGGAGTCTTCACAATGTCCTTCATGGTTTGGGAAGGGACGTAAGTCATTGATTCCAATCTAATCTCGATGCTCTCTAGTATGCCTTACAAAATGCTTGTTGATTCAGTAGTGTTTTCTTTTTTACTTTTCTTGATTATCGAGGATGACATTATTTTTCTTTTCTTTGTTGATGTTGGTTGTTCCGTTTTTATTGCTATTGAGCACCGTCGAGCAATGAGGTCATTCAAGTAGTCTTGAGCAGAGGGGTCAATGCAAAGCTCCTACCTTCGAGTGGTCTTTAGCAGTGATGCCAGTGCAAGCATCAGAGTGTCGAGGCTTCTCGACGAATCATTTTAGCGTGATAGTGTGATAGAACAATTTCTACAGTGAGCTCAATATGGTATGACGAAGTTTGAATAATTTATGGAGCGAGCTAGAGGCACAAAAGAGCTAGATGATTAATTTTTCTTAAGAACCATTCTCTAGAAAATTGATTTTTATTTCATTTATTAGTAAAATTATATATATATTTAGAAAGATCTACATACATAACACTTCAATTCCACGTTTTAAAAGCTAAAATGCTGATATTTTTGGTATGATATGAAATTTTTGGTTTTATTAACGTGAATATTGAAATTTTTGCGATAGAAATATAATACATTGGAATTCGGGGGTATGTATGTAAATGTCCCTTTTTATTTAGCATTTTATATAATTAGTTTTTTTATGTCTAAGACTAACAACATTTATTATGATGTGAACATATTTTTGGTGGTAGAGAAGCAGATTTAACATTTTAAAACTTCCCTCTATGAACAATGAGTGGCAATTTATTTTGATTTATGATAAGTATTAGTTAGATGGTTGAAGATTTTCATAAGAACAAGCTCGAACAATGCAGGAGGGGATCCAAGATTTTTCTTATTCGCATTAGGGTAAGTTCTTCAATTAATATATATATTTTTCTAAAGTTCAATTATCTCGATTTGCGTATAATTTGCCTGTGCACAAAAATATAGTAATATGAGTGTCATCACTAGACAAAATTGATGTTTCAGTTGCGCTTAAACAGTTTATTTTGTCATCTAAGATCATCTAAAAAGATTCATCGATGTTTGAGCCAATTTGACTCATATTTACCGCGGAAAATTGTGTGTGATAGACGTACGCAACGATGCGTGCGATATTGGGGTATACCGAAGGTATAAGGGAGTTACATCCACGGTATAAGCCATTGTAACCTCCCTGTAACTTACGTGTAACCTCTTAATATATGATAACAGAAACGCAAAACTTATTTTAGGGTACAGATATGTTACAGGAAGTTAAAACGAGATTACAAGAGGTTATACTGCGGATGTAACCCTCTTGTACCCTCGGTATAACCCCAATATCGCACGCAATGCTGCATGCGTCTATCGCACGCAAATTTTTTCCCATATTTACATGTCATCTGAGATCATATTCATTTCTCTCTTTCTCTCTTCCCCTCTCATGTTCCAGGCTAAATTCTTCGAGTGTAATTCATAGAAAAATTTGGATTCAACAAGTCCAAATATTCTCACATTTAAAATGAAATCAGATTCTTGCTTGATTACCGAGATTTTCCTTAGTGAACACATCAATAGTTATTTCTTCCATATAAAATACCCTAATTATGTTTTGTGATCGCGAAACACTCAACAGTTTTGCATCACTTAACCCTGCGATTACTGGTCAATCAACCCAAGCCGCTTTTCTTCGCCTTAGCAACTATTTCAATCTTGCCTGCAATCCAAATGTCTCGGCTACACTGAAAATAAAGCAAATTATTGGTTGGTGCAGCATCATAGCTATAAGTCCGCATATCGGGTCAAATTAGTAGACTTTTCGAAGCAATGCTGTAGTAAATTAATTAGTTTCTCGATGTCGAAGTTTTGCGGCCGAGTCAATTGTTGTTAGAATGCTCGCCAAAAAAGACTTCTGCTCGGTCATCAATGCTCTCTCGTTTATCCGGTCTTCGTCGACATGCTTGACAGCCCTTGCTTGAAGCAGGGTCTTGAGGCTGGCGTTTTTTTAGCAAGACGAAAGTTTTTTATTTTTTTCATTTCATTTTATTTTATTCATAGTTTCATATAAAAAAATTATATCTGATTTAAAAATATATTTAATGTCATCAATAAAAATTATTTCAAGCAATCAGTGTGAATTTCAAAGTATTTTTCTAGTAAGAAACATTCGAGCTCCAATTAAAAATCATGTAAAACTTTGATTTTTAACAAATTTACAATCAAACTGACCAGCTTAATGAGACAAACATAATAATATTAAATTTGATACAATTCAAGTCAAACCAAGCCTGGATCGAGCCATTGAGCAATTTTAAAAGTTTTTAGTTCCCAATTAAAAGTTCAAATAATTTTTAATTCTCAGAAGTTTATAGTCAAATTGAACGTCTCGACAAGATAAATCCAATGAGCCCAAGAGCACTAAATTTGACATCGTTAATACACTCAAATGTTCACAATTTAGTATTTGATTGGGGGAATCTATTCAGACTGTCTGATAAAGTGATATGGATTCATTCCTTATTGTAGGGAGGTCTCTCTCACCCTATAAATAGAGTCATACCCCATTTCATGAAAGAGAACCTAGATGGTGAACCGGAGCAGGACCAGAGGTTGGACGAGTTGAGGTCCAGTGTTTTACACTGAAGGTCCAGTGAACGACAATCTCTCTTGTTTTCGCCGACCACAATCGAGAATTGCTCGTCAGCCACCATCGACCACAATTGGTCGTCTCTTGCTCGTAGTAACGAAGCCTTTTATGAAGTCACGACATATGTTGCGAAGTAACAAAGCACCGCGCAGAGTAATGAAACAACATATGGAGCAACATATCTCGAAGACGGTGCAACAATATTCCAAAGATAGTGCAACGAGCACCCCGAAAACATTATAGAAACACACCCCAATGAAGATGTAATGATGCACCCCCAAGGCAGTGTAACAACACTTCACAAATATGATGCAGCGACGCCTTCTGAAGATGGTGTAACAACGAACCCCACAATAACCAATTACAATCATCATACTCAGGATACGAAAACTTTTTTTGGACTCTTAAAGCTCTCCTCTTGCAACCCACCACTACAGCATGCGTGACAAAATACAATCTATGTTGTTCACAGCTCATGTAGATCCCAACTTCTATCTCTGCAGCTTGCGAACATTATCACAACTCATGCAGCTCTCAACTTTGACCTACAGATGTTATCACAGCTCATGCAGCTACCAACTTCGACCTTTGTGACCAACGAACATTATCATAGCTCTTGCAGTTCACATCTCCTGCCTCTATATCCTACGCACTTTACCACAACTCGTGCAACTCCTAACTCTGGTCTCTACTGCCTACGAATATTATTAAACTTCATGAACCTCCCAACTCCACCCTCTGCGAATTATGAACATTATCAAAGCTTATGCAGCTCCAAACTCTATTATGTGATCTACAAACATTATCACAACTCATGCAACTCTCAACTCTTGTCTTTATGACATGCAAACGTTATCACAACTCATTCAACTCTCAACTCCGGCCTATGCGGCTAACGAATATTATCACAACTCATGCAACTCTCAATTTCGGTCTTTGTGACATACGAATATTAACTCATGCAACTCCTAATTCTGATCTTCGTGACCTATTAATATTATAACAACTCAATCTTATTTTTGATAAGATATTAAAAATTTGGGTGCTAAGTATGTAAATATGGAAATTTTGGTGTGTATGTAAAAAATACACAAAATGTAATTTTCAGTATTTTTAAAAAACAATTTAATTCTAAAAAAATACAACAAAATTATTAAGAAAATACACTAAATAAATATTTTAAAAGAATAAAAATGATCTCAAATATACCAAACACACGACATTAGTTTTGTTTTTTTATGAAGTAAGAATATAATTACAGTATGGTCCTGCCTTTCTAGGTACTCCAACCATCCAACTAAAAATTTGCTACAGAATTTCATAACTAACAAATTGATGGTTAAGCAGTTCTTGATGTCACTTGCAGCATAAGTCTTTCATCCAATCTGCGGCTTCCACGGCCTTATATTCCTACCGTTAGCAGTTCGATGAAGTTGTGGATGCACAAGGAAACACCACCAAATCATGATTTTTGGTTAAATTAGCAACTGAGTATGCTTATTATACATATAAAATATGTTAGTATGAATTTCAAGACAAAAGAATGACTCAGGAGGAAGAAACGACTGATCGAATGTAGTTGTTAACGAATGTTTCGGGTTGGATGATTGCGAGTGAGACATCTTATTCGGACGATCTGTGAAACGTGTCAAGAGATTTCTCATATGGCAGTGATTGACTCTCAGGACGATCAATAGGAAACATCCTTTTGAATTAAATATTGATCGATTCGAGGCTTACTGAATTATAAGTGAACTCTTATCTATTAAATCAGCCTATAACTTTGTAATTCTAACAAATCCATCTAAAAATTCAATGATTAGGGGACTAATATGTACCTTTGAGTCGATGGGACGTATGCTTATAAATAGTAGGTCTATGATAGGAAGAAATATCACTCTCTTTTCTGCTTTTTAAGGTTTTATCTCTCTTAATGCTCTATACATTGAGTGTGTTCTCCGGACACTTTTGGATTTGACAACCTTAAAGATGCGATGAGCGTGGAAACGTGTCATTGACAAAAGGAACTCAACAACAACAATAGGGAGAATCCAATCAGAGGAATGTGGCAGAAGCTGCATGCACCAGGGAGTTATTGAAGAGTTCGTCCAGCAAGGCCTGCAAGACTTAAGGACCCAGTTCACCAATCAGATGTCAAGACAGCTTGCAAAAGTGCCCACGACGACAACTGCCCTAGCGACGACCCCATTTCCAGAAGGAGGTCTGACCCAACAAGAGGCACTCAACCCCCCCCAAGGGGAACCACCGACAAAAAACAAGAGAAGAACGATCCACCTTCAAAAGAAACTTGAAGATGAGTTATACCAAGATAGCGCGGGATCCGCTCCTATGGAGAAGAGGAACCGACCAACATGGACTATGGTACAAAGGTAGCCGGAGAATGCTTTCTCTCTACAAATCTAAAGAGTTGAACCCCCGTGTAAGTTCAAGATGCTCATCTAAGAATCATATAAAGGATGATCGGATTCCAACAACCATCTCGCGTAGTTCAAATCATCCATATGCTTGTGAAACTTTATGATGCCCTCAAGTGTAAGCTATTCCTTATAACATTGATATCAATCACATTAAGGTGGTTCGACAGTTTGCCCATGAGGGTAATCACCTATTTTGCATAGTTCAGAAGAATTTTTCTATCACAGTTTTCCATTACCCTAAGGCCTAAGAAGAATGTTAGATCCCTATGACAATTGAAGTAAGGACCCATTGCGGTCAGAGCGAAATACTGGAAGTTAAGGATCTAAAACCCACGATGGCCCAAGCTGAACTGACACAAGGAGTAAGATTCTGAAGATTTTGCTTCGGCCTTGAGCTCGTAATATCATAGAGCTTGGCTGAGTTGCCAAAGATGGCCAAAAAGTATATCATCACTTATGAGAATGCCCCAGAACCCACCGAACATAGGCACTAGAAACGGTCGCCAATAGACAATAGAAAGAAACCTGAACAAATCAAATGATTGACCATCCACCCACATTACGAGAACCATCATGGTAACAACCATATCCATCATCACGAGGTCAAAGGTGGTGAGTGAAGACCACACATCATCAATCACCCTAGTTCCATGAATACCAAGGCAATCACGGGGTCCCTCGAGAAACGTTATTAAGGGTATCCATGACAAAAATAGTGGACGCCATTCAGGACAAAGAGTACTTCAGAAAGGCAATCCCGATAAGAGATGGCGCCTTTCTTCAAAACAACAGAAAGTATTGCAAATATTATGGAGATTAAGAGCACAACACAGAGGAATGCACACACCTGTAGAGCTTAATAAAAGAATAGTGATAAAAGAACAGATAAAGGAGGGGAAGCTGAAAGAAATTGTCGCTTTGCTACTGCTCCTGAAAGATCTCCCTATCCTCTACCTTAGAAGAAGAAGAAAAAGAAGGAGATTCTACAACAGGCAAAAAACTAACATAAATCTCCCTAAATTCACCAATCCTAGTCCTACTAGCATCAATCCATCAACAACCTTTCAACATAGTATCTTCATTTCTCTCTTTCTCTCTCTCCCTCTCTCTCTCCCTCTCTCTCTCTCTCACTCACTCTTTCTCTGAGTTGTTTATGCAGCTCGATCGATTCATATTTTCTATTTTAAAGGGGTTTGATTAAGTAACTTGTAAGTTAATTCACTTAAAAATAACATCTATTATATAATATACTTCTAGATTTAGGATTCAAAGTGTGCATTATGTTTTCAATTTATGTAATCAAATGCATAACTTCACTAGCTTGTACAGTTTGTAAGAAATGAAAAAGAACATTTAGCCTTGTAACTTTGTTTGTAGAACCATTACAAGAAATAATCCCCAAAGGAAAGAAAGACTTTAGTAATGTGAAAGAGAGAGTAAGAAATCAAAAAGAACATTTAGCCTTGTAACTTTGTTTGTAGAACCATTACAAGCAATAATCCCCAAAGGAAAGAAAGAATTTAGTAATGTGAAAGAGAGAGTGACCCCTTGCTCAAAGATTTTGTTTTATTATACTCAACCACTGAATTCTAAAAATGCTTTGATCTTTACAGGTCTTCAAAAAATCCTCATGACCATGCATCTTGGAAATGAAAATTTTCAGAATTAAATTAAGGATCACCTAAACTTCAGTTTTAATAAATTTATAAGCAAACTAAATTTCCCCATAAGAAAAATCAGATGAAGGAAAAAATGATTTGATCCAATCCTAAATGAGCTTAGACCAAGCACCTAAATTGTAAGAAGCAATTTTATGATATTAATTGAAAGATCAAGCGATCTCTAAATCTTAAAATCTTATAGACAAATAGAGCATCTCAATAAAAAATCCAATGAGTCAAAAATGTTTTAATTTCAATATCATTAAGACACTCATTCACACACAAAAATATATAATATGGATTGGAAAATTACTTTCATATGTCTGATAATTTTTTTTTGGAATTTAGTGGTGTCTATAAATAAACACTTACTTTTATATGAAAAAATGGTTGAATGAGTGAATAAAGGTTGGAGAGAACTTAAAGCAACGAATGATTTTCTCCCTTTGCCTTACCACTTTTAAACAATTCTAGTCATTATACCATCATTGTCCATTGTGGCCCAATGTTGTATCCATCAAACGTATAGTAGCATTGTCCCCCTACCATATAATGTTGGTTCACTATTGTTAATTTATTGCTAATTGACGGTTGTTGTCAGAATGTTGCCATCTAATCATTGATGTTGGGTTGTAGCAACTGACCATCACCGACAACCATTTCTTGTTAGTCTATCCTTGTTGAATAGTCTCCATCCATTCCTCACCATTGAGTTGCTGCCTCAAGTCCACCATGCTTCCACTTTCCACCCATCACCATAGAATCAATACTATTAAATCACCATCATCAGTTCACTATCAATAGAGCCTTAGCCGCTATCATCAAAATGATAATGTGTGGCCATTATTGTCATGTTGTTGCCATCACTATTAAATCACTATTATTTGAACATCATCATTAGATTGTTGTCATCAAGTCATTGCTTTTATCTTATCACCATTAAACCAACACTTTCCTTTGTTAATCTTATTTCTTATTGATGTCCAACAACTTTGTCTCTATCTCACCAACACCATAAGATCGTTATCGCTTGACCACTACTTTTAGATTGTCACCACTCATTTGTTGCTTGACTAACTTTACAAGGACTTTGTTACCTTGAATGATCATTCTATTATGATCACCTAATCTCCATTTCACAACTGCAATCATCTAAGTACATTAGCTTATCTATAATCTCCCGATCTCCATTTTCCAAATATGGTTACTTAAACACTATAAATTTTCCTTAGTCTCTAGATTAAGATCCCCCGACTATCACTGCTTGGCCTTCTATGTCAATATATAGTAGCTTGATAATAATTTTTCATCTTTACTTCAATTATCAAACTACGTCACTCAACTTCTATCACCCAATTATAACTACTCTATGTCTGATTATAATTTCTTAAATACAATTAAGTTTTCTTCAGTCTTCATATTACAATCCCTGACTATAACTACTTGACCTTCTACACCCATTTATATCTGATTGATAATAATTGTTAATTTATAACATCCTTACTTCAATTATCATACTACAGTTAACTTTTATCACCCAATTATGACTCCTTGTTGTAAAACACTTAGTTTAATTGACTAATAATAGTTGGTCGTATACAACTTCTTGATCTTATGACTAAATAATTGTCCTTCAACTTTTGTGACCTAATTATATTTGTTAAATCTTATGTTCCCAATTACTATTATTTGATAGCAGTTGGTCATCTATGTTTTCCTATCCATAGTCACCAGATGATGGTTTTGTGACTTTTTTCCCCCAACTATAGTTGCCTAACCTCCATTCCCAAAATAAAATCACTTCATAATAGTCACCCAACCATACATTTTTTACCTCTATCGCTAGACCACAATTCCCTAACTTTCATTATTTAACTACAACTGCACACTCTTTGACACTATGCTACTATCAATCATCTACAAATGTTGAACCCTCTTTTATGGTTTCCTAACCAATATTATTTAACTATAAATTTCCAATCTTTGTTACTTGATTAAAGTCCCCTGAATATTGTCACTTGACTACAATCACCCAACCGCTTTCTCAAAGATACTAATATAGTTGACACTAAAGAAGAAGCTTGGCAACATCATCTTTTGCCATTATCTATAAGGATGATGCATGTCTTGAATGCTCATCATTTTTCTAAGGCTAATGCATGTCATTAACATATGTCATCATTTAACAAGCTAATGCACGTCGTTGATGTATACCATCACCTCTAAGGCTAATGCATGCCATAGTTGAACACCATCACGTATTAAGATGATGCACACTATTAACACACACATTGTCTCTAGAATGATGCACAAAATCAAAGCATGAAATCACTTTATTATGTGAAAAACACCATCAATAACAATACAACACTCTTTAACTTTGTCTCTTGCAGTCGTAAACAATATTGTCATGTAAAATCATTGATGTAATGGAAACAAATTATTCATACCAAAATGAAATTAATTTTTTCTTTTTTACTGCTTTTCTATAAGCATGAAATCACTTTATTATGTATATTGTATCTTCATAGGAAATCAATATATTAACCTATCACTTTATTATCTAAATTTCTCAGTACATAATAGTTCTAAAATGAATTTTTTGACATATTATTTAGGAATTGTTTTTTAAAAAACTTTATTATTATCATGGTAGCATTTAAAATCAAATTTTATAAAAAAAAACACTCTTTTTAAATTTACATTGTTGTGGACGCTTGATTGCTATAGCTTTTTTGTCTCTTTGGCCTCATTTTAAAAAGTTTTTTATAACTGTTTTTCAATTTAGAGAGTACCATTTCTCCATTTTGGCATTCATTTAACTACAATACTTACGTTAAATCAATTTAAACAAAATTACATTTTTTCCCATTTTCTTATCATGATTTTTTTCTGGCTATTTTGAATTTCGAGTGAGGTTTGTGGTTTGCTAAGGGAAAAAAAGATGAATGCACCCC
>NEWO01000077.1:429759-449910 GCA_003013225.1 Phalaenopsis aphrodite
TATAGAGCTGCCATCTAAAAGCAAAGGGCAACACCTCTTCTATATGCATACTATATAAATGCTCATTTTATTTTATTTCATTTACTTGGCTTAAATCTCATGTGCCACACCGAGGATTAAATATATTAATTTATTTGACTACTTCAGGCTCCATAATATATTTAAAAAAAGATTGTACTTGATAAATATTATTAATTGATGAAATTAATACTTAGCGTAAGATAATATTTCCTAAAATAATTTCAACATGTTACGAGTTATATTCCACAGAATTAAAGAATTAAAATGAAACTACTATAATGTAATAATAAATTGGTGATTGTTTTAAATTAATAAATTAAATGCATAATAATTTTGTATTTCTCTAATTTTTCTTCATAGAATTAGTAATAGAAATGATATTTGTAATCAACAAAATGAGTATTTTAATCTTATATTTGAAAAAAAATTTAAACTAACACTTTAGCCAAATAAATAATAATAACTATTTATTTAATAAAGCACATAAAAAATAATTTATTTAAAGGATAATAAGAACTCTAGCAGCCGCATCTTTAAAGATCTGTGTTCTTCTAAAGCTTATTTTTTAAAATAAATTTTTGTAAAAGCAGTAAGAAGCGCGAATCAAAACTCGCCACTTGCACAGCCCAATCTTCATAGCTCCTGCCGTGCAATCCTCTCGCCATTTGTAGTTTCCTTCTTGGTCACAGCTAATCCAACAACCTCTCTTCCCGAAGCACTCGACAGGTATTGCGTTCCTCACTGTGAGTTCACCGGCGGCATGACATTCTTCTCTTATCGGCTAGCCCGGCGGGTGTGTTGGCCTGCGGCGACAAGGGGATGGAGAATGTTCGCGACTACAGTGGCATCAAGGCCTATTATCGTCCATAAGCTGGGCCTTGACATCCTCAAAGACCCCTGGTTCAATAAGGTATCGATCTAACATCGATCTAACATCGATCTAACACAACAAATGTCAAGGCCTATTGCTTATTAGTTGTTATTGTTCCTCTTTAGGGAACCGCGTTCCCCATTACGGAGCGGGACAGGCTGGATCTCCGGGGGCTTCTTCCTCCTATCGTCTTGACTGCTCAGCAGCAAATCGACAGATTCAGTAAGTTTCGGTCTGCTTTGCGTTTCATTGATTCATGGAAATGTTCATATTTATTCCACCTGACAAGCATTTATAGGTTTGTGCAAGATGAAATGAGAGAGTAGGTGAATAAAAACACTGTTGTTTTATGGGGCCCGTTGTGAATTTATCTGTTTTCTTCTTTTGAGCTTGTAAATGAAGTTTTAAGAACTTGAGTTGGGGGAGCTGTTTTGTATCAGACAGTGGATTTGATATCCACAGATTTTTGTCTTTGAATTATTCTTGAGATTAAAGCAGCATCCTGCACCTCGTAATCAATATAAGAGGTTAGCGGTAAGTTATGTTATTATGGAAAATCACATGATTTACGGTCCTGATGTATTTCGGTGGGCCCCACCTAAAATTTTTTATTTTTATTTTTTTAAAAAAGAAATAATCCTGACTGTAGATCACCGTGATCTACGGCCAGGATCGAACACCGCATGCAGAGATGCATGCGGTGTCCGCACGCAATAATCTCTCGTTATTATGAGGGTATTGCGAGGTTAATGGAGTATGCACCCAGAGTTGCGTGCGTATACGTATGCAAATATTTCTCCAGCAACAAGGGTTCTCATCAAAAGAAGGGTTCTAACACACAAAGTTAGTGAAAGGATTGTGACCTAATGGTTAAAGGCTAAGTTTGTTTCTCTAAGGTAACGGATACAAGCTGCGACTTCTCTGATTCATTCCTCACCATTCAAAAAAAAAAAAAAAAAAAAACCAAAGAAAGAAAACCTTTTAGAGGATGCTTGTTTTGCTGGTCAATAGCGACATCTAGAGACACAAATTGCATGAATTTGGGAATTGGCACCACAGAAAAACATTGGTTTTATAGTGGAAGAACTTTTGGAAAAACCATTAAAATTCATAAAAAAGAACTCATTTGCGGTTGATTTTTGTCCTCTGAAAAAATCATGCTAGAATAGTTTACCAACTATCAAAAAATCCAACCAAAAAAAAAATTTTTTTTGGGTGAAAAACCTGTTAGAAATTCTGGCAGATTTTTCCATCTGTGTGGATTGGTAGTCACTCGACAAACAATGAGGACTCTTGAGGGTAGGAATCTTAGGTTTATCGAGGAGAATTCCCTAAATTTGGAAAATACTCCTAGAATTGCTATGAGGACTCCAAATTTTAGGAAATTGTATCCTAGTGCTGTCAAGGACTTTTAAAGGTTGGACTTTGTCTGCTGTTATTGTGAAGAGGGATTTTCGAAGGTTGGAAGTTGACTCCTGGCCTTACAGGGAGACTCCTGTATGCTGTTGTTTCTTTGACTATAAAAGAATAATTTATAAGTTGAAAATTTTATTAGAAATATAGATCCTTCTCAAAAATTAGTTGAGAAAAAAGGATAAAAATACTTAAATATACTAAGGATTGCTAATTCATCATTGATGTTAATTTGTAATCAACGAAGGTGATCAAACTTTGTGCAAAAATAGATTTTTTAAAGTAGCTCTAGCCTCTCTCAAGTAAGCCCGAATGCTTGGCCTGAGCATTGGTCAACAAAGGCCGCCCTCTTTGTTAGCCTATCGATAGTCATGTTCAGTGAATGGAGGACACTAAGAATCTCAGTGTTGTATGGCCTTGGTAGCAATGTTAGGATTTTATTGTCAAAAAAAAAGTTCCAAGGAGGGCTGTCAAGTTGTTTTGGTTAAGAACAAACACCATCACCCCTGATGAAAGTTACACATTATTTTTAATCCTGAGAACATCATTTTGAAACAATTGATGCAATATGTGATAAAACGTAGTGGTCACTGTTATTTGGAGAAGACGATCTGTAATTTTGCTGTCTAACTAACATGAGTCATTTAATATGACTTGGTTTGAGGATAGAATGACCATTTATTAGAGAAATGCTAAGCAGTTCTTTCTTTCCTTTTTTTGTGCGGGTTTGATTGTTTATTGAGTTTTATTTATACCTTTCTAACATTACTGATGAAAATATCAGTTTCTGCTAGATACACAACTCTGATTACAATAGGATATTGAACTTGACAACCAGTTGAAACTAGGATGTGACGAAACATATTTGGTCGGTTATGAATACTTCACATCCTCTTCTTTTAACAAGTATGAAAAATGAACTGTTTGTGTGGCAGTGGTTGACTTGAACAGATCTCAAGTGAATGCAAGAGATGGACCATCAGATAACATTTCTTTAGCAAAATGGCGCGTTTTGAACAGGTTGCATGACAGAAATGGAACCATGTATTATAAGGCAAGTTTTAGTGAGGGTGATTGCGCATGAGTTTTTCATTTCCTTTACTTTTCTTACTTGTTTCATGTCCTGAAATTACTCTCTCTTTCTTTATTTTTCTGATTTCATGAATGTTGATGAACTTATAATACTGTGGTATGTACTTTTTTGTATTTATGTATTATATTTGTTAATGGTTATGGTATGTTAAAAAAAATTGTATCCCTATGAGAACCCGCACTATTAGGTATAGTGTGCTAGCAAAAGTAATTTTTACAGATGTTTAGTTTAAATTGATATCTATTGAATGCTTTGCAGGTTTTAATTGATTATATTGAAGAGTTAGCACCGATAGTGTACACACCAACAGTTGGTCTTGTTTGCCAAAATTATAGTGGACTATTTAGACGACCAAGGGGAATGTACTTTAGTGCAGCAGATCGTGGGGAGATGATGTCAATGGTTTATAACTGGCCAGCTGAGCAGGTAAAATTTAAATTTGGTATATGTTACAAGGCGCTTGTGACAATTGCTGGCAAGATATACAATTATATTTCATAGTGATATTACTGATGTATTATTTCCCTATTTTTATTTAAATTGTAAAATTTAATGTTCAATTGCATAATCTTGTTAATTTGTTGTTTTGGCACTAGTTTTGATGATTTGTTTTGCTGAAACTTGCTTTTGTTGAAATTTGCTTGACTCTATTGCACTTACATGATTTAAGAAAACAGGCATCTTTAGAAAGCTACTATTGTCTAATTTTTTTTTTAAAATTAATCCTGACTTCAATGAATTTCAGTTATATATATATTTTTAATTGAAGGACTATTAGTGCTATATGTTTTTGAAGTTATAATACTTCAAGTTAGATGGTGAAAAACTTTAAATCAGCCCAACAACCCAAGGATTTTCTGACTGTAGTTAACATCAATAGTCATTTTGCTGCAGAATGGCTATTAGTGCTATTTATTTTCGGAGTGAAATGCCTAAACTCATTGACTAAAATGAGGCAGTCCAATAAGCAAAGGTTTGGTTGAGTATGGCATGACAAGAAATCGGAAGTTATTAAAAGAGTTACATTGCAACTTGATTGAAAAGTTAAATATGAAGATTGACATCAAAATCCGGCACCAACTTCTTATTTTGCCTATATAATGCTGTTAAAAAAGAAAAATGATGATAAAGACTTCTTCGATTCTACAGGCTTATAATACTATGATGAATCCTTTTGCTACATACCAATGTTTTAAAAGGAGTGGGCGCGGGCGTTGGGCGCGGCGAGGTGTAAGCCTCAAGGCGTCGGACGTAAGTCCTACATTATCAAAAAATAAGAAATAAAAAAATAAACTATTTGTGCTTAATAAAAAATTAATAAGAGTCATTAAGAAAATTTATATTCATTTGATCTCAAAATAAGTATTCTAGGATTAAAATCTTCAAGATATTAACAAAATTCCACAAAAAAAGTGAAAATATATAAAAAAAAAAATAAACATGTTTGAGCCAAAAAATAAATTTGTGATCAATTAATTTCAATCCTTGAATCTTATTCATTCTTCAAATTCATCCTCAAAATCATCTTCTTCTTCACCAATAATTGCGTCCAAATCACAACTAGGTCCTTCATATTTTCGATATTCATTATCCACTTCATTAAAGTTATAATCATGCTCAATCTCAGATGCTTTCACAATTTATTTTTTCTCATCATTATTGCCTAAATTATAAAAGCAAAATGACATTAGTAAATATTTAGGATCTTTTTTCTATAAGTAATTAAAAATGCATAATTATGTAAATGACAATTAAATGAAAATTTGAAACTTGTTTTTTCATTCATCTTCTTTTTTCTATGAGAATATGTTATAAAAATATCCTTTTATTTTGTGATTCTTCATTTACATTAGTTGTGGGTCATTTCTTATTACATTAATATCAAATACCTGTTCTTTTTCATTCATCCAAGCAGGTTTCCACTGCATCTTCTTTCTCAACAGCACACTCATCATCAGAGTCTATATCATTTATCAATATTCGATCGAAGTCTTATTTTCTTCTTATGCTTCTCTTTCTCATTCTAGTACTATATCTTACATACACCAAAACATTCAACTTCTTGTGCTCGAACGTGCTCCTATTCTTATTATGAATCTAACAACAACAACAACAACAACAACAACAAAGTCTTAATCCCACTACGTGGGGTCAGCTACATGAATCCTTTTTCTCCATTGCGTCCTATTTAGTGTCATATTTTCATTTAGTTCTAGTAAATTAAGATCATTTATTTATATGAATCCTTTTTTATCTTAGATTATTATGAATCTAAGATAAAAAACATTATTTTTAAGAGGTGATTATAAAAAAAAAAAGAAATTTTAAGAAATAAAAAAGTTTTTACCAATTCAAAAGTGCTCCAATTTCTTTCACAACTTGATGAATGCAGGTGAGACTCAAACTCAAATAGCAAAATTCGTCAACTCATGTGTTTTCCTATCAAATCTCATTGACCAATTAACAGAAGATCTTAACTTTCTTGAGTCCATATAAACTCTATTTCCAAAGTCTCCTCTTAAGTTATCATATAAGTTTAGTTGAATATTAGCTTTAAAACGATCCTCATAATCCAACATTCTTTCCATACAAGCAATTAACTCTTCTTTCACCTCTTCATTATTTAAAAATTATCCTTAAAGCGATATTGAGGGTTTAAATAATAATCAGCCGCATTTAGTGGTTTATGCAGTTGGACTTTTCATCTTGCTTCAATTTTCCTCCAAATAAGCCCATATTTCTTTTCATTATGCCCATAATTAAAAACAATTTTTTCTTTTGAATCTATTAACTCATAAATATAGCCTATGGCTGACCATTTGAGTCAACTTCTCTTAGAATATTTATAAGCGGTACAATAATTTTGATACAATAAGTAAGATGACCCAAAAAATGTGGATCAAACAAAATATCAGTTCGAGCTTGTATATCTTTTGTCTTCTTAGCCCATTGACTAGAACATAAAGCCTCTAAGGAGAACATTGCATGAAGTGATTGCTTCTACTTGTGAATGCTTTGAATGGTCAAATATGTCGTAACAAATCGTCTGATATCTGGACGAACGAGTTCCTTTTTTTTTATAAAAGATCTCATCAAACCAAGAACCCATGCGTGCTTGTAAATGAATTTAACAACTTGTTTTGCTTTTTCAAGTGTGCTTCCGTAAATCTTCAACTTTCCAATATCTTCCAACATTAGGTCAATACAATGTGCTACACAAGTTGTCCAATAAATATGTTGTCCTTTTCCAATTATCTTTTTACCTGCATTCACATAATTTGACCCATTATCTGTTATAATTTACTCCACATTTTTTTCTCCCACTTTCTCAATCATGTCATCCAAATAAGTGAATAGTAACTCGCCATTGTTTATAGCATTAGATGCATCCACAAATTTAAGAAAAAAAGTCTCAGTTGAACTGTTCATTAGAAAGTTCATCACTTTTTCGATCTATTCAACTATCTGACATAATCGAGTACCCATATTTACTCCATGTATTCTTATGCTCCTCTAACATATTATTAATTATAACAAATTTATCTTTGATATTCAAGTTCTTAATTCATGCATTGTAGACGGAGTAAAACTAGGTCCAAAATTAGCAACTGCTTTAAACATATACATGTAATAAGTGTCATGGACAATATTAAACGCCAATCCGACTGAGTACCAAAATCTACTAATTGCTCTTCATGCTTCTTTTCTTTTATCTTTTTTTCCAATTAGAATTTAGAGTAAAATTCCTTGCTTGTGTTGTGGTGAAAGAATCCATTGGACCTCTAACTTTAAGTGGCCTTTGAGAGAAGTCAAATAATGATGAATCAGTATTATTTTGACATCCACAAATTTTTGTTGCACTGCTTCTAATGTCACTTAATATACTGTCACGTTGTGCTTCGACTTTTGCATCTTCTTTTTATACTTTCTTGTATATCTCTTAAACTTTAATGGGGGCTTTACTGCACTGTTTAATACCCTTTTGTGTGCTGACAAGATGTTGCTTCATCCTATTTATTGTCCCACTACACTCTTGATTGTAAAACTTACATCTGAAATATTTTTCATTGGATGTGTTTGTTGTTTGTTATCATGTAAAACCTTTTTTGCTAATGCGACTACTACCGATCATATAATCCCCCTCTTTCATTATAGGCTACACATTAAAACAAAAAAAAATCAGATCAAATCCACCTTCAGCAAACTTGAAAAAATAAATTGCGGTTTAGTGTAGCTATAGTGAAAATCCATATTAACAAAAAAAAAAATCACATTTCTAATTTCTCACCAAATCACGGGCTGCGGATGCTAGGAGAGAAGCAGGCATCACGTTCGGTTTTTCTTCTTGCCAGAGAAGATGTTGGGATACTATTGTAATAATTAAACAGAGTTGCATACTTATGAAGCATGGATGCTATTGTAATAATTAAAATTAAATAGATAAATAAATCATAATAATGCTAATATATAAAGTAAAATAGGTGTCTGTAAGGAAAGAAGCACCTTTTGCATGGATTAAATCACACACTTTTACAATGTTACCCCTTATTCGACCCATTTAAAGATCAGAGGAGAAAGAGAGAGAGAATGAAATCTCTATACAACCCTACCTAATCCGTCGAGGAGGAATGTGGTTTTGCGGCTTCGTGCTCTGTTCTGGCGTGTCAAACCCAAATTGAAGGAGTCGAAGAAGAGGTCGAAGGAGGAGGAGGTTCTGCGGCTTTTCCCCTACCTTGTGAGTCTCATTGTGCTTGATCAACCTCGAGTGGTAGAGAATGGAGGTCGTGTGGCTTGCGTGCAGAAGAGGATGAAACAACTTTGTGCTTGCGTGCAGTAGGATTCAAACCTTGTGTGCAGAGGAAGAAGATCGCACGCTGCTCTGTTGAGTCGCGTGCAGTAGGATTCAAACCTTGTGTGCAGAGGAAGAAGATCGCACGCTGCTCTGTTGAGTCGCGTCGAGACCAAAGGAGTGGAGGAAGGAGAGTCGAAGCTCATACGTGCGTTTGGGCAATCGACTGACCGGAGTTATATATATATATATATATATATATATATATATATATATATATATATATATTATATCTTTGTGAGTGTGTATGTGTTTATAGAAAGTTTTCTTTAATCAGGAATCGAAGGCTTGATAATTTCTTAGGATTTGAGAATGATCTGAATCAAGACATTCAAAGAATGATAAAATAAAGATTTATAAATTTTATGCATTAATTATATAAATTAGTTTAATTAAAGGTGGTGTTAGTTTCATCGCAATAATTTTAGAATTAAGTGATTTTAATTTATCAAGCAGTTGAATTAAAAGGGCGATAGAGGCCAAAGTGCTAGTGGAAGTGAAGGGAAGTATTTCAAAGGTCTTTTAAAGTTGATGAGTAATTAATTTTTTATGCATTAAATTAATATTTTATAAACGAATAATTGCTTTATTAAATGGTGAAAATAACAGACATATGAAGGTGCATTTTAAGGATTTTAAATTGATCTGAAATGCTAAGCATAAAGTCATAGAAGATTGCCCCAGATGGTACTAACAGAGAATGCCATTTACCTGTGCACAATAAAAGAATTAGTAAATGCGTACCTTTGGGTGCATTTTTTAGGGTATCTTTAGTTCATTTTTTTAGGAAACCATTGTGTATGACAGTAATCTTGATATGACTCTTAAAGATGTTCAAAATGATAAATACTTAAACTGAAATAGGAAGAGATAAAATTAAAATGGAAGTTTATGATTGTATAAAGTAATAAATTATATTTCTTTTGGTCATTCATGCATAACATTGATATAATGATTTAATTCATATTAAGATTATAATTGCTCACTAAGTCACATTTATTGTTGAAATTAATAGTTTTTTTAAAGAAATAAAAGCTGTAGGCTAATATGTTTGACAGAAGAGATTTAATTTACATAAGGAGGACTAAAACTGATATGTATTGTGTTTTGTTGTGTTTGTAGTCTCTTTTTGTACTGTATTCTTTTAGACAGTGATATACTGTTGTGTGGATTTATATATTTTACTTGGAGATATTGCGGTTACTGTTGGATGATTTAAATTTCTTTATCTGTATTTATTGATTATTAGTGATTCTTTTATATGAAATATTAATACTGTCTGACCGCAGTTCCTGGCTTAATTAATTCTAAGCTATTAGGCAAAGTTGTGTCACAATTGGTATTAGAGCAAATTGGTTGGATAATGATAAAAAAGTCATTAGGATGATTAAATTAATTCCTAAGTATTATTAATAAAGTGTTAAATCGTGTCTAATAAAAATTTTTCTTACGTTATTTCAAAAATATGAAAGTACAAGTGGAAGAAGCTAGAGATAATATGATAGAAGTTGATACACTCCCACAGATTACTGTGAATACAGATGCATTTGCTGAGATGATGATTGCAGTTACTCAATTTATTAAAAATTTTCAGACTTAGGCCATTTTCAGTAGAAAAGGCAAGATGGACAAATATTTAAAATTATTTCAGGATATGAGACCACGTTTCTTTTCTAGAACAGGAGATCTGATGGATGTTGAAAACTGGCCATTGAGAGAGGATACCATTATAGATGGGTTGTCTTGTCCACCAGATAGGAGTTGTACTGGCCGCTTTTGCCTTAGAGGGAGAAACAAAGAGATGGTGGCGAGGACAATTGCCGGAGCAATATGGGGATAAAGCTAGCCACATGATACAGTGAGACGTGTTCAAACTTCTATCTATTTTTCAATCTCTTGTTGTACATAATAAACACCAAGAAATTCATCATTTGTTTTCAGAAGGTTTCTCTTTTTTGTATTAACTTGATTATACATGTTTTAATTATGTTGACATCTGGATGACAGACATGTAAGTCCTAGTACTTTAAAACAAAGCATCGTAGCTTTGGAGTGCCATCACTAAATTGGATCCACCAACAATAACAACAACAGACCTTTATCCCACTATTTGGGGTCAGCTACATGAATCTTTTTTCTCAATTGCATCCTATTGAATGTCATATTTTAATTTAATTCTAATAAATTAGGAACATTTTTTATACAATATGCCCTAGTTTTTCTAGTTTACCTCTGGCTTTCTTAACATAAGTCGAATCTAAAGCATCTACTCTCCTGACCGGATTATCGAATGGTCGATGTTTAATGTGACCAAACCATCTAAGACAATTCTCTCTAATTTTGTCCGACATAGGAGCTACAACAACCGTATCATGAAAATATTCATTTCACATTTGGCTCTAAGTCTAAAGTTACTCATCCACCTAAGCATTCTCATCTCGGCAACACTTAATTTTACGCTTCTCTTTTAAAGGCCAACATCTCATCACCATCTTATAAAAATTTCATTTTAGTCTAAGCGGTACTTTTTTAGCACACAATAGGCCCGAAACATTCCTCCACTTCAACCAACCAACTTGAATTCTACTAATAACATTCCGATCTATATCACTGTTACTTTGAGCAATATATACAAGATATCTAAAGCGTTCACATCTTTTAATAATTTGATCCCCCACAGTTACAACTCTGTCATTTGAGCTATTACTACTACTAAAATTACATTCCAGGTATTCAACGTTAGTTCTACTCAAATGAAGGCCTTTTTACTTTAATGTAAACCTCCATAATTCAAGTTTTTCCTGAGCTCCTTCTCTAGTCTTATCCACAAGAAGGATATCATCAGCAAAAAACATACACCAAGGTACATCTTCCTGTAAATGTCCAGTAAGAGCATCCAAAACTAAAGCAAAATGATATGGGCTTAAAGCCGATTCCTAATGTAATCCAACTAAAATAAGGAAATATTTGGTCAATCCTCCTTCTGTTCGAACACAAGTAACATCTCTAATGTATACATATCTTCAAGGACTTGAATACAAGTCATATCAACTCTTTTCTTCTCTAAAACTCCCTAAAGAATACCTCTTGGACCCTTATCGTAAGCTTTTTCTAAATCAATAGAAATCATATGTAGATCCTCATTTCTCTGTACTTCTCCATCAAACCTCTCAATAAATGTATAGCTTCCATAGTAGATTTGCCCAACATAAATCCAAATTAATTATGAGAAATCTTTGTAATACATCTTAAACTATGTTCAATCACGCTCTCCCATAATTTTAAAGTATGATACATTAACTTAATTCCTCTATAATTTGCACACTTTTATGCATTCCCTTCATTCTTAAAAGTGGGGACCAAAATACTCTTCCTCCATTCCTCAAGCATTTTTTTAGTTTTTCAAATAATAGTAAAGAGTTTAGTGAGCCAAGAAACTCGCAAATCTCCTAAATATTTCCACACATTCAATTATACTTGTAAGAAAGATATGTAATTAGAAATAAAAAATTTAATGTTTACATACTTAATTCTTATCTCAATGAAATATTAAATATTAAAAAAATATATGACCATAGAAACATTTCTTATTCTTAAATATAATGATATACTCATAATTTGATCTCAAGGTTGGTGGATATGTTCTCAACATGTTGAAATTGAGGGTTAAAGAAATATCTAACATATAATGACTGTGGAGCTAACACTCTTTTTTCATCAATGAATGTCAAATCTTCCTATAATTGGCTTCTTATTCTCTTTGTTCATGGGCTATTGACTTCTTCACCTTATCCATTGTGTTGTAAATAAAACTCATTTGATTTTTCCATTGCATCCGCTATCCTCAAGATTTAAATTAATGGCTAAGTGGTTATTGTATATATGACATTCGGTTGAAATCTTTCATTAAAAATAAATTTTGACGACTTTTCTCCCATTTTTTTTTGGCCATGCATGTTAAGTCAATTAGTGAAAGTGAACATTTCCTCCAATAGATGACTAGCTTCCATCATACTCTGTAGAGTTAAAAGGCTCTATCAAACATTATTATAGCTTGATGTAGGAGTTTATTCATAGTGAATACTTCCTCATCATAGATAATACTAAAAAGTAGTTATAAATGAATTTATTAATCTTCTCGGATTTAGTCTGGCCATTCTTATGGTAAAGTAATTCACCAATCTTCTCTAATATTAATTCTATGCAGTGCGAAACACATTTGGTTCAGTATGGATGCTTTCTTTTTTCCATCGACTTGTTATCAAGTACCTTGTAAGCACTTATATTATCTATCATAACTTGAACTACTAAATACTCTTCAATCTCTTTTATCACCTATACATCAAGTAGTTCAAAAATGCATTCTCCATTTTTCACTTGATCAGACGCTTTTACATATTTCAATAACGTAATGTCGAATGGATTATTTATCAGAATGTTAATTAAATTTTTGTTCTTTATATCTGACCACACATCAGATATAATTGTTACTCTAGTATAGTTCCTTATTTTCTTAATCTTATTTATACTTTCATCTATGTTACTCTAACTCCTTTAAACTCAGGTTCTCAAATCATACATATATGGGGTTTCAAGTCTCGATGATAAGCACTAATGAAACAGATCATATTAGAGTAAGGAGAGGTTGCCACTTTGAATGAAATAACATTCTTATAAAAAACCTCCCAATATCCATGCAGACATGTTTGGGTGCTTCTCTAGCATGCTCTGGATGAATTTTTTGAGCTATAGTTGCCCTTTCTTTGTGAGTTCTGTCCTTCTCCACATTTATTTTATAATGATCTAAGGGACTTCTTGTACATCTATTAGATATTGGTTGTAAAGATTGATGAGGAGTTATTGGCATTGTTTGCACTCTCCTAATAATAGCTGACATCAATTTTATCATCAAATTATTCTTAGCAAGAAGCTTTAACGTCGTTGACTTTTTTTAGTAAGGTTAGATATTCGTTTTGATCGCTTCTTGCACTTTAGCATACAGTGTAGTATTTTTGTGTGAGCAGTTGAGGTGTTCGTCAACCTTCTAACATATCCTTTAACAACCTTCCCCCAATAATTGTATTTTAAATAAACATGTTTTATGGTTGTCTTCAAAGTTGACTTGCACAGAATGCCTCTATGCCAAATCTTTTCGATTGCTCGATATGAATTTCTCCTTGCTTCTAATCATTTCTCACAAAACATGAATATCATAGAATGAAATTGTTGTTTCAAAATTCAAACAAATTGGAACTCAAGCAAATTTTCTAAGAAAATAAAAATATAGGTTTTAGAGTTATAAAGAAAGATTTTTAAAGCTTCCAAAATTTAAAGAAGACTTTTTAATAAGGAGGATGGGGCTTCGTGACTACAATGACTGTGGTAGTAGCAGGAAATGACAATAGCAAGTGGCTGCGGTAGTGTTGAGGGCAGTAGGAGGAGTATGCAGTGGCGGCGGCGACAACAGGTGCAGGTGCAGCAAAAGATAGTGCTAGGGGTAACAAAAGGAGCAGGGAACAAGGGCGACAGTGACAAAAGGTTTATAGCAAGCATAAAAGCCTGGGGCGGAAAGAGCAGCAAATGATAACAGCTATGAGAACGACGACTCCTGTGGTGATAGCAGGTGCAACATGTGGTGTTGCTCGAGGCAATAGGAGTAGGTAGCAATGGCAACAACAGGTGTCATCCTTCTATGGAGATAAAGAATTAATATTTTTAGTAATATAACTATCAAAATTCTATTCATTTATATATTTTAAATTGATTGATATGTATATTATTTCCTTGTAAAAAATCCTCATTATTACTGTTTGGACTAATGTGTTATCTTGAATTTTGTGTCGACGTCCTATAAGGAGGTGCCTAAATAATATAGGTATCATCCCTAGGCAAATTTGATGTTCTGAACGTATCAACATTATTCGTTCCGCAAGTAGATAAAGTTTGAGCAACTTCCACTATTGTTGATGCAATTGAGATTTGATTTGCATTTCCTCGTGTTTGGTCATTCGGGTCTTTGAAGGTCCCTTAACTAATTTCAACAACTGGAGCGTAGTGGCGGAAAAATGAGTCAAGGCATGCATGGGATGGGGGATAATGAGGTGCGATAGGTTTGCAGAGATAAGAAACTGCCATATTTTTATAAGACTTACTTTTATAAATCGATAAAATAATAACTTAATTAAGTTAAACAACATTTTTAAATAAAAAATTAACAAAACCGACCTTGTTGCAATTTGAAATGGTGACAATGCCCATTATCAATGTTTCAAAATGCAACAATGCCTAATTATTTTTTAAACATAACAAAATACTGATCAAGTTGTTGGTTGGCCGCCAATTTATGTTTTTCTTCGGAATATGGTGAGTTCAAATGCAACAAGTCCTAAGATAGAAGATGAGGGAAACTAAGAGGGCAGACGTTGGTGAGGAAGAGACCTTCAATGGTTTAGCTGAAGAGGCTAAGATCATTGCAATGTTTGTGAATGTGAATTAAATTCGCACTCTAAAACCTTATCATCTACCGAAAGCTAAAACTAGTATTTATTCATGAAGGAAAAATAAATGAGGAGAAAAATGTAAGCTACTCCACTGCTGTTCAAGTGGGACCTGCATTATATAAAGAGACAACGTTAATCATTTCTTATGTTCCTTTTGCATTCATTATTATTGCAAAATTTCAAAATAATAGTAATAATAATAATAATATGAACGGTATATTTAATATGTCCTCAAACAGATTATGTGACCTTGGGTAAATGACCTTAAAAAAAGAAATAAGATGATATTAATGGAATCATCAAATTGTTTGAGAAGTTTGCCTAGTGAAGCGACATGAAATGTTTCATTTAAAAAATTTATTTAAGCATTGCCACTATTTCAAATGGCGAAAATGGGCATTTTTTCCATTTCAAATAGTAAAAATGTTGATTTCGTTAAATATTTTTAAGTGTTGTTTAATTTAATTAAGTTATTATTTTGTTGATTTATACAATTTCGTCTTTTTTATAGTTCTTATCGATATAAATGTCAAAATTCTTTTAATTTGTATATTTTAAAGTGAGTGATTTGTATATTGATCCCTTCTCAGAAAGTTTCATTATCATATTGTCTCGAATTATGCGTCATCTATGATTTTTTTGTGTCGATGTCTTGCAAGTAGGTGCTTAAAAATTATGTCATATCTAGGAAAATTTGATGTTCCAATGCATCGACATCGTTTGTTCTACAATCTGAAGAAGTTTGAGCAACTTCGATTGTCATTGGATCAATAGAGATTTGATTCATGTGACACGCACCTATAGATCGTCGTGTTTTTGTGCTTGGTCATTTCAGACATGGAAGGTCCCTTGACTAATTTCGATAGTTTAGGCATATTGAAATAGTCTGTGTCATGAATGGGTGTAGTTTATGTAGTTTTGGAGACAACAAAGTAATTTGGACTTGATCTATATGTGAATGCATTTTTTATTTGTCACTGTCGGCGATAAAAAGTTGAGTTGGAGGAGTTGCCCGTAGGAAGCTGTCGGTCACCAGAATTGCAATCCCGTCGCCCGCTTCGAAAGGATGCTTTAATTTATATATAGATTTAAGTTTAGAAAAATATGAAATCAAACTGACCCATAATTTTCACAGTTTAAATGAAAGAACACTCTACCTCAAATCTGTATCTATCCTGAGGGATAAACACAAGACTTGAGGATGAGACTCGATCAAATAAACTAAGAAATATATGACGTCCGTTTAGTCTGTGAAACTGTTTTATTTGCCGACAAATTCTCCTATTTAATATGAAAAATTAAATAGGGTTTATTTTAAGCTGGGTTCAGAAAAACTTTCTATAAGGGCAAGCCCCTATAGTTAATTACATCTTAAATGACCGAAGTCACATAAGAATACTCTCGATAAAAATCAGGAAATATTGTCTTCGAGGAGGTCAAAAGGATATGATTTTTCAAAGAAATTGGACAAAGAGATGTGCAAAAAGGGAATGGTTCAAAATTGGAACTTTTATTGTAGAATCCAAAGGAGGAAGAACTAGGGGATGTCACAGATCCGAAGGAGAACCTCGGTGACTTCCCAGCCTACTCTATGGTTTGACTTCAGTTTCGAAGAGAAATTATTCAAGTGTTTCATCCTGTCAATTTTATTTAATTAAAGCTTACATTCGTATGAAAAGTTCACACAAACAACCTGGAAGATGTGAGGATTTATGTCGTAACGAACGACAACCTCAGAATCCTAAAACGAGTTAGGGCTTAGATCGTACAGCAGAGCTATACAAATGCCTAAAGAAAAGGTTGAGGATTTATGTTGCGCTAGACGAACAACCTCGAAATCCTATGGATTGTTGTTTTAATTTCTAGGAAAAAAATAGTTTAGCTGGGGAAGACATGTTCTGCTGTTGAAAATGGTCGTGCTGCCCACCGCGCTAGTTCCAAGCTCCTTGTCGTGACGAGTTTAAGTTTTCTAGGGTGTCAGATTATAATGTCAAATCCAGCGACCCTATGGTTGTAGTTCTTTAGATATTTTATAGGGAACATGTTGAAGTTGCACAGTGTATAGCATAACAGTAGAGTATGTAGCACATGACAAGCAGTAGAGTATGCAGTAAAGAAAGTGGTACAATATGCAGAGTAAAGAAAAGTAAAATGTACAACAGGGAAGTGATTATAAGAGAATAACATGCTGTTAACATAAAACAAACCTGTATACCTGGGAGATCCGCTGTTCCTTAGGTATAATTGATGCAACAGGTACAAGCAACAAAATTTGAGTAAGCAGACTGCAATGCTTTAAAGAAACATCGTCCAGAAATCTCTAGAAAGATCGTCAAAAGACTCACGACAAGAGAAATGCGAGGAAATCGACGAATTGACAAATCTCTTAAAATCGTAAAAAACACGGGAAAATTCTAAAAGAGGACCGCGAGTGCTTTGTCAAAAAAAATTCGATAATATGAAAATGTCCAAAAAGAGGGGACTGCAAGCACTCGGGTCGGGGCTAGGCTCAACTATATATTAGTACTCAAGGGTCGTCGAAGGCTACTCGGTCACCCGGATGTATAAAGCCCGCCACTCAACTAGAAGGGTTTCCTATCAAACCTAACTCAGGAGGATATTCCTTAGCCTAAACAGGTGATCAACAGGTGCACAACCAATGTTTAAAATGTATTTAAAATTTATGTTTTCAGCATGCACATAAGTTTCAAGCATGCGAAAAGTGGGATGTATCAATTTTGTATGTAGCGAAAAGTGTATTTTTGTTTTGAAAAAAAAAGTGTGTTCTTATAAAATTTGTTTTTATCAATTTTGAAAAATAGTTGTCCACGAGTCGATCACGCTGTCGAGCATAAGACTACCAACAACCTAAGAAAGTTCGGGTCAATTCCCGCTAGTCTTGTGTCGGTGAATGATACTGTCATCCTACAGCTCACCGGGTTCCTAATGGGTTCCTGAATCGGATCCCGATATCGTAGGATGACATATCATTGTGCTCTATCTCTGGTGTGCCTTTGTCATCACCGCTCTAAGCCCCAAAACAAAACCGACCTACTTGCGACCTAGCTTGATGGTTTCACGTATAGCAAAAGACTATACGTGGATACTTATGTGTCGGACATAAGCATAAAAAACCGAACTAAGAAGCAAGGAAAAAAAAAGAACAAAAATGAGGTGAGAGAGGAGAGACTGATCCACCTAAAACATAAAAAAGAACGAATGATGAATCAGCTCTCAAAACTCATGACAAAAAGATCTGAAAGGGAAAATCTGAAGATCCTTGAATCAATCCGAAAGGATATCACTTTCTCACATTTTTATAAGTGGATCAACCCAAGTCAATGTGACGGTCGCACACATGGCTCTACCACTAACTACATTTTCACACACACCCGAGCCTGCATTCAATAGATATCACAATTTTAATGTCAAACTCCCGAAACATCCTTTATGAATTCAATTTAAACCAACCACATGCTCCCCTGAAAATGAATTTTCAAATTCCACAACTCGAACAAAAGGAAAGTATCCCAGGGACGACAACCATTTATACTTCCAAAATCACGCCAACATCAAAGTAATCCAATTCCAAGTGTAATCAAAAGCTTCATATGTTAAATAAGCATAAAAACATATGGCTAAAACCACATAAATGCTCACAACCAAGCTCAATACAAAGAGATGAACAACAGCTAAGGCTCTCGGCCAAGGCAACCCACAAGGGAGGCAACTACTAAGGCTCATGGCTCAGGGCAGCAAGGAACAACTGCTAAAGCCCACGACCAAAAACAACCCAAGGAACAACAAGTAAGGCTCACGGCTAAGACAACCAAAAAGGAAAGGGGGAGCTGTTAAGGCTCACGACCGAGACAACTAAAAGAACCACCAGTAGCTACTATGCTCCCTCAACATACATAAGAGGATAACTAAAATGATTATAATTTTTGGGATGACAAACTTGATTCATCAACAAAATATAAGCTAATTGAGTATAGCAAGAAAGAGCCAAACGACTCCAAATAACCCACCAACAAGCTCACGGGTAGGGCAAGACACGGGCCAGTTCCACTACAAGCTCTCGGGTAGGAGCAGAAAAAGGGGCACAAAACAGGCTCTCAACAAGCTCTCGGGTAATGGCCAGAACAAACGAAATCAAGCCTCTCCTCCTAACCACTTCTCGGGTAAGAGCCAAAGCAAATAAATCCGAGCTCCAAGGAAAGCTAAAACCGAGCCATTTAAGGCCAAAACAGGGTCAAACAAGCAAAACTGAGCCCACCCTCCAAACCAGCTCTCGGGTAAGGTTTAGAAAAGGGAAAGCCAAACCAAGCCAAACTCTCGAGTAGAGCCAAGAACAAGTAAAACTACAACCTGCACTAACTTTAAATCATTTGGGGATAAACCTGCACATATATTGGACTTGGAGTAGCCAACAACATACAGATCCCATGCCAAAATAAGCTTCACAAGTATGCAAAAAAAAAACCAAGGACTAGATCAGGCAAAACCGAGCCCCAATAGAGGCTAAAACCGAGCCATTCAAAGCCAAAACAGGGTCCAAGCATAGATTAAAACCCAAGCCTTAACAGAAATTAAAACTCCAGCCATCTTAAGGTAAAATCGAGCCATCCAAAACCAAGGAACAACCCGCATGTTTTTGAAACATCAAGATATGAAGCCACATGTTTTTGAAACATCAAGATATCAAGAAAATATACATATTAAATAAGAACAACAGCATAGAGAACATATTTGGACCACCAACCTAACTATTCCAAGCATGAAACAGTTCCCAATAGATATTTGAGCAAAAGGATGCCTCACGAGGAGCTAAGCCAAGCCATCAAAACAAGTTACAGGGCTTTCCAAATTAAATAAATTTTCTCATAACATGTATTTCGAGCAAGGAAAAGCCACAGGGAGCCAAAACCGAGCCCCAATAGAGGCTAAAAACCGAGCCCTGCAAAGGCCAAAAACCGTGCCATTCGGTGGCTAAAACAAATCCACATCAACATATGTTTCATATGAGAAGAATAACGTGAAGTAGAGAAGCATGCATAAACCTTAAAGTTAACATTTTAAGGCCTCCAAAAATTCTTTTTTTTTTTCTCAACCAATACTTGAACAAGAAAGAGCAGTGATAAATCAAACACCAAGCCTTCAAAATAAGTTCTGAGGGACTTCCAAAATAAGTCTTTTTCATATTCCATATAAATTTCGAACAAATGAGGCAACCACAGGAGCTAAAACCGAGCCCCACATGCTTGAAAGACCAAATAAACCTTCCAATATCTCATGCTAGATAAGAATAAATGAAAAGCTTCATGATACATATCCTAACATGCTTGCAAGAGGAGCTAACATTGTCTCAAAGCCATGTTTCAACACTCCTTCCAATAGAAATATG
>NEWO01000077.1:450800-477666 GCA_003013225.1 Phalaenopsis aphrodite
TAAGTTATTAATTATAATAATAATAATAATAAAATATTATTTATTATTATAATTAACATTTAAAGATATATTTTCCCCAAGACGCACCGTCGCAATGAAACGAACGTCCCCCCTAGGCAAAATCGATGTTCCGGACGCATCAGTGCAGTCCGTTTCATCATCCGGAGTCGTCCGGGCAACCTCGTTGTCGATCGGGTCAAAAACGCGTCGCGGTCCGAATCCTATCAAAATTTCGGTATGAGTTCAATCAAACAGGACGGTGACGCCAAATTAACGAGTACAGTCAATCATAAGGCCGACAGTCCTATACGAATACTCCCTGAGTTCCTTTAGAGTAGCCTTACCTGCTAAGCAATAGCGGTCAAAACTACTATATGGAACGTCAAGTCGAGCGAAAAAAAGTTCAGAATTGCTAACGGGGAGGGCTTCTTTACAAGTTTTCTAGGAGTAGTCGACAGAAAGGTCCTACGGCTATATCCTAAGCTACTAAGGAGGGGAAAACTGCACCTCGACCGAAAGCGAGGTCAACAGTCACTCTCATCAAAGTCCCTCTTTTGAGCAATTTCAGTATGCTCAAACATTCATTAATGAATTCCATCCAAATGGGTTACGTGCAAGTGGTTTCACGCACGATTAACACATTTTGACTTTGATTTCCATGATGTCGCATTCAACAATCATCATTGAGTGTGATTTTAACCGAATTTGAATCGCATATCAATATAGAGCATATGCATAATTCAAGACCCACTTTGCTAATAGGGTATGTATTGGCTAGAGGTGAGTTATGCTATGTTCGACGATGCTTTTAAGATTGATGTCTTATTAAGATAAGTAAAATTCACTAAACGTTAAAAACTAAATCCTAAAAGTTAGTGGAAAATTTACTGTTCCAATAATTTATTGTGTTAAAAATTTTAAACTGGATTTTTTGGTCATAATTGTTATCAAAATGTTCGATTTATCACATAATTTCCTCAATGTTTAACATAATGATATGTTACCTTCTTTTTGTTAAGCTACCGTGGTTTAAAAGTTTAATTATCCGATTGTATTATTTTGATAACTAATTATGTTGTTATTTAAATTATTTAGGTGTAAACGAGTGAAAGAAGATATAAAGTCTATTATAAATGGGGCTACATCAGAGAGAGATATTTGTTTCATCTTGATTTAGATTTTTTGTAGCATTATGAATTTTTCATTATTTTTTGAATTCAAATAATGTTTAGATATAAATAAGAATTATTTCATTTGTGATGTAGATATACTACTTAAATTTTAAATTTTTGTTCAATTGTCTATTTCTACCTTGGTAATTTTAAGCTGCCAGGCCAGGTCATGATATATCGCCCCTATCACAATCTTGATTGGCCAACTGTTTCCTTTGATCACCCTCTCACTTCGCTGTTGAAGGATTTTACTTCAATATGTTAAATTCTCTTTACTTCAAATTGTACAGGAAAAAATAAACTCTTGTGTTTATACACTACATTTCACTTTATATTGCATTTCTTTTTTCATTAAATCAAACAGCCCCTCAAGCCGAGCATGCACTTCAAGCTAAGAGCCAACATTCACAATGATTTTTCTGACCTTTTAAATATGGGTTTCTGATGCCTCTCCAGCGCTCTGATACCAACCCTCCTAACTCCAACCTGCTACCCCCTTCTTCCTCTCGCTTCCATTGCTACCACCCCTCCCCATACCGTCCCCTATTGTTGTCTTCTACTTCTCTGACATCTCCCTACTTGCACATCCACCTCCTAGCTTGTCCCACATCTACGAACCCCAACCCTCCTACCTCGTCCTCAACCCTCTATTTTTCGTCCTAGCCCTAAGGCGTTGTGTTGTCATTTTTTCTATTTTTAGAGTTTTTGCTTGTAACCCCTTCAAATTTCAGTTATAATACTTCAATTCTATTTGGGTTTGTGTTAACTCTGGTATCATTTGATATCAAAACTAGTCTAATCCAAGTCTTATCTTAGAGTTTTCTAGCATCATCTATAATAAATTTTCTTTTTCCTATCACCAAATCACCAACTACCCTTTCCACTTCCATAAATCCCAAGCCCTAACCATGCTGCCTAGGAGATACATGCTCGAGCTTAACTGGGAAGAGATACAACGAGAGATCCGCCGACTTTAGCTAAGATTGGCGGACATTGAGGATGACACGCCGGAGGGACTTACCCTCGATGGTGAGAGGGAAAGTAGAAGAGGCGAAATAGATAAAAATTTCAACCCTTTCTAAAGGGAGGATTCAATGATGAAGAAGAAAAGCCGTGATGCTTTTGGAATCCATTATCAGAGGAGGCTGAGAAAGGAGTCCATATATGGAGGATGGAGAATCTGAAGATAAAGCGGGGGAGACAACGCCAGTTTCTACCAGCTTACTTCAGGCAGAATGTTAAAACCCTAGGTTCAGAAGTGGAGAGACCACATCACCGAGCGATCACCATCGTTTACAGACAGAGTTCAACCTCATTATATTACAACCGTACACCCAAGAGAATACCCAAGATTACCCCGCTAGAGAAAAAAATTGATTTAGAGCAGAGAAATTCATACCATTCAGATGCATATACTCATTCCTGAGCTGTCCCCACTAAGGGAGATCCAACACGTCAGAAATGAGGTCCTTTTTTGCCATGTTTAGAAGATTACATGGAATTTTTGAGATGTTAGATTTAATTCAATATAATACCCATCATCAAATGTCCAGACATGAGGGATGAATCTCAATCTTGAAATTTGTCTTAGGAGCTTGATGGGGAAGGAAATTCTTCAATGAGATCCATTATTTATTAATAAGGAAGATGTCTCTCCCAAATTTTTGCTAGTGAGAGTCGTGTAGTCTACCACAGATTTCACCGAGTTGATTTCTTCTTACATATTGGTATATCAGCTACATTCTGCTGAGTACAACAACTGGAAGAAGAATATTTCAAATTTAAGGACTCAAGTGTTATACTGCTGGAACCTACATCTATATGCAGCTCAAGCTCTTGAGGTGCCAAGAGATGATGCATATTCATTCTATCAAGATGTCTGACACTTACATGATCAATCTACTAGTGGACTATAATATCTCTACCACCCGTGGAAGACTTGATTGTGTGCTAGCCAGCAATTTCGATGAATGAAGTCAAAGCTACCTCACCTCGAATTAGCTTCAGTATCAGTTTGCTTGATAATCCTTAAATAATGACATCATTGTATTATAACAGAATTTGCCATTGTGCACCCCATCACCAAACACAATGAAACTATCTAAAATTGAACTTACGAAAAATTATATGCTTAATGACAAAACCCTTGAGTCTTAATCGAGAGTTGTTTGTTTCAATGGAGAGGGTTAATTAAACATGGAGGTTCCATCCAATAACAAATCTACAACCAATAAATAAAGCCATCAAGGAGGTTGAGAATTTTGGGATTTGTTTAATACACTACAATTTTCCTCCTAAAGGTCGACAATCGCGGTCCACATTAGAAATGAAGAATCAAAGTTGATAATGTTTTGTGCTTTTTAATGTGCATCGATTAAACCTAGTTTTTGCTATGTTCTTGATTTTGCAGACCGGATTTGTAAACCATGGAAGTTATAGTAATGAAAGCGCCGATAATCTATGAGTTGTTGTTCAGTAGACTGATGGTACTTTGGTTGAATACTTCAATGCACAGAAAAATATACATTATCAAATAACTAGACGAGATTGTTTTTGTCTGCTTCTTTTTTCCTTGCATATATTTTCTTGAACAAACTGCGAATGACCCTTTCAGTTGTTGCACAGATGCTTCATGTCTCTTCCCTGACACATTATTGTGTCATCCTAATGTGACTCTTGTTGAACTTAGGTCCGACATACCTCATGCATGAGAACTACAACCTATTTGTTAATCTTTATGTCTACATTCCTAAATTATCCATTTATTAGGGGTAAGGCCATTCAACAAAAATGATCTTAATTGTATAAAAAATGATCTTTATTTATTAGAACTAAATGAGAACATGACACTAATTAGGATGCAATGGAGAAAAAGGATTCATGTAGTCGACCCCACGTAGTGGGATTAATGCGTTGTTGTTGTATTAGGGGTTAGGCCATCGATATTAATTGCTTCAACACTAAGCATTAATTATTAGGGAAAATTACATGCATACAAAAGAAGTGATTGTTTTAAAAATTAGCCATTTTCATTAATGATTTGGGCTTATATAGAGCCTTACAACATTCTTAAAAATAAATCTCTATACTTATTCTATTCACAAATAAAACCCTAAATTAGATACAAATCTCAACACTCCTTCTCAAGATGGTCAAAAGATATCTAATAAGCCCATCTTGTCACATGACCTAGAAAAATCTATTGAGCTATGTCTTTTGGTGAGGCAGTCAACCACTTTCTCTCTAGTGGCTACATGATAATACTAGTAGTCCGTATGTAGCTTTTCCTTGATGAACTTATCAATCTCCACATGTTTGGTTCTATCATGTTGCACTGGGTTGTTGGCAATGCTAATTGCTGACTTGTTGTCGCGCCACAACTTCATTTGAGCCCCTTAGTGCCTTTTGAGCTCTACTAACAATGCTCTCAACCACATCACCTCGTCAACTCCTATAGCCAATTGACCTTACTATGATCGACTGTTTTTGGCTCTTCCAAGAGACCAAGTTGCTCCCTACGAACATGCAGTATCTTGATGTGGACCTCCTGTCATCAGCACAACTCGCCCAACCAGAGTCACAATGACCCTCAATGCCTACATGCTTATTCTTCATGATGATCAACATCTTCCCTGGTGCACTCTTCAGGTATCTCAGAGTCTGATACACTGCATCCATATGGCCTTTGGATTATGCATGTAGTGGCTCACCACACTCACCGCAAATGAGATATCGGGACGAGTGTGATTCATATGGATCAGATGACCCATCAATCTCTGGTACCTCTCGCGATCAATTGACTCTTCTGTCTCTTCACTGAACTTGGCCTTCTGATCAATTGGAGAGACTGCAAGCTTGCATCCCAACTTGTCTGTTTTCGTGAGGAGATCCAATGCATACTTCCTCTGAGATAAGACTATCTCCTCTGGTCCTCAGGCCATCTCAATCCCAAGGATGTATCTGAGCTATCCAAGGTCCTTCTCCTTAAACTTTCTGCCCAATCTTACCTTTAACGGCGCAATCTCCGCCTCGTCATCAACATAAACAACAAGCATAGTGGTGTGACCTCTATGCTGTCAAAAGAATATTGTATAGTCGACATTGATCTGCTGATATCCCATATTCATCACAGCCTTTCTGAACTTGTCAAATCAGACGAGTAGACTGCTTCAAACAATAAAATGACTTTCTGAGCCTGTACAACTTGCCCGCTCTGAATCCTGGTGGTATCTCCAAATACACATTTGACATTAATTCATCAGGAAGAAATGCATTCTTCACATCGAGTTGGTGTAACCTCCACCCACCATTCATTGGCAAAGAGACCAGTGTTCTTACTGTGCTCATCTTTATTACTGGTGCAAAGGTTTTGTCATAGTCAATGTCATACATCTTACTGTACCTTTCACCAACAATCGTGCTGTTAACACTTCTCCTTTTCTGAAGTTTGTTTCAATGTGAAGATCCGCTTGCACTACTCCCTACTTCTAGTGTCACTATCTTCCATGTTCATTTTTTACCAAAAGCCCCAAGCTCTTCATGCCGCTTTCCACTTGGGATCTTTCTTGGCTACCTACCAATACTTGGGTATAGAGAAAGTGTCGAAAGATGCAATGCTCCATGGGTAAATGTTATGTTAGAGTGTGAAACAAACCGAGCAATATCATTTTCCACCCAAAATGATCAGAAGGATGTCCCGCATGCTATAAGAGGTCTTTCTGAAAGTTATGGGGTTGGAAGTAGACGAAATAAGAATCATATTATCTGTGAATTCTAAGTCTGAAGTGGATGGTGCAGGTGTCTCAAAAGTCGTGGTAGACCGGAATAAGGGACTTGCTGACACAAGTGACTTTACAAGGACAATTCCCTCATACTGCTTCCTGCTCCTTGTATGCACCCTCAGCTCCCATTAAGCTTGAATCTCACTACCTCTGGGTTCAATTTCCTCATTTTCCTGCTCAATTGATTTATCCCACATCATAAGATTGCTCTCACATGCATCAATCTCTCACCATTACTATTTACCCCCTTTTTCCTCATACGTCCAGTATTTGGTGAGTCACCAAAAGGGTGAGATCGTCTCCAAGGTGTAGTACGGTTCGAGTTCTTTAATGGACATATCCGCTCACAAACAGTCTCTTCTGTATCGGGCTCTAACAAACATACCCTTTCTGGATAGCAGAATAACTCACGAAAACATACTTCACTGCTCGGGGATCTAGCTTCCCTACTAATGGTCTGTTGTCCTTTACAAAACATACACAGCCAAATAACTTCAATGGGAGGGTCCCGTTGTTATCTTCTTTCAACATCTGACAGGGAGACTTCCAATCCAATGCTCTTGCGAGCACTCTGTTGATCAATTGAGTATTTGTTAAAACTGTTGCCCTCATAACTGCTTTGGGACATTTCTTAAGGTCATCATGCTTCATGCTACCTCTAGAAAGTGTCAATTTTTCCTCTTTGCTACTCCGCTCTGTGCCGGTGTGTATGGACATGTGGTTTGATGTTTTATCCCTTGGGTTGACAAGTATTTCTCAAGTGCCTTGTTGGTATACTCTGTTATCAGATCTTAATATCTTCACTGCAACATTATATTGAGTTTGGGTTACTTCGTGAAAATCTTTAAAGCAAGCACTTACATCACTCCTATTTTTCATCAGATTCAATCAAGTAACACGAGAAAAATATTGATAAACATTCATTGAACTCATAGAACGAGGTCCCCAAACATCAGAATGTATCAAATCAAAACCACCAAACTTCCTCTTCCCAAACATTAGAATGTATTAAAGCAAAACATTGAAGAAAACCATAAAATCTATAGACCTCACTGTACCTTTACCAACTGCAGGTTGTTCTGTACCATTGATAGTCTATCTGCTATCTAGAATTGATTGGTGAGTATAGGAAGAGAACTCTCTAACTGTACCAGTCACATGTTGGAATGCATCAGAATGTACTATCCATTCTGGTGATTTTATGGTGGAAATAGCGGCAAGAGCATATGTATCACTAGTACCTTTGTTAGAGTGAGCATAAGTAACAATGTTATCCCTTGATGACGATGGGGTGGATGCATTCTCAGCCTCATCACTTGCTGTATTTTGCTTCCTCTTGAACATCTCTAGAAATTCATGATCATCATCAGTAAAAATCACACTTTTTTCTCCCTCGTCCTCTACTATCATCAGATTTTCTCGGTATCCCCCTCTTTCATCTCTTCGACCACCACGACCATGACCATAGCCTCCTAACTGTCTATGTCTATCTGTCTCTCTCTCCTTAGGTGGCATAGGACAAAACTTGCTCAGATTGCCTGCTTCACTGTAGTTGTAGCACTTGTGAGTGTCCCCTTAGACACCTGTCTTACTTGAGCTCAAGGCAGCCAAAGCTGATTGTGTATCTGGAAATGTACTTAGTTCAGAGTGTACTCTCATGCGATTCTTCTCTTGTATCATCGCAGAGATGACCTCATCCAGTGAAGGGTTTGTTGTCTGGGCTAGGGGGACTGATCTCCCTGATTAAAGGTCGGGTTCTAATGAGCTAGAAATTGCATAGTTCTCATTCGTGTAAAGATCTTTCTTTTTTTGCACCCCGGATCACCACAACTCAACATGTGAGAAGTGATCAAGATCTTGCTATTGCCGCTCCAGCTTTATGGAGTACTTTTGATTCGATCTATCACCCTATACCACTGCCTCTATATCACATCGAATCTGAAACACCCTCATGTGTTTTTCAGTCCCGACACAGATCTTCTTCAACTATGCCCAAATGTCCTTTACCTTTCAAATGTCATCAAGTGATGAGGCAATTGATTAAATCATCGAGTTGAGAAGCCAGGAGTAAACTAAGGTTTGTGTGGTCCTCTACTCATCTCCCTCAACATTGTCACCCTCTGGCTCAATCTGGACTCTTGTCCCTACCATATTATTGCAGCCTCAGTCCGATGCGACCAACTTAAATACATGGCCCGTTCATCATGATTTAGATCCATATGAGGGAGATCTAGCTTCACTTGTGTTGGAGCACGTGCTAAGGTAGTGTCTCCTATCGAGATGCTAACTCCTTGTATGAGCCCTATCAAGATCTTCAGATGCTCATAATCTATTTACCCCAAAAGCTCCAAACCCTTACCACTTGCACTATTTCCTTCTCCTGACATCATCAATCACAAGGATCCAAGTCTAGATCACATGCGACTTCATTTCTGTCCTCACACAAAATTGACCTGGCAAGCCGCCGAAGCCGAAAGAGCTGAAGCTTGGCCTGTTACTTCCTGCCTCGAGTGCAACTCAGTCCGCCAAAGCCTACACACTCACAAATCAGCCTATCGCTTCATTGCCCTGCTCTTTCTGCTTTTGGTCGCATACGAATCCTCCTCGCCGTCTCCTTCGTCTTCTGTCACACACGAGCCTTAACCGCATGTATGCTCGAGATCCTTCTTAGTTTCAGGAGTCGAGCTCAACCAAAGCCTGAATCCGTATGCCTCCTTGTGCCGAATCAAAACCGTTTGCACTCCCTCAGTCTCTGGAATCACACAAAACCGTAGGCTCTCTCCCTTGTGCGTCAAATCTGCTCCATGTTCACCGCTTCATTCCACTGCATCACACGCGATCCCGTTCATCCTTGCCTGAAGATGTCATTTGCTCCTCACGATATAGTCGGGATTAATGCTAATCGGGAAAGCAACTCTGGGATTGCAACGTATAGAGACCGCGATACTATAGCAGCAGTGGCAACCCTAGGGTTTGGCTTTGGTACCAAAAAAAGTAATTGCTCTAAAACACAATCCATTTCATTAATGACTTGGGCTTATATAGGACCTTACAACGTTCTTACAAATAAATTCATATTCTTCTGGTTATAAATGAAACCCTAAATTTGATACAAATCTCAACACATACCACACAATTCTTATGTATTTAAATATTTAGAACCCAAAATTTGAAAATTGCACTTATAACACTTTGGTGTCATAAATCTATGCGTGAAAAGGCGTACTCTTTTAAAAGGGTGGTAATGGTAGTATTTTTGACGTCATGTTACAGATTTGAGCAGTATGCGTGTAAATATGAATGTGTTAAGCCAGTGTTTAAGGGCAACTTTGTCTTTTATTATGATTTTTGTGTGGTATAAATAATGCTTAATATGCTTAGGGTTTGGGGGATGTGTGAGATTGTGGTATGGAATCACAGGTTTTGTTTTTGGCAGAGATTTTCTAACCCTTGAATTTTAAGTGTGTGTGCTTATCTTTATGTGTTCGAGCTGTCTTGTTTTTTTAATGAAATAAAAAGATTTGTTTGCCTTAATTTTTATAAAAATTGTCTTGGTTTGCATCAAAGTGGTATTAGGGCATTCAATTTTTGGGAAATCAACGATTGGATTACTGTATACAGGGGTTCCATCAAACTCGACACCGAACCTCGTGATGCAATTGCAATTAGTGCTAACAAAGAAACAACACTAGAATCACGACGTATCGTCACTTGAAACACCAAACCTCGCGATCCAGTTGCGATTCGGAAGAGCAATCACAACATACAGAATCAACCCAATAAATCTGGACGTAAATCGCATGGATCATGGCATATAACACAATCACGATTTGATCCAACTGGGAAGCGGACAGAAGGGTCGTGACCGACAGTGCCCGCGTTTGTGACCTAAGCTCACAATATAATCGCTGTTGGAGATAGTAGGCAATTTGGGATCGCGACGTACACACAGTTGCAATCTGAGGCAAGTGAGAAGCCAAAGACGGGATCGTTATTCCGAAACGGTTTAGGGAGTAATGGCAGCCAAGAAAGTGGTTGCTTTAAAAAAAAAGTTATAGGAAGATGTGAGCCAAATCAGATCTAAAATGGATGAGTGGTTCTCGATCATGGAGGTTCTTGTCCATGGAGGGAAGATTAATTGTCCTAAAAGAAATAATGAAGAAGATTGTGAAGTTTCACACAAAACTATCTCAGCCTAATGCTGGATCGAGTGATGGCATCTATAGAGGGCTCGATCACCATCAATCTGAAAAAATTCTGTGGCATTAGGGCAATATCGTTGCTTTAAGAGGAGCTAGAGCTGTGGGATAAAGTGAAGGAATCAGGAGCAGACTCAAGCTGCATCAATCTGACGGATTCACTCCAAGGAAGGGAGCATCATGGTTCTAAGCAGATTGGGAGCAGCAGGATCGAGCGAAAGAATTGAGAGTAGAATCAAGCAGAAGCACTTAAAAGGATTAATGCGACATCTAAACAGCTGGAACAAATGAAAGTAGGTGGGATTCAACAAAGGAGTTTGGAGAATATTTGAGTGACAATATCTTAAGGGTGACATAGGGACGTTTGGAACGAGCGTTAGCAGGAGAAATGCGATGACGTTTGATTTGGGACTGGAGAAGATCAATTTGAAGGATTTTGGCTTGAAACGAGAACCATGTGTGGTGGGACCCTGGCAGAGGGCTGCCTCGAATTGCACGACGCTTTTTTGCTATGCTAGTGTTGACATCGTTTTCGATCGAGGTGCAGTTTTCCCCTTCTTAGTAGCCTAAGATCTAGTCGTAGGATCTTTCTGTCGACTACTCTTAGAAAACTAGTGAAGGAGCCCTCCCCTTTAGCAATTCTGAACTTTTCTTCGCTCGACTTGACGTTCCATATAGTAGTTTTGACCGCTATTACTTAGCAGGTAAGACTACTCTGAAGGAACTCAGGGAGTATTCCTATATGATTGTCAGCCTTAGGATTGACTGTACTCTTTGATTTGGCGTCGCCGCGCTCTTCGCCGTCCTGTTTAATCGAATTCGAGTCGAGTTTTGAACGTGATTCGGGCCGCCACGCGTTTTCGTCCCAATCGTCGACAAGGTCATCTAAACGACTCCGGATGACGAAACAGACTATGCCAATGCATCCGAAACATCGATTTTGCCTAGAAGGGACGTTCTTTTCATTGCGACGGCACGTCTTGGGGAAAAATACATATTTAAGTGTTAATTATAATAATAAATAATATTTTAATATTATTATTATTATTATAATTAATAATATTTATTAATCCCTAAACCTAAATCTATTTTTCCCCCTCCTCCCTTCTTTCTCTTGAACCCGCGGGCCTCAGCCCTAACGTGATTCGTTCGCTCGGTCCGTCTCTCGCCCGTCTGTGCCGCTGGATTCCCGCGCTCGTCCCTCTCGCACGCGAGACAATCTCGCAGACGACTCATCCCCTTATCATTGCCGTGGATCCTATCCCCTGCGAGGATCTTACCCTCTGCTTCTCGAGCCGCCCGCATGGAGCGTCTGCTCTGTTCGATACCTAGAACCGTATACTATCTTTCGATCGCTCCTCCTCCTGTCTATATTAAGCTCTACTTAGCGCATTTCAAAAAAAAAAAAAATCGAAAATCTCGGAGGGGGGAAAACTCTGCCATTTTTCTTTCTCACTTGCTTCTTTAGTTTTCTGTGCTTGGGTTGACTTCCTCTTACTGTTGGAAGAGGAGTCGGAGTTGAGAAGTGCTTTTAAATGTTTCTGTGTTACTTTCTTTTTGCTTCAAGGAGGTACCTTCTCCCCCCTTGTGCCTTGTCTCTTTTCGGTTTTCTCTCTGTTGAGCTCCTGGAGCTTGTTACAGTGGACAATATAGCACGCTAGCCTAATATTGCACTTTTTTTTAAAATGCATGTTACTCAAGCATCTAGAGATGGAAATATGAGCGTGTCTTAGGAATTAGACTTGATTACTTGCTTAAAATGATGGAAGTATGGCGTGTTATCAATTCTTCTCTTTTCTCTACTTGCTTAAGGTGATGAAACTATGACATATTTCTGTTTACTGTGACATATTTCTATTGGAAGCAAATTGAAAATATTAAAATGTGGCTTTGAGATAATGTTGGCTCCTCTTTCAAGCATGTTGGGACATGTATTATGAAGCTTTTCATTCATTCTTATCTAGCATGAGATATTGGAAGGGTTCTTTGGCCTTTCATGCATGAGAAGGGCTTGATTTTGACATGTCACGGATTCTTTCCGCTCAAAATGCATGCTAGGAAGAAGTTTATATTGATTTGGAAAAATTTCTATAGTTGTTCTTATTTGAAGCATGTGGTGGCCCTATGTTTTGACATTTTGAAGGCATGAAGGTATTTTTCTAGCTTTCATTGTGGCCTGATTTTGAGCCTTAGCTGCGGCTTGATTTTTAGCCCCTGCTGGTTTTCGGTTTGCTTAAGGATGGCTGAGTTTAGATTCATTGCCATAAACTGCACTTGTAGCTTATAAAATTTTAGTTTCTAGCCTCCAGTGGGGCTCGGTTTTCACCTTGGAAGCGCATGAGATGTTGGTTTTGTTGAGGCTTGGCTTTTGGTTTTGGTTGAAACATTGTCCTAACTGTTTAAGCTTCACGTATGGGCTTTGAGGGGTTTGCTTTTGGCTTTGTTTGGGGGCTTGCCTTAGCTCCTACCCGAGAGCCCGTTTTTTTGTTTATTCCTACACCTGCTTCATAGCTGTGGGAGGGTTTGTTTTTATTTGCTTTAACCCCTGTTAGGTGCTCGGTTTTGACATCTTGTGAGTGTTTTTGGCTTAAATATACATATTGTAGAGGAATTTATTTTGATTTGGAGGAGTTCCATAGCTATTCTTGTTTGAAACATATGGTAGTCCTATATTTTGATGTCTTGAGGGCATAGAGATGTTTTCGAGTCTTAGTTGTGGCCTGGGTTTTAACCTCAGCTATGACTCGATTTGGCTCTGGCTGGGAGCTCGGTTTTGCCTTATCCTGCCCCTACCCGAGAAGTGGCTTGGGTTTTGATTTTTGTTGGCCTTAGCTCCTATCCGAGAGCCTGTTTCGGCGTACTGTGTTGTCCTTATTCGAGAACTGTTAGCTAGTTTTGATGGATTGGTTCGAAAGTTTATAAGGCTGCAGTTTTGATATTTGCTTGGTTCCTAGCCGTGGGTTTGTGATGTGGTTGAGTTAGCCTCCTTCTTTGGTCCTACCCGTGAGCTCACCACTGAGATTTGCTCCTCTTGCAGTCCTTACCCGTGAGACCTATTGGAGGTTGTTTGGTGTGATTTAGTCCCTCTTGTTGGGGCTTGAACTACTTGGATGATTGTAGGTGGATTGAAATTATGATTATTTTGCACTCTCTTATGTATATCAAAGATCCTTATATAGCTAGTTTGGCTTGCCTTAACCGTGAGCTTCTTGTGTCTTGGGTTGCCTTGACCGTGAGCCTCTCTTGTTCTTTGGGCTGCCTTGGCCGAAAGCCTTGGTGGTTTCCTCTTTTTTATTGACCCCGGCCGTGAGCATTTATTTGGTTATGTGGGAAGATTTTAGGCTCATGTGATATATGAGGCTATTGGTTAATTCGGGAGTTGGGAAATATTAATTTTGATATGGTTTTAGATACCGACGTTAGGTCATTTGTGTGTGATGGTTTTGGATACCGACGTTAGGATCATCCAAAACCATCTCGATGTCGTAGGATGACATATCATTCTACTCTATCTCCGGTGTGCCTTTGTCATCACCGCCCTAAGCTCCAAAACAAAATCGACCTACTTGCGACCTTGTTTGATGGTTTCAAGTATAACAAAAGGCTATACGAAGACACTTATGCATCAGACATAAGCATCAAAAACCGAACCCATCAGGATCCGATTCAAAAACCCGGTGAGCTGTAGGATGACAATATCATTCACCGACACAAGATTAGCGAGAGTTGACCCGAACCTTCTTAGGTTGTTGGTAGCCTTATGCCCGACAGCGCGATCGACTCGTGGACAACTACTTTTTAAAATTGATAAAAACAAATTTGATAAGAACAGATACACCTTTTTCTAAAACAAAAATTCATTTTTCGCTACAAACAAAATTGATACAACCCACTTTTTGCAATTTGAAACCTATGTGCATGCTGAAAATATAAATTTTAAATACATTTTAAACATCAGTTGTCCACCGGTTGATTACCTGATTGGGCTAAGGAGTACCTTCCTGAGTTAGGTTTGATAGGACACCCTTCTAGTTGAGTGGCGGACTTTATACATCCGGATGACCGAGTAGCCTTCGACGACCCTCGAGTACTAATATATAGTTGAGCTTAGCCCTACCCGAGTGCTTGCGGTCCCCTCTTTTTGGACTTTTTCATATGTTTTATCGAAACCTTTGGACAAAGCACTCGTAGTGCTCTTTTGAGATTTTCCCATGTTTTCTACGATTTTCATCGATTTTAATCAATTTGTCGATTCGTCGATTTCCTCGCATTTCTCTTGTCGTGAGTATTTTGACGATCTTTCTCGAGATTTCTGGACGATGTTTCTTTGTTTTCGTTTATAAAAAGCATTTCAGTCTGTTTCCTCAAGTTTTGTTGCTTGTACCTGTTGCATCAATTACACATAAGGAACAACGGACCTCCCATATATACATATTTGTTTTATGTTTACAACATGTTACTTTCTTGCAAATCACCTACCTGCTGTATTTTTTATACTTTTCCTTTACCCCGCATGTTGTACTGTTCTCTCTACTACATACTCTACTGTTTGTCCTGTGCTACATACTCTACTGTTATGCTATACACTGTACAACGCTGGATTTGACATTATAACCTGACACCCTAGAAAACTTAAACTCGTCACGACAAGGAGCTTAGAGCTAGCGTTGTGGGCAGCACGACCATCTTCAACAGCAGAACATGTCTTCCCCAGCTAAACCATTCATTTCCTAAAAATTAAAACAACAATCCATAGGATTTCGAAGTTGTTCGCCTAGCGCAACATAAATCCTCAACCTTTTCTTTAGGCATTTGTATAACTCTGCTGTACGATCTAAGCCCTAACTCACTTTAGGATTCTGAGGTTGTCATTCTTTATGACCTAAATCCTCACATCTTCCAGGCTATTTGTGTGATCGTTTCACACGAATGTAAACCCTAAATAAATAAAATTGGCAGGATAAAACACTTGAATATTTCTCCTCGAAACTGAAATCAAGCCATAGGGTAGACTGGGAAGTCACCGAAGATCTCCTCTGGATTTGTGACATCCCCTAGTTCTTCTTCCTTTGGATTCTGTAATAAATGTTCCAAATTTGAGTCATTCCTCTTTCACACCTCTTTATCCAATTTCGTTGAAAAGTCCCATCCTTTTGAAGTCCTTGAAGATAATTTTTCCTAATTTTTATCGAGAGTATTCTTAAGTGACTTCGGTCATTTAAGATGTAATTAACTATAGGGGCTTGCCCTTATAGGAAATTTTTTTGAACCCAGCTTAAAATAAACCCTATTTAATTTTTCATATAAAATAGGGGAATTTGTCGGCAAATAAAACAGTTTCGCAGACCAAACAGACGTCATATATTTCTTAGTTTATTTGATCGAGTCTCATCCTCAAGTCTTGTGTTTATCCATCGGAATAGATACAGAGTTTGAGGTAGAGTGCTCTTTCATTTAAACTGTGAAAATTATAGGATCAGTTTGATTTCATATTTTTCTAAACTTAAATCTATATGTAAATTAAAACGTCCTTCCGAAGCGGGAGACGAGATTTCGATTCCGATGACCGATAGCTTCATACGGGCGACTCACCACACCCAAATTTTTTATCGCCGACAGATAGCTTTCAGTGTAAAGGAGATTCATGAGTAATGATGGGAACAAGACAAGTGACAAGGAGCAACGGAGCTTGTAAGGGATTAATTTTGACACTGCAGAATATTCAGGAGTGAGATAATATGCCCGGTATATGCATTGTTTATTAACTATGTTCTGTGGGGTGTTTGGAGTGAGGGAGGGAAGTTTATTTTAGATTGCATATTTTACTTGTTCCTTGTATCATATACAAGTTCTTTCTGTTGTTTTTTATTTACTTTTTGTATATGATACACCTTTTATGAAGCTTGCATACAATGATAAAAAATATAAGAACACCTGCTAGGCTATTTTGTTGTTCCCGTAGATTGGCGTATTCATTGATGCTTGATGATACTGGGGTAAACTTTAGTTATTTTGTAGCTCACATTGAACTAAACATAAAGTATTTACATTTTTAAAATATTTCCATAGGCTAAAATATGTTTTATTGAGAGAACATATAAAAATTTTCATCAAGTACGCAGACTTGCAGCAACCATGCATGCTTCTTTTGACCGATTACTACTATTTTTTCTTGCTTTACGGATTCTATGAACATTTTGGATTTATAAGCATACTTTGATATGCAAAGAAATACTTATTTTATATTTAATAAATAGTTGCTTATATATATATATATATTAATTTTTTAATTAATAGTTGTTTTTGTGGGTGTAATTTTGTAGGTTGATATGATTGTGATAACTGATGGCAGTAGGATACTGGGCCTTGGTGACCTTGGGGTTCAGGGTATTGGTATTCCCATTGGGAAAGTGGATTTATATGTTGCTGCTGCTGGAATTCATCCACAAAGAGTTAAGTTCTCAGTTTTTGTGACTTATATGACAAGCTTTTTGAACAGTAATCTGTGTGGCATATGAAGCTGTTTTAAGTATTACTTCCTGAGGCATTTTTTTGCTCTGATAAAAGGCAGGGTACGAATTAAATACCACATCTATGCAAAATATTGATGTTACACTGTTAGTGCTGCTGTTGTGTAAGAATTAATGAGTAATTCGAAGTGTAAATTACTAAATTCGGTCTAGTGGGTGTAACAAGGGTTGTTACACCTCTGACCCAGAGAAATGCATTGTTCTTCCTTCATCTGTACACAAAATGTTTTCTGCTGTTAGTTATATTCATTGCAAGTTATCAGGGCATGCCAATGAAATTTAATTTTCTCTTTGACATCCTTTGATAGATGATTTTAGATTTTTGTAAACAATGTTTGAACAACAAGGTGAGTCTCATTCCTTCAGATTTATATGATTGTTAGTCGACTTACACAGTGAAAAAGTTGTTTTTTTATTATTATCTTGCTAAACTTGCCTGGTACTGGCCTTTGGATTTTCACAAGTTGATCATAAAATTTGTTTGTTTGCTTCTTTTGAGCTGTTGAAAGGAAATCAACATTTTTGCATTCAAATTTAGTTTAATTTTCTTTCCACTTGCTTCACTTGGTTTATAGAGTGGCAAAGCAAGCATGTTTTGGAGATAGATTTTTCTTTTTGGCTGCCATTTCTCACGTCTCAGTGGTAGGTATGCTTTGTTTTCTGCTACCACTTTTCATTGCTTTTGGTGATGCAGGTACTTCCTATAATGATTGATGTTGGAACAAACAATGAGAGGCTTCTCAAAGACCCACTTTGTAATATTTTTATGGCACCTTTTGGCATAATATTTTACATCCATTTTTTTGTCTCCTCTTATATAGCTCCTGTCTTTCCTTTCTTTGTTGCATGTTTAAATCTTCATAAAATATAGACGCATCCTTTTTTTTTTTAAATAAAATTAGTCTTTCGCCTTGGCCTTGTGACTTTCTTTCCAATATCAATAAGCTTAAGGTTTGGTAATTATGAGGGCAATCATTTGACTGAAATATTCTACAAGAAAAGAGAGCTTAGTGAGCACTTACATGGAAAATAACAAAGAATTAGTTTAAAAGATGGTATTATCACCTATTAGGCTTTACTGGAACCTGTAACAAGTAACATAAGAAATCCATTGTCTAAGTTTAATTTCTCATAGTTAACAGATGGCTGGTGAAAAGAAGACGAGAAATGCATATGCAAGCTAACGTGGTTGTACTTTAAGATAAGAAAATCAAACAGAGGAAATATATTTGGATGCTTTTCTGAAAGGCTTATAATGTTATTGGTACTAATTTGATATTTTGATGCATCAATGTGTCTCTAATCCCTAAAGGCTTGTTTGGGATCACTTTTGCTTTTTATTTTTTATTTTTCTTTTTTTCTTTCATTTTAAAAATATGTTTATTTAGTGCATATTTTGCATGTTTTTATTTTTATTTTCAAAATTAAAATAACTTATTTTAAAAGTACTTAAAATATGTAAAAGTTATTTTTTGATTGTTTTTAAAAACAACTAAATATGTTATAACATATCAAATATATTTTATTTCAGCTAAAAATATCAACAAAATAAAATTAAAATAAAAAAATTAAAATTAACAATTGTAAGTAATCCCAAACGACCCCTAAATAAATAGACTTTATGGTATCAATGACAAAATCATACAATGTGTGTACAGAGTTTACTTCTTGATGTGGATTTATCCAATTCTCAATTTTGTTATTGGCAACTTTTCACATACTTAAATTTTCTCGTTAATCAAAGAGTTGTAAAATGGCGGATGCATGTACATTATAACTTAGAAATTTCTGCATGAACTCTATAGGACAGAATTTTCATGGAAACCTGCTAAACAAGTAGATTTGTGGTGTAGTACTTCATATATTTGAGTAGTAAATCATCTTCATGGACATAGACTTCCGTCTATGTCAAATACTGTCATTAGAGACCTCTACTATGTCACACCCAACCTGGGGTTTGAAATTAACCAAGACGGAAACGCATAGTCGGACAGTGAAAATAAATTCTCTATTTTTTCTATTTCTATCACTAACAGTTAATATTTAAAAATTAATTGAAAGAGCCACTAAAGAAAACAATTAAATTGACTAATTAAAAAAATTGCATTTCCGATTGTTCTTCTTTGCTCCTGTACACATTAGTTCATCTTCTATTTATCTATCTTATTTAAAAGCTTAAAACTTAAAAAAAAAGTTAAAACAACCTCATGAGTTATCTAAAGATAAATCAGGAGTAATAACACTTCTAAATTACAGTAATTCAGGAAAAAAAAAAATAATATGCATGTTGTTCTTTTATATATCATTATATGATATCTTATAATCGTCTATTGTACATGTCCATGATACTACTCAATGAGAATAATTTAAAAATTTTATATGCATTTACTTTAATATTACTCTTTTAGGTTTTATCTTAACTGTAATTTTACTTTATACTATTAACGTTCACCTTTGTCTGAAGAGCATCATCAAAATATTTTTTACCTCTCAAATTGTCGGAACTCGCCTACCTCTCGAATTATAGGTGTTTATTTCTGTGTTCTTGCTGAGCTGTTTAGATTATTGAAGAAATATTATGTTTGCCCTATTTTCTATGAAAAAACGTCCGGATTTTGACGTCATATCGTCTCAGTTTCATTTTCTTCAACATATGCTTGAGCAGATTTGGGACTCCAACAACGTCGTCTTGATGGTGAAGAGTACCTAGCTGTTCTTGATGAATTTATGGAGGCTGTTTTTACTCGTTGGCCCACTGTCATAGTACAGGTAAAGTTCGACTGCTAACTTTCATTTACTTGGCATATCTCAAATTCTAAATTTTTTAATTTGAGGGCAAAATTTTACCTTGTTTTTCCCAGTTTGAAGATTTCCAGAGTAAGTGGGCATTGAAATTATTGCAGCGCTACCGAAACACATATAGAATGTTCAATGATGATGTCCAGGTAAACTTGATGATATTCTCATTTAAGGGTCATTGAATTGTCAATTGACAGTTCATAACAACTTTCATGTTGCACTATCCTTTACTGAAACTTCTTTAAGCTTGCTGTTTTCTTCTTATTATCTGGTTTCATGAAAGATAAGCAGGGAATATGCAGGGAAGTATGCATTTGCTGACATGTTCAAGTGTTTAAGCAATTTTCTGCTGGGAATAAATCCCAAATTTCTCCCCTGATAATTCGATTGTGGCCAACTTAGTCCCAGAGTTTTGAAGTGGTCCGATTTTAGTCCTATGGTTCTTAAAAATTGATCCCAATTCATCCATCGTGTAGAAATCATGACACAAAAAGGTTCCAACGACCATACAGATTTGATTTCATTTTAATCCCTGAAGGTCCATTTGGGATCAATTTATAAACATCAGGGGGCTAAATTGAAGCAATACAAAACTCTGGGACTAAATTAATCACATCCAATTAGTTGGGGAACCATTTTAGGTTTGACCCTTTTCTGCCGGGTTGCGATTTTTTTTTTTCTTTTATAGTCCAACATAGACCTTGCTTTTGGAGGTAAGGTGCAACATCGCTGGGCCACATACCCATCAGCAGGAGTTTGAAAGTTTGCAGCATGAATTAAGCAAATTATTTCTTTGTACGCTTGAACTTAAAGTTTTTCATGTAAAAGTTAGGAATCAGGATAGTTGGGTTGCTTTTTCGGTCCATTGACTGAGAAATTTTGGGCGTGGCGTTAAAAACAAAGAAGTTTTAAGAACACTTTATTTTTACATGTCAATATTTATGTTGCAGCTGTAGCTACTTGTCATATTTTCATGCTTTTGCTAGAGTAGATCTTTTTTATTTTAGTTATAGCTTTCAGAAGCTTTACCATAACCTGGGCAGGGAACTGTTGCAATTGCTGGTCTTTTAGGAGCTGTTAGGGCACAAGGAAGAACGATGATAGACTTTCCAAGACAAAAGATAGTTGTTGCTGGAGCTGGAAGGTTTGATTTAATTTAGTTTATTTATTACACGTTTATTGAGTGCTCCAGGTGATGGATAAAAATCGAACAGAGTATGATTTGGCTTGCACAGCTCTATTTATTTATAATACATCTTATCTTCTTTTTAGTGGCTATAAGTTTTAACATCTGTTTTCACAATTTTAATCAGGCTGCATTGTTATTATGTTTTTTTTTAATTTTATCATTGTATTTAGATGAATAATATGATATCAGTACTTTTGGAGAAAGAAAGTTCTGAATTTGATGGATAAAAATAGAAGAATATGATTTGGCTTGTACAGCTCTTCTTATTTATAGTACATGTCATCTTATTTTTAGCGGTTATAAGCTTTAACACCTGTTTTCACAATTTTGATCATGCTGTGTTGTTATTATGTTTTTTTAATTTTATAGTTGTGTTTAGATGAATAATATGATATCAGTACTTTTAGAGAAAGAGTGGAATTTGAGCGACGCTTAAATATTTTTGAGCTGGGTAACCATAAGAAGTAATTACTTTGCTGTTAGAGTGAGGAAATTTAGAGAAAATTACATTTGCTTGATTGAAGTTCCATTATTTGAAAGTGGTGTAACTTTAAATCTGTTTGAGTCAAGAGGTGCATCTTGAGGGTTAGCCCACCCTCAATTTGCAAATTTCTAAACTGTAGTGTGGAGTTTGGAGATTTTGCTCGTTGCAACTAAAAACAACGACAAGCCTTTATCCCACTAAGTGGGGTCGGCTGCATGAATCCTTTTTCTCCATTATGCCCTCTTGAGTGTCATATTTTCATTTAATTTTAATAAATTAAGATCATTTTTTATACAATGTGCCCAAAGTTGTTTTAGGTTTACATTTGTCTTTCTTAACATAAGTTAAATCTAAAACATCTAATCTCCTAATCGGATCATCAGATGGTTGAAGTTTAATGTGACCAAACCATCTAAGACGACTCTCTCTAGTTTTCTCTGTCACTGGAGCTACACCAACCTTTTCACAGATAAATTCATTTCGCATTTTGTTTCTAAGTTTCAAGCCACTACTTATCCGCTAAGCATTCTCATTTCAACAACACTTAACTTAGTTCTATGCTTCTCTTTTAATGACCAACATTCTATGTCATAAAGCTTTGCAGGTCTTACCATTATCCTATAAAACTTTCTTTTTAGTCTATACACTACTTTACTATCACACAATAGGCCCGATGCATTTCTCCACACCAACCATCCAACTTGAATTCTACTAATAACATCCCCGTCTATATCACCATCACTTTGAACAATAGATCCAAGATATCTAATACGTTCACACTTTTTAATGATTTGATCACCCATGGTTACAACTCTGACACTAGAGCTGTTACTACTAAAATTACATTTCATGTATTCAGTTTTAAATCTACTCAAAATAAGGCTTTAAAACTCCAATATAGACCTTCATAATTCAAGTTTTTTTCTGAATTCTTTCTCTAATCTTACCCACAAAAAAGATATCATCAGCGAAAATCATACACATTGGTACATCCTCTTGTAAATGTCCAGTAAGAGCATTTACAACTAAATCAAAAAGATTAGGCTTAAAGCAGGTTCCTCATGTAATCCATTGAAATAGACAAATACTTGGTCAATCCTCCTTCTGTTTGAACACAACTCTAATATACATATCTTTAATAACTTGAATATAAGTCATATCAACACATTTTTTTTTGAACTCTCCAATGAACTTATCTTGGAACCTTTTGGTAAGCTTTTTCTAAATCAATAAAAATCATATGTAGATCCTCTCTCTTTGTACTACTCCATCAAACCTCTTAATAAATTTATAGCTTCCATAGTCGTAGACTTGCTTGGCATAAATCCAAACTGACTATGAAAATTTTTTGTATCATGTCTTAACCTATGTTCAATTACTCTCTCCCATAATTTTAAAGTATGACACATCAACTTAATTCCTCTATAATTTGCATACTCTTGTGCATTTCTTTTAATCTTAAAAATGGGAACCAAAATACACTTCCTCCACTCCTCAGGCTTCTTTTATAGTTATAAAATAATATTAAAGAGTTTAGCAAGCCAATAAACTTTTAAATCTATAAATATTTTCACACTTCAATTGGGATACCATCGGGTCTTACTGATTTTCCACTATTGGTTTTCTTTAAAGGCTCTTCAACTTTCTTTTTACTAATGTGACAATAAAAAAAAAAAAATTATTATTAACAATATTAAAATCACTAAAGTCGATTGTATTTTTAGAGACTTCATTAAAAAAATTATCAAAATTGCTCTCGTACCTATATTGTATCTCTCTAAGAAATTCCTTTTTTGATTTTCATCTCTAATGCACATTACTTGAATTAAATCCTTGCTTTGCTTTTCTATTTGTTTGGCTAGTTTATACATACATTTTTCATGCTCTTTAGTATCCAATTTATTATAAAGATTACTAAAAGTAGAATTATTAGCGTAAAAAATTGCTCTATTAGATACTCTACTGGCTACTTTATATTTTTTCAGTTCTCTAAGCTTTTACATTTAAACTAATTTTTATAATATAACTTTTTATATTTCATCTTTTCTTGCACATTATTATTCCACCACCAACTTTTAAAATTAAAAATTTTTTTTTCTTTTGATTCTTCAAGTATATCTTTCTATCTCTTATTTAATAGTGTTTATTACTTTATCTCACATAGAATTAGCTTCTTCATGAATATCCCAAATCTTGAATCTTGAAGTTTACTAAAAAAATAATTGTCTTTTAGATGTCTGTATCTTTTTCTACGATAATATTCCATTGTATTTTTTTATCTTACAACTAATTTTAAAATCTAGAACTAATGCTCGTTGCGACTAAGTTATGACCAAATTAAAAAAAAATTCTTATAAATAATTGGCAAAATCATCATTTAAAAATGTTTGGCTGGCCGATAACTGATAATCCATAAGATGAAATGTGTTAAACAACTAAAATTCTAGTGGATGCTTTTTTATCTCTGACATAAAATTTTGCATTATATGAGACATTGGTTATGTTTTTTTGGGCTCTGAGGATTCACGCCTCGGCTTCCCTTGAAATGAAATAAAAATGAACGAGTTAGAGAGTTTTACACGAGCTTTGGCTCAAAATTTCAAAAGATAATGAAACAATCGATAAAACACTATCCTTAGAGTTTGAGGTTGCCCATTGGCGCAAATCCTTATGGTTAATTATCCCTCTTAATAACAAAAGAATATTTTTTTTCAAGACTCGTCATTTAGGCTTTAAGTATTTGGACTTAGCATATAGTAGAATCACACTATGAGCTTAGAGCGGATGTTGGCGACCCAATCAGGATCCCACGGTTGCGTTGTCCCGGGTTATCGTGATTATTTGTTTACTTAGAAAAGATAGTCGAATAAATATGATAGAAGTATAACTGTCGGGAGTCATGAGTTGCTTCATCCAAGAGTACTTTATACACATGAGGTGGATGTTTGTATAAGGTAATTATTTTAAGTTAATAATCTTAGCTTACAGAGAGCTTTGTGTCTTGTCAGGTACATATTATAATTTACAACTCAAAGTTCAAAAAATCATTAGGGAACTCACGAGCTATAGCTTTGACCATAATATAATAGTGTGTTAATCAAACCACTATTAAGTGTTAAAAGTGTATAAAAATAATTGTGAATTTGTGTGTAAGTGTTATGTTATTCAATTGTTTTGTTTAATGTTATGCTAGAAAGTTACATGGAAAAATGTTGGAAAGGAAAGAGTAAAAGTATTGAAGCAGAGCCTAGGGGCCATATTGTAGAGCCTAGGAGCCAGATTTCAACGCCACAACGCACAAACCGAAAGCCTAATCGCCAAAATTAAAGATTAGAAGGCAGATAGCCCAGAGTCTAGGCTCCAGAATCCATCACCGTAACACGAAACTTTAGTGCTGAAAAGCTGAGCCTATGTGCTAGAATTAAAGATCAAAGATAGAGATGATAGAGTCACAACACTAAAAACCTAGAGCCATAGCGTTCTTATCCAATGCCCAGGTGCGCCCAACTATAGGGTTGCGGTGTGTCGACCTCAACAAAAAAAGTTATTGATACCGAAATTCGAATTCTTGGTTGGAAGGATGGTTGGGAGAGTGTGATTTATTTAAGGGGAGTGTTGGAGTGTGTCTAAGGGAGTCTAGAGAGTGTGGAGAGTGAGTAGTGAGTGTGTAGATGCATGAAGGATTGTAAGGAGAATTCAAAGAATCCTAGCCTAACGAAGCAAGAGAGTATATAAGAAGAAGAAGAATAAGAACTCGGACAAGGCTACTATAGGAGATTCATCTTTGAGAAATTCGGGTTTTATTATTTCTTAAAATTTTTTTCTAACTCGTAAACATTGATTTTTATGATTAAAATGAAGTATTTATTGTGGTTCATATTACAGATCTTGTTAGGCTAGATTTTTATTCTCTTATGATATGATTCTTGTAAATATAATGTGCTTAAGGTTTTAATGCACCTTTAATGATAGGTTTTCTTGTGTTTTGCATCCATTATCTTTTAGTATTAAGTGATTGCCACACTAATGTTTAAAACCTTGAGTAGATTAGTGATATTGATAATTAGTGGAATCGACAGTGTTCTTCCTTACACAAGGAAAAAACACAATTAGAGTTTAGAGAAATAGACATATTGCATCTGAACTTTAGCAATCACACATGGGAATAAAAAAAAAGTCAATTTTTAAATTGCTAAGCACATAGATATGACTTAGGGTTTGGAAATTAGGATTTTCATGCTTTCGACAGAGGCTTTAAACTGCATGTGTTCATCATTGATAACTACCATCATTTTAAACCTTATTGAATGTGTTGATTTTACAAAATATTAATTCATAGGAGATTTTAGTGTATTTTGAAATTTCGTAAAATAAGGAAACTTAAAAAACAACTTTTTCAAAGAATTATCATTTTGAACAGAAAATAGGTTTCTTTAGCTAGGTTTTTACTTCAAAATAGTTTTCGCCTTTGATCCTCATTGTATTACTTTCATGACACGTGCACTTACATTATCTGTGCAAAGGGGGGTCAAATTTTTTGTGTCGTTGTCCGAGATTCAAACGATATAATTTGGTGATTTGAATTTGACAATAGTAAACATATCATTTTCTAGTTCAAAACCTATTTTGTTGTGTTTTTGTAACTCATCTTGTGACAATGCATTTTTCTTTTCTGTTATTTAGTTTAATTTTCTGCATTGTATGTTTGTTATTATTCTCCCATTTGTTTTTGCAATTATTCTAATATTCACGTCTGCGTCGTAGCAACAGTACCAGCACTGCAACGTCGTATCCTGTTGTGTGAATTTGGTTCATTTTTTATTTAACTGTGTTTAGTATTTATGTTTTTTATGTTTTTTATGCTGTGGAATTATCTTCTGTTAATATGTTAGTAAAATATATTTTAGTTTAATTTTGCACGTGTAGGGGAGACTCATCAATTTATTATTGTTTGATCGTGAAATAGAAAAATTATAAAAAAAAAGAGAATAAAAAGAAACAAAAAAATATTGTAGGAGACATGGCAAACCCTTGGGAAGAAAACAACTAACATGGATCATTTAGAGATTTTGCAAACTTAATGATAGAAGAAATTCATTAGAGTATCGATAGACCCACAAACAACAAACGAAAACAATAACAAAGCCTTAGTCCTACTAAGTGGAGTTGGTTACATGATCCTTTTTCTCCATTGCGTCCAATTTAGTGACATATTTTCATTTAATTATAATAAATTAAGATCATTTTTTATACAATAAGCCCAAGCCTTCCTGGGTCTATTTCTGCCTTTCTTAACATAATTTGAATCTAAAACATCTACTCTTCTAATCAGATCATCAGATGGTCAACGTTTAATGTGACCAAACCTTCTAAGACGACTCTCTTTAATTTTGTCCGTCACTAGAGCAGCACCAACCTTATCACAGATATATTCATTTCGCATTTTGTCTTTAAGTGTAAAGCCACTCATCCACCTAATCATTCTCATCTCGAAAACACTTAACTTAGTAATATGCTTCTCTTTTAAAGGTCAACATTCAACGCCATAGATCATTTCTGGTCTTACCACTATCTTATAAAATTTTTCTTTCAGTCTAAGCGGTACTTTTTATCACACAATAGGCCCGAAGCATTCCTCCACTTCAATTAACCAACTTGAATTTTACTAATAACATCCCCATCTATATCTCTGTCACTTTGAACAATAAACCT
>NEWO01000077.1:477961-489759 GCA_003013225.1 Phalaenopsis aphrodite
ATATCTTTAATGACTTGAATAAAACACCTTTCTTCTCAAGAGCTCTCCAAAGGATATCTCTTGGAACCTTATCGCAAGCTTTTTCTAAATCAATAAAAATCAAATGTAGGTCCTAGGGCTGTCAAAAAAGCTCGTTGTTCGTGAACAGTTCGTGTTCGGTTCGTTAATGAGTTCGTATTTTATTCGTTATTGTTTGAAATATAAAATAATTATATATAAAAAATTTATGATATTTTAAAAAATTAAATTTTATAAATTATAATATATATAAAAAATAATAATATATTAATATACTATATTAGTATTATACTAATATAAATATTATATATTTATATAATATAATTTATATAATTAATATAATATATTATTTATATATATTAATATTAGGGATGTCAAACTGCTCATCGTTCGCGAACAGCTCGTGTTCGGCTTGTTCGTTAAAAAACGAACTCGAACAGTAACTTCACGAATAATTTCGAACACGAGCTTATTTCAAATAAACTAAATTTCAAACGAACCGGACACGAACACAAGCCCTGTTCGTTCATGTTCAGTTCGTTTACACCCCTAGTAGGTCCTCATTATCTTTGAACTTCTCCATTCAAACCTCTCAATAAATGTATAGCTTCCATAGTAGACCTGCCCGACATAAATCCAAATTGATTATGAGAAATCTTTCTAATACGCCTTAACCTATGTTCAATTACCCTCTTCCATAATTTAAAAAAATGATACATCGACTTAATTCCTCTATAATTTGAACACTCTTGTGTAGCCCCTTTACTCTTAAAAATGGGAAACAAAATACTATTCCTCCACTCCTCAGGCATATTTTTATTTTTTAAAATAATATTAAAGAGTTTATTAAGCCAAGAAACTTCCAAATCTCATAAATATTTCCACACTTCAATTGAGAAATAAATCAGGTTCTACAGACTTTCCACCATTGGTTCTTTTTAAAGCCACCTCAACTTTTTTTTTTGCTGGTGCGACTGTAAAGATGAAACATTTTATTATTATTAACGACATTAAGATCACTAAGGTCGATTGTATTTTCAAAAATATTATTAAAAAATATCAAAATAACTCATCCACGTATGTTGAATATATTTTTCTAAGAAAAACACTTTTTTATTTTCATTTTTAATACACTTTACTTAATTAAATCATTACTTTTATTTTCTCTTTGTTAGGCTAGTTTATACCTATATTTTTCACTCTTTTTAGTATCTAATATATTATAAAGTTCACTAAAAACATAATTTTTAGCGTCCCTGATTGTTTTCTTAGACTCCCTACGGACTGTTTGATATTTTTCTAGTTTACTAGGCTTTTACATCAATTTTTATAACATAACTTCTAATATTTTTATCTTTTCTTGCACCACATTATTCCACCACCAACTATTTTTATTTATAAAATTTTTTTCTTTTGATTCTCCAAATACATCTTTTCCCACTTGTTTAATAGTGTTTGTTAATTTATCCCGCATAACATTTACTTATTCATGAACATCCCAAATTTTGAAATCTTGAATTTTACTCATAAAAATAATTTTATTTGTCTTTTAGATACCCTTATCTAATTCTACTATGATAAATCCTGTTATTCTTTATTTTATAACTCTTCATCTTAAAATCTAGAACTCATATTCGAAGTTGGGTACTTAAATCCTCACTTGGAATAACCTTACAATCTTTACAATCTCGACGATATTTTTTTCTCATAAGAAAATAATCAAATTGTGTTTTATTAGATCCATTCTTATAAGAACAAGATGCTCATCTCTTTTCTTGAATAAAGTATTAGTGATAATAAAATCATACCCTAAAACAAAATCTAATATGACTCTACTTTCTTCATTAATCACTCTAAAACTGTAGCCACCATGAATGTTTGTGAAATCTTCTATCACTCTACTGACATGCCCTTTTAAATCTCCTCCAATAAAAATTCATTATTCAAGAGGTATCATTTATATTAAGTCTTCAAAGTCATTCCGAAATTTATCTTTAGAACCTATTTCTAAATCTACTTGAGGGGCATAAGCGCTTATAATATTAAAAATTTTAGTATCAACAATAATCTTAAGGGCTATAATTCTATCTCTAACTCAATTAATTTTTACAATATTATCTTTCAAACTCTTATCTATAATTACACCTACACCATTTTTAGTGTGACTTTTACTAGAATACCAAAGTTTAAAACTTAAGTTATCAATCTGTTTAACCTTTTCTCCAACCCATTTAGTTTCTTGAATACATAAGATATTTATCTTTCTATGACTCATAACATCAACTAATTCTATTAATTTACCATTAAGAGTGTTTATATTCCAAGATCATATCGTAATAGTAGTTTCATGGACTAACTTCTTTACCCACATCCGTCCGTCCTTGCTCATTTAACACTATACCCAGACGTTGGTGTAGCTGCCTTAGCACACTTTTCACTGTATTCGAGTCATACAGTGCGTCGCTTCCAGGGAACGTCCTAACACTTGCACAATGATCAAAAGGATTCATGTCATGATTTTTTCTACAATTTTTACGGTGGTTGTCGACTACAAAATGCAACCGTTCACTTTTCACATCCTGGTGTGGGATCGACAATGATAGTGTTAAGCGTCAAATAAGCTAATGTTCTCACCATACTAAAAAATATTTTTAAGCTTTTTTCTTAAAAAAAAAAAAACTTTTGAGCTTAAACTCGCAATCACTCAAATGGTATATAATAGTCAGTTTGGATGATCACTTGTTGAAAACCAAAACTTACATATTGCTATTTTCTTAGAAATTTATGCAACATTTAGGTATAAAGGTGTATCTAATGATACTATTAGACTTAGGTTATTTTAATTTTTCTTGAGACAAAACTAAAATTTGGCTAAACTTCTTACCCTGGGATCTATAATCTCTTGGACTAATCTAGCTCAGGAATTTTTAGTCAAGTACTTTTCACCATTTATAACTGCTAAATGTAAAAATGATATTACTTTATTCAGTTAGATGGAGAGCCGATCTATAAAGCCTGTGATAGATTTAAAGAGTTGCTAAGGAAGTATCCACACAAGCCCTACTCGATTAGCTAATGATTCAAACATTCGATAACAGATGGGTGGGATCCTTGAGGTCAATTATAGATGCCGCAACAAAGGATCATTAATGTCTCTAAACCTTTTAATGATGCTTACAATTTGATAGAAATAACAACTAACAAATTTTAATGCACTTCTGAGAGAGAACTCTATAAAGGTAACAAGCGTGTCTGATGCAAATGTTTTAGCTATCCTAACTTCATAGGTGACAGTTATATTAAAGAAACTAGACCATTTACGCTAAAAGTCAATACAAATGGGCATCTATTAGTGTCGAGACTTCTTATAGGATAGTAAGTGAACTTAATATTTCTAATGTGGAGTCTATAAATATGATTAACAATTGACCCAATAATCCTTATTCGAGCATATACAACCTTGGTTGGAAAAAATCATCTCAATTTCAATTAGAATAGCCAACAAAATGTAGGTCAAAATAATTAGCAGTTAACAGAATCACCAGACAACTGAAACAATCATAGTAGTAATTTTTCAAATCCTAGACCTAGTTATTCTCCTTGATTCAACTCAAATAATCAATTTAAAAAAAAATGAAAAATTGATGACTTATTGTTGCAGATGAGAAATTAAATACAGAGTCAAGCTAAGGTTATTAGGAATATTGAAACTCATTGAGTCATAGACTTCAAGGGACTTTACTAAACAATACTGAGGTAAATCCTAAGAACCAATGTGTAGATCAATGCAAGGCTATTAAGCTCAGGAATGTGAAGAAAATTGAAGGTGGCTAGAGAGGAAGCTAGATAAAAAAACTGAGTTTGAGAGAGCAAGTGCGAAACCTACATCAAACTTAGGGAATGAAAATTGATCCCCTAGAAAAGAACGTGAGAGACTCTCACCATTTTTTTCTCATAGCTTAATTAAACGAAAATTGGATCAACGGTTCTCTAAGTTCTTAGAAACAAGAAGCTCAACATTAACATACAATCTGTTGAAGCTCTTCAACAGATATTTAGCTATGTTAAATTCTTGAAAGACATTAAATAAAAAATGTAAGCTAGAAGAATTTGAAATTAGAGCCCTAAGTGAAGAGTGCTGTGTCATTATATGAAGAAAATTATCCCCAAAATTGACAATCCCGGGTAGCTTTTTTATTTCGTGCACCATAGGGGATAGATTTTGTTGAAAATTTTTTTTGTGACTTAATGTCTAGTATCAATCTTATGCTCATATTAATTCCAAAAATTAGGATTAGGAGATGTTCAAACAACCCCTATTACTTTAATTAGATGATCGATCTTTGATACATCATAGAGAAATAACTGAGAATGTTTTAGTTATAGTAGATAAATTCATCTTCCCTACTGATTTTATTATTTTGGATATGGATGAAGATTCTAAAATCCTAATAATTTTAGGAAGATCATTTCATGTAACAAGAAGAGCAGCTATTGATTTTCAAAAATGGGAGTTAACTATAAAAACACATGATTAAGAAATAATTTTTATGATTTATAATCCAATTCAACCCTCTACGTATCCTCATAATGATTGTTGTCAAATTGAGATTGATAAATTGCAAGAAGTTTTGAATAAGAGTTTAGAGAAGAGATCATATAATCGGAGATTTTCAAATTTGGGATTACAATTTGAATTAGATATGTTTTCAGGGCAACACAAATATTGGGAGTTTTATAGAGAATTATTGCCAAGATAATTTGATTTTCGAGAAAAACCTTAAGCATAATTTGACTATGTCAGGTTGAGGACATAAAATTAAGTGCTATTTGAAAGATAACACAAGTGTTATCTTGTGATTTGATTGCATGTTTTGTTTTGTTTTATGATATATGTGTGTGTACGTTGTGTTTTGGATAGGCTGGGAACGTGAACCTATGTTTTTATTAGGATACAACCCAATGCATCTTTTCTTGTTTTTTTATGTGCATTCATTTGTTTTGTTTAACTTGAATCTTTAGAGCGACCTACAATCCACTCATGTTCAAGAATATACGCCTAATCAAATTTAAGAAACATATTATGAAATTATGTATTTGTTTTATATATCTATATTATTTTTCTATTAAGTCATTTTCTTTTTTTGATTTATAGTAAAATTTGAGTTTGGGGTGAAGTTATTTGACGCAGGGCTTCCCTGCTTGGGCGTGGGACACGGGATCAGGGTTTTCCTCATTGATGCAGGACTTGCGGGTTCTCCCGTGCTTGAACCCGACTAGTCTATTGAAGACCGGTCCAGGAGAATCCCGGGCCGAGCGGTTCAGACAAGACACCTGTTGAGGCGAGCGATTTCCCGCGCCCCTCTCCTTCTTTCTTTTCTGCTTCTTTTTTGTATGGGAAGAGTTTAATGGCTATTTCTGGATCTTTCTTGCCTCCCCACCACTTTCTTTTGTGTGGGAGTTTCCTTCTTTATTTCCTTCATTTTCTTCATCAATGAGCGTCTATAATTTGTTGTTTTCTGTTTGTAGGGTTTAGTTTTTGTTTTGTGTGCTTTTTCGATTTTCTGTGTGGATTCTTTCTCTCTTTCGTAGGGCTTTATCCGAGGAGGTGGTGGTGCTCCGATTGTATTCTACTTCGAGGTGGTGATTGTATCTTCTCTTTTATCTCCCCTACTACTGGAGTTCCCTTAGCTGCCGACCACTCCCAATAGCTTCCCCCACATCGGGACAACGAACCTTTGTTGTCCCTGCCATTTTTGTCTCAATTCCTTGCTGTTGCTGCACAAGACAGTTAGCCCTCTAGTTGTTCCTATAATTTTTTACCTCACTTTTGTTGCCACCACCCTCGTCAGCTATCCCAACTCAATAGCCAGCCTCCACCACCCTAGGAGTACACTTGAGAGGTGTTTGCTTATGTCGTTCTATGTTTTGTATTTGTTATCCTTTATTTTCCGTAGAAGAGTCGTATTTGTAACCGATTTTCATTTCAGTAGTAATAACTGTGTTTCTTTTGTGGTTTGGGCTTTCTCCTCAAGTATCATTTTTTATTTTTGATTTCATGTGATTGTAAACATGTATTTATTTTTTGGTTACTTGTAGTGTTGTTTTAATCATATAGTGATTGTTATTTTCTTTTACTTGTTTACACTCGTTATGCTGTACTAGTTTTTTTTGTCTTTATTTGAGTAATTAATTTATTTAGGCATTTATAACTATAATATTAAAGTTAATTAATTTAAAGTAACTCACTTATGAATTAATGATTGAGTATATTAAAGGAAATGATAAACTTCTAAAAAATCATTAAATTTTATAGTAATCTAATAATAACTAATGAATTTACATGAATTAATAAATCATTTAACTTCAAGGAATCTTATTACACTCAAACGAATTGACTAAAACTTATGGGGTGTTTGGTAGCATCCTTATAATTGGATTTAGCCATGGATTTAACTTAAATTAGCCGAACACTAAAAAAAGAAAAAATAAATCCAACGCCTCGTTAAATCAAATATCCAACGCTTCGTTAGCCATGGATTTTATGTCTACTTATTGATTAAATAATTTTTAGTCAATATTACACTAGAAGCACTTAGACAACTTGGAATTAAAGAATATTCAATTTATTTAAATTTTGGGATATTATTAGTCTATGAATTCATGCATCTTAGGAGGTTTATATGAACTTTAATTTTATGCTCTCTAGATCATTAATTTTTTGATGATCCTTAAATTAAATGCTACACATTTCCTCTAAAATATAAAAAATTGATAAAAAGATCATTTGAGGACAAGTAATATGTGAGTTTGTAAAATAGTTGTGTGTTTATGTATAAATGTTATGCTATTTTATAATTTTATAGTGTCTTTGTTTAGCATTAGGGCAATAAATTGGAAAGAAAACGGTAAAATTATTGAAGTGGACCCTAGGCGTCAGAATCTAGTGCCGCAACGGTGAAGCTAGAGCTTAGGTGCAAGAACAAATAATCAGAAAACCAAGATCCAAACCCCGACCGCCAAAATTCAACACTGCATCATAGAAATGTAGAGCTTAGGTGACAAAATTAAAGTTCAAAGACAAAGATGTCGGAGTCGTGTTGTAATAAACTTAGAGCCGCTTGACTTCAAGTTAGCATTCAACTTTGATCCTCATGGGAACGATCACAAACTCAATCTAATGTATTTACTTTCACAACACGTGCACTTGCATTATCCCTTGCAAATTCGGGTTAATCACCTAACCAAAGGGATCTGATCGTAATCATTTCTTTTATGGTGCTTACTGACCAACTCACACCAACAGAGAATTCGGGTCACGCCCATATTGGCAAATATTATTTTGACTATGAACATAATTTTATACTTGATGTTCTCTCTATATGAGCTTAAGTTGATCATTGATTCGTTTCTGTTGCCCGAGAGAAGAAACAACGGATCAAAGGAGAGAAAATGACGAGTCGAAAGCCGAAGAAGTGAAAATGAGAGCACGGGGAACCATGCATAGCGGGAGAGGAAAAGAGTGGATGTCGAGAAGTCCAAGAGGTGAATTCGCCTATATAAATCACAGACCGACTTAATTGGGAGTCGAATAACATGCGAAAGAGAGGAGGGCGACCCAAGGGTTAGGGCAAAAGCGACATCTCTGTCGCGTTGAGGAGGAAGAGGCGATGGGTGCGCAGAGGAGTGACGGAAGGGGGCGCCGACGTCTCGTGCGAGAGGAAGCTTTTCAAAGGAAATCGCGTGGAAAAGAATAGTTTTGGCCCTCGTGCATTTCCTTCAACAAAAAGAGGTAGTTTTTTCAAGTAATTTGGTGATGATAATAATAATAATAATAATAACATATATATATATATATATATATATATATATATATATATATATAGTAAATAGAAATTAAGCTGTATTATGTAAAGTAAATTTAATACTTAATCAATGAAAATCTAATAGTTTGTTAAAATAATAAAAATCAATTAAATTTTATACATGTTTATTTTAGGCTTTATTGTTGTTGTTAATTTTAGGCAATTAATTTTTAGAAAGGTCGCATCAAGACAACAAGGTAATCGTCATCAAGATGAGTACTCCTATTTTTAAATTATAATTTCATTTTGATATCTCTTTTAAATCAGTTTTATGAGTTGTTATTTATGTTGAGTGATACGATTGATTTTTTTTTCTATTTTTAAATTTTCTCAATCATTTCAATGCGAATGCTTATAATCTTATATTATAAAATATTTAATGCATTATAGCATTATATGTTGAGTGATGTGATATTATGAATGATATGATTTGCATAAATTGATTCCATATGCATGACCTACTATGATGAAGTCACCCTTTGATGTTAATGGTGGGGGAACACTTAAGTGCCCGTGCACATATATAGAAAATGATATTGATATTGATGTGTCTTAATTGAAACAACCTTTAGACATTCTCATGTGACAGTTGTACAAATATAGAATGATATTACTATGTTATTGATATAGTACGATTCATTGAATAACATATTAAATATTTATATTGATTTTTCAAAAGCTTAACTAGCATGCGTATTGTTTTTTTTTCATTGTATTGTTATAGTTTTGAAGTACGAGTATTCTCTGGCTTGTTTAGCTCATTATTATTTTAAACTAATTTTTCATGCTAACTATGTGATTAAAATGTGAGTTATATAAGAGAAAACATGTATAAAGAGATGTGGACAACTAGTAACAAGGTAAATTTAAGTATACTACTTTAATTTAATTTGATTAGTAGCTCTTTCATCTGTTAAATTATAGATGAATATAAAAAATTTATTTTTCACTGTCTGACTGTCATTTTTTGCCTTGATTAATTTCAAGCCTCAAGTCTGATTGTGACACGTTACCCTTGACAAACGACTGCAGAGGATTGACGAAATTTTTTCTTTATGCTCTAACAATAGATTTTGCTTGAACATTTTTAGGTTTTATAATTTGAAAGCTTAATTTTATGAATAAACCCCCTTTTCTTATGATATTTGATAAATATGCCCATGATCAGGGATTGATATTTTTGAACTTTGTCAATTCTATTCTGCTTAAAAAGAATCAAGATCATAAGTTATATCAAGAAAATTTAGTCAAATATCCTTTTCTGTGTTTTTTATTTTTTCCCCGGTCATTTTGTTTATTACAAACATGTGCTGTTTATGCTTGTTACTTTTATTGCATCAACCAACTTTTTAGCTTTCTCACTCAGGGCTCCAACGTTTTGAGTAGCAAATGAAGGCTTAGTTTTAAGCTTTAGTTAAGTTCTATCACTTTCATCACAATTTATTTAAGTTGTGGCATGCCATGTGAAAGTGTCTTAACCAATACCTTCATATTTCTAACCACAGTTGGGTTAATTTGTGATGCATTACTTTTGACATCCCAACTTTTTCCTACTTTCTTGTTTAACACGAAAAATCAGTAAATCAAATCATAGTTACATTTCGAGTGCTGGCATAGATGTAACCCGTGGCTGTCAATTTAGCATCAATATTACACTTTTTCTCACGTGCTTGATGTCAGAAATAGCAGTTTTGAAGCATTAAATCTCCATTTGGAAATACAATTGCTAATGTTAGTTAGGTTCTTTGGTAATTAAGCTTGATGATTGACAATAATTTGCTTAAGCGCATGCTGTAGAGTATTTTGAGCATTCATTGCGCCATCTTTTTGGGTTTGTAGCTTGGTGCTATGTTTTGGGTTGCACTTATGAACTGTCTTTTTTCATACAGCGCTGGCTTAGGCGTTGTTAATGCTGCAAGAAAAACAATGGCAAAAATGTTGGGCGACAACGAATCTGCCTTTGAAAGTGCTGGTAGACAGTTTTGGGTTGTTGATGCTGAGGTTAGTTAAGTATGCGGCACATCGTTCCTTCATTATTTGTTTAGCTGAATGTATTCCTCTTGAATACTAAGAAGCTGTTAGGAATCATTTTTGGATTTTGTTTGTTATTTTTTATTTTGTTTTATTTATGAAATAAAACATATTTGATATGCCATGTTTATCTGTTTTTTAAAATATTCAAAACTTCTAAAATTTATTTTGAGTATTTTTGAAAATAAGTTATTTTATTTAAAAAAATGAAAAAATAAAAAAATAAAAACATGTTAAAAATATATCAAACAAATATGTTTTAAAAAAAAAAGGAAAGTGATTCCAAATAGTCCCTAAACTTACCCCTCTCAGGAGACATTTTTGTTAATGGAAGGCTGAACGTATTATATGAGGTACTCTATACATGAGGCACTTGTCAATGCAGGTTCTAGTATAAATTTGATATTTGCAGCATTATGTGGTATGCTTAAGATTTTGTTTCAGTGATTAGAAACTCATGTTTTTAGGTGACAGTGGAGTTAATCAAATCATTTTTTTCTAGGTCCACCTCAAGGCTGAATGATACCAGGGGCAACCCAAATCACAAATAAAAACGGAATATTATTGCTGAAATTGAATCAGTTACAACGACGACTCACAACAACTCACTGTAGAAAACGAGAAAAAGGCACAACAAAGCCCCAGTCTTGCAATGGCGAGGAGGGAAGGCAGCGGCTGCCATGTGTGGAAGGATGGGAATGTGCTGCTCAGTTTTGGGAGGATGGAAAGGGGGCTGCAGGATTTGGACAGCTGTAGATTTGGAGGATGGCTGCAGGTTTTGGAAGGGTAGCTGGAAGTTTGGGAGGCTGGGAAAAGGGGGTTGCAAGATTAGGATAGCTGTAGGTTTGGAGGATGGCTGCAGTTTTGGAGTTGTGCGGCTGGAAGCAACGGGCGGGGAAAGCAACCCGCTGCTTTCCAGCTGGTGGGGGCAGATGGCCATGCGGTACAGTGGGAAGGGGCAAGGGTGACTAGGTGATGCGGTTGGTCTGACGGGAATCAACAATGAGTTGAAGGGATGGCAGGAGGGGTGAGATCCCGGGAGAGCGGATGACATACGGCAGACGCTAATATAGGAATAAGAAATATACAATCACCCCCTCGGGACAAGTTACAGCCAAAGCACCTTCTCGCTGTCGGAAATAGCTCTCGGAGGAGAAGAGGGGATGCGGGCGACTGTCCAAACAGAACCTAAAGTAAACTCACAATAATCTAACTTGAATTCAACAAACACACCTATTTATAATATACATATAGGCGGAAAAACAGAAAACAAGGGGGGAGGGGTGAATTTCCCACCCAATGAAAAGAGGGAAGAGATTGGTTCAACCCCTATCCTTTGTTGAACTGGGTTGAACCGATTCAGCTCCCTATCCCCCACATCAATATCCCGGGATCGGGGAAGCTTCTACCTCATTCGTCAAAGCTTCTGACGTTTCATGGCATTACGTCCAGTGCCCTGGTAGGTTGATCATGTCGGTGTTGTCATTTGATCCCAACTGTTTATACGCAACAATATAACAATGTCTCTGATTATATTTTCACTTATATTTCCTTACTTTGCAACAGAGTCAAAACTTGATCATGAAGAAAATAAGAATTTAACTTTTCAATTTATATATATATTGGGATACTACGCAAATATACATATCGTTATAGTGTAATATAGGACTTTTTGATTAATACCTGAATATCAAAGCCACAGATAAATTATGCAATATGCTCTATTGAACAACAAACTTTCTATTTTAAAAAGACAATTACTTAGACTATAAATATTTTTGCAGTATTAAAATTCAAATCTTTTTAGTATTTTTGATATTTTGATAGAACAGTAACAATTTAAAAATATAACTTGAGTTTATTTAAAAGAAAAACACTAAATTT
>NEWO01000077.1:511645-553705 GCA_003013225.1 Phalaenopsis aphrodite
GTGTCTTCTATAAATGTTGTATTTTCTGACGCTCATCGTTAATTGCTTAGTCGCTTAATTAACCTGAAAAGTTAGTTTAAAATAATAATGAGCTAAACAAGCAGTAATACAAGAGAAAAGAAAGAAATATACAAGTCTGTCAAGCTTTTAAGTAATCAATAAAAATATTTAATGTTATTCAAAGAACTTTACTATATCAATGAAATCTTAATATCATACTATATATGTACAACTTTCACAGGAACAGTCTAATTTTTTTTAATTAAAACATTAATATCAATATCTTTTTTCATATACATGTATGGGTACCTTAGTTTTCTCTCATGAATACCATCAAGGGGTAACTCCATCACAGTCAGTCATGCACATACAAACAGTCAATATAAACAGAACATTCATGTGCTCATCGCATAAAGCATGTGAAAGTTCATTAATTGCAAAATAGTTTAGAAGTATCAAATTATTGCTATAGATTAAAAGTATGATGCTCACCTTGATGACGATTAATTTGTTATTTGATTTACCTTGACGTCGACTATTCTAAAATTTGAAGTCTAAACATGGATTTTCTTATTGCATAATTTAAATTAGTCATCATTTTAATTAGCTATTAAATTTACATCATTTAATTATTAAGTTTCTATTATTTTACTTTATGAAGAGTCCTAATTAAATTCTTTACTTAAATTTTTCCTTATTAAAGTTTGTGCCATTTTTCTCCTCTAGCTCGCACACTTCACCTCCTTCCCCTCCAAAGTAAAGTTATATACCTTGAGTTTATTTCTAAAACGTTTTCTATTAACATAATCTACAAGCTAAAAACATACACACAAATAAATATGAATATAAATAGTTTAGGATTGTACCCCAAATGCCTTCGGCAACACGAATCGTCCTAGATTAGTTGTTGTCCTCTCAATATATATTTTGGGTGATTATTCAGATCATGTAGCAACTCTACCTTGATCTTTCTCAACCCTACAATCATGTTCATTCTCTTGCCTTGGGGCTTCCCAAACTAAGACCAGTGATATTGACAAAGATGTCAGCTGGGGCTCCTCCTTCCTCAATAGTGCATCCACAGCCTTATTCTCCAGTTCTGGGCAATACTGGATCCCAAAATCATAGCCAAGTAATTTAGATAGTCAGCTCTGATGCTCTTCAATCACCATCCTCTGCTCTAATAGTTACTTCAAGCTCCTTTGATTTATCCTGACTATAAAGTGTCACCCCAACAGATAAAGATGTTATTTTTGAACGACCAAGACAATAAGCATCATATGCTGCTTGTATACGGACTTGAGCTTCACCGTAACAGTGGGCATCTTACTGAAATAGGCAATAGGTTGTTGGTCCTGTATGAGTATTGCCCCCAATCCATACTCTGACGCATTCAATTCTAAAAATGGCCTGCTGAAGTCTGGAGTGCTAATACTGGAACTCTGCTCGTGGCTCTTATGATGTTCAAAGGCTTGTGTCGTTGCTTCCTACCACTTGAAACAGTCTTTCTTTAGCTGCTACGTCAATGACCATGTAATCATGTCATACGATCACAAATTTCCGATAGTACCCGGCGATACCTAAGAACCCTCTCAACTCCTTAGAGCTTCTCGGCAAAGGTCAGTTTACTATAGCCTGGCTAGTCCTCTACTACCCTTGCCCTGGTCCCCAATTTCTTTATGCACTCCACTTGTGACTGTGCAAATGAGCATTTCTTCAAGTTGGTGTAGAACTGGTGCCCTCTCAGCATCTCTGATACTGTTCTGAGGTGTCTAATATATTTTGCACACATACGATTGTAGATCAAGATGTCATCAAAATATAGCATGACGAACTTCTTGAGATAAGGTTGAAAAATTATGTTCATGAAGCCTAAAATGTGGTCAGAGTGTTGGTAAGGCCGAACGACATCACAGAAAATTCTTAATATCTTTCGCGAGTCTTGAACGATATTTTTTGCACATCAGCAGGATTCTTTCTCATTATAGGAAACTTGCCTAGTACAGTTTCCTTTTTCAGAGCCCTGTAATCCACACAAAATCTCCAGCCACCATCCTTTTTTTTTATCAATAAAACTGGACTGGAAAATGGGCTCATATCGGGCCTGTTTACCCCAAATTCGAGCATCTCTTAAATCAACCTCTCTGTCTCATTCATTTGAATATGAAGATATCGGTAGGAGGAACACCTTTCTTCAACGTAATGGCATGCTCATGCTCCCAAAGTGGTGATAACTTGCTAAGCTGTTGAATGATGTCGAAAACTGTTTTAGAAGCTATTGAACACACTTTTGGAACTCGATTGACTCGAGAACCCGAATATACTCTGTACTACGTAACTCCACCAAATAGCTCAACCCTTTTTCATGTATCCTTTTGACCATGATTTTGGGTGAGACTATGGTTCTGCACAAGCTTGCATCCCCTCTCAGCACCACCTTCCCTCCCTCCACCCTAATCTCCATAGTTAGGGATTTTCAATCCACCTTCATCTCTCCAATCGGTTTGTCACTTTATTCCTAGAATCACATCAGTACTTCCCATGTCCAAGGGTAGGAAGTCCTTCACCACCTGTAGGCTCTGTAATGTCAACACCAATTCCTTGCAAATTGCCCAGCTTTACTCCACCTTCCTTGTCTCCGTCATGACCCCAAAGCTTCCCGTATCTATCAACTTCAACCTCAACTGTTCTACAACACGATTTGAGATGTTGAGTGCCTCCACTATCTACCAATGGCACTACCGACTGCTTCCCAATTTGTCCCTCACATTCATGGTGTGATTCAGAGTAAATCCTTCCACTGAGTTGAGTGATACCTCCGCTACATGCAAGTGTAAATGCTCATCTCCTTTCAGTTCTTCTTTCTCTAGCTCCTCACTATCTTTCTTCTCCCCATCATAAATTGTAAGGACTTGGTGCGTGCTATCTTTGCACCGGTGGCCTATTGCATACCTCTCAGCACGTCAGAAACATTATTCCTTTACTCTTTTATCCTGCACCTCATTCTGAAATGATACCATCTGGCCTCAGTGTCATGGTCGTCGAGTTACACTTTTGGAATCTTCCCTTGGTGCCTCTTTTGTTGATCTTCTCCATCTGATTCTCGTCGTCTACCAGCTGGGCTAGCTCCACCGTCTCCTCCAATTACGACAGTCTCAACAGTCGGAGTGTTGTACATATGTCGGGTTTTAGACCTTTTGATGAAATTTTCCTCCAATACGGCTTTTGAAATCCCCCTTAGTCGTCCCGACAATAGTTTTAATCTATCTCCATACTCCATGACAGTCCCATTCTGAGTTAAGGTAAAGAATTGCTCGTGTAGATCTCCTTGCTAAATGGCTTAAAAACATTCCAACAAGTAATAATTCAATTCTTCCCATGAGCAGATAAGGTATCTCGCATCCCTCCACTGAAATCGTGCTAAAGTTTTCCTCTCCAAACATAACCCTGCCACCATGAGCTTCTCTTCACCTTTAAGAAATATTGCTCTACCTAGTACACCCACCCATGTGCATCTTCCCTCTCAAAGTTCTACATTTTAAAATTTCCTAACCCAAGCATCTCCACCTCCATTTCTTCTCCCTCCGATGTTTCGCCTGATGTATCTTTGTTTAAACTCCCTCTTTCGATCATAGTCATACCCCCATCTAGGCTTCTCTCATTCCTTCCTCGTGCTCCTCTATAGCCCTTGCATAACCCATTCTCCATGTTTCAGCTCAACCCACTCCGTCGGAAATCTTCAATCCCCCCCCCTCCCATTAGAGCCATAAAATGGGGTTCTTTATGGTGGATGCTTTCATCATGTTCCTCTCATCTGATCTTTTTCCCTTTCGATTTTGCCAAGGATTCTCCGGTCAACCCTTGGTTTGGGTTTGCAAATTGATTCACCGGCGAGGTCTTGGATTGCATGTCAATAAGTCTCCTCACCATCTCTCAAGCTCTCAAAGTGTTTTTCAATTGAGGAAAACATTTCATCTATACCTGAGAACCTTTCATCTATCCCATATTTAAGTCGACCCACTTTTCTCTTCCAATCTCTCTTCCAAACTATCCAATTCCATTGCTGCCATCTCTCTTCTGAAGTATTCGCTTCCCTTGCTACTAGCTTTCCATGCTCTTGTTATTTGAAATTGATACGAACTGGAGCCAAAATTAGTGAACAAATTGCAAGCATTAGGTTGGGAAATTCAAATTAGGGTTAATTTGATTAATATCAAAGCAAACAAACAATATACAATGGATGATCTATAATTCAAGGGATAGATCGGCTCTCCATAAACCCTAGACGCCATTAGGAACTAAAAGGAAAAAGAAAGGAACTGCAAGTGTCAAAACATAACCCACACTCCAAGTGAGCCCTAATAAATCACCCTCACAATATCTTCAAACTCGCTCCCCCCCAAAACACATTCAAACTATTTCCCCATAATTTCTCTCATCGCGTACGTGATTTTTGCTCGACCAGCCCGAGGGCTGGACTCTTCTCAGGCAACCGCCCAGCTTGCTAGGTCGGTTCCCCTGCCCCCTTTGCCCATTACCATTTGTATCCTCCCTCCTGCTACATATTTAGTTGAATTCTGCTATGTATTTTTTAGTAGATAGTGATATGTGTAATTGAAGTTCTTGTTTTGTAAGATGAGGCACATCGATACTTATTGAATCTGAATTTGTCTGAAGGCTACACTTAAAGGGATTCGAACGTATGAGAGGAGAGAGTAGTGAGAGTGGGAGAGACAGGTAGAAAGGAAGAATAGTGCACAATAATGAGCAGTAGTGCGTAACCCTTTACTCATGAAATGATCTCCTTATTTTTAGAGGATAAAATATAATATGTTGAAATCATGCTAGTACTTGTACTTTAGTAGGGGCATTACAACATATTCTAGGTATTTCACATAAGTGGGCCTTGGGTTTATCTGCTCTTTTGACTCGGCTGGTTGGGCTTGCGAAGCCTCGACTTGGCGGGATCGGTCTGGTCAGCTAGACTAAGTCATTGCCACCAATCGGTTGGTCTTTATTGGTTTGGGGTTGGCAGGACTATTTCAGTCGGTGAAGCTTGGCCAATCAGTTGGTCTGACCTAGCTGTTGGCACGCGATCTCTCTTGAGAGACTCATGTTGGCATAGTGGTGCTAAGCTATCAGGCAGATAGTGAGTCACTGCAATCCGATTGGGTAGCTATCCTTTAACAAAGAGTTCTTGAAGTATGGGTAAGACTTTATAATATTAACTTTTGATAATATTTGGGGGATTGTTGGATGCCCCCGATATAATTGTAAGACCTGAGGGATTAGCTCGTCCCTTGGGTAGGTTTCATCATGGTGAAATCTCAGATTATCTTTCGCCTCGTTTCTAGCCAAGCTGCTTGGGTTTAAGTCACTTGGTTGCCTTTATGACGTGATAGACCTTATCTTTGTTATATCTGGTCGGACAATTGAGCCTCTGGGTCTTTTGTCAGTGAGTCATCCCTTGTTGTACTCTCTTCATGTTGGACCATAAGTTTTCCTCAAAATAATTGCCGACACATTATTTAGTTTTTCTATTATCTTGCTTCTTGAAAGTCATATTGCAATAAAAACAAGAAATTTTAATGTAAAAGGTAAATATTATTTATGGCTATCTAATGATTCAATATTTAAACTCTCTAGATTCTGTCCTTGATTCCTATAAATAGGGCTTAGAGGACTCTTCCTTTCCATATCTGCTTTACTTCCATTCTTGTCTGGATCAATTAGCTTGGACGCGTTGTCATGGAGAAAGAGCTGGCTCTCGGGATTGATCCTTATGACAAGGCTGTGTATGTCAAAGCTTTTGGGGAATCAAGGGTGCGATCCCGTCTGGAAAGCGACAAGAGGAATAAGAAGGTTATTTCTAAGAAGAAAAAGAGCTTGATCCGTAGGATCATGTGGGATCGTTTGACTTACTCTGCGATTGTAGGTGAGGGAATGTTCGAGGGGACGATAGAGGTTGATCGGGTGATCTGCTTATCGATATGTCGATTCCTCCTCCTGTTGCGACTCAAATCCTGCCGACTAGTCAGATTTCACAAGAAGTTGTTGGGGGCCTCTGGGGTTGTCCGGGGCGCAAGGAACTGTTGGTGCTTTGCCGCTTCCCGGGGCACAGAAGAAGGCTGATGCTTTGCTGATATCTGGTGAGGACGATGTGTCGTTTACAACATCTCAGTGGGACTGAATCCTTAGTATGAGGAACTTCGATCTAGTTTATCTGACCTTTATTATTTCCTAAACTTCTTTTCCTTTAAATTGCTTCTTAGTGCAGCTCATCCGGTTCCCAGAGGCTACGGGCATTGATTCACATTCGACGGATGTTTGCGGGGGTCCAATCGTGACGTCAGTGGTCATGTCTCAAGGACTGGCCGGGAGCGGTCGACTCCCATGCTAGGATGAGGGGGTTAATGGTTCGGGTGGTTCTCTAGAGGCCCAATGGGGAACAACTGATGGACGCCAAATGTCCATTGGGTTGTTGATGCATCATCTTGATGAAATAGACTCCTTTGCTTGGGCAATTGGGATCTATTAAGGCGAGGTTTTACGCAGGTTGCTTGCTCATGTTGAGAAGATGGAAAGGATGTAATGGAAGATAACTTCTCTTCATATGGAAAAGGCTGCCCTTCGCGCGAAAACTATCGCCCTTCACGCGAAAGCTATTGCCCTTCGCACGAATACTATTTCCCTTCGCACGAATACTATTGCCCTTCGTGCGGAGCTAGTGGGTGTTCGGGCGATAAGTTTCATGTCTCGGGTTTAAAATAGTTCGGGTGAACAATTTAAACCTGGAGGAGATGTTCTGTATAAAAGGCTGCTTGAGCGAGGGTATGCCTTGGCTGAAGCGATGGGCGACTCCATTGTAAAGTACTTCCTCTCTGAATAATTTTGAAGCAATGTTTGTAATATTTAATTTTGAAATAAATTTTAATTTTCTCTTTCAAATTGTGTTGATGTAATTTTCTCGTTAGCACGGTTTCGATATCGTCGACTAATTATGCTTTTACCAGTGACAATTCAACTTCTACTCTCACCCTATAAATATGGGTGAGGGGTTTTTGCCTGACGCTATGCTTTCTTCTTTTCTCTTTGTTTCCTCTTGCTCTCTCAACCTTCTTCTCTCATGCTTCTTTTGGATGGCTCTGAAGTTTTCGCGGCAGCTCTATGAATTGATTCCTGGACCGAGACTTCGACCATGATGTCGGGACAGTGGCCTTCGGCAAAGTACCCATGTCTACGATCTTGCCATACATAGCTTCGGGTTGATAAGGGATATGATCGAGCGACAAACTTATTTGGGACTGATCTTGTTTTCTACTGAGATTAGTTCAAGTATGCTTTGAGGCTACAACAAACACGAATTACGGACGGTTTTTAATCATTATGGGGTTATTCTTGCTCAGGCTTTGTCAAACTCCATAGCATATATTATGACCTATGTTATCTTTTGTCGTCAGAAGGGAATCACGTGGTCGACAAACTTGCTTACTTACATGTTCATGTTTCAGGCCAGCTGAGATGGTTATGCCCAGCTTTCGTCTGGCTCCAGTTTTCAACTATTGTGGTTGAAAAATAAAATAAAAAATTGGAAGATGCACTTCATGCGCAATTGTTCTTCTAGCGGCTAGGGAAACGTGACTGTTTTGACAGTATGCACGGTTAAAAAGAAGAAATTTATATCGGATCATCTCCGAGTTGAAGGAGTAGGAATCGATGGGCAACAGCTGTCGATCTTCAAGTATCTTCAACCATTTGTCCTCAAGTGTGTACAACAGTCTGAGAAGTTGGATTAATGATAGAGAAACTTTGGGTGGCTTCAGACGCTCAAGAGGCTGGATGGAAGATGGTGGCTGATGCTCGGAGTGCTAAAAGCAAACCCCGAGAAAATTCTACCTGTCCCAAAACCACGGTGGTTACCAGCCAATGGGTTTCCGGAATTATTTTTGCTGGAGATAAAACCAAAGGTGTCGACTCTGTTTATTCTGTATTCAGATCTACTCTTGTTGTTCAAAATGTTTCCACTGGCGAATTAATGCTGATTGAGAGGAAAGCTAAAAGCTCTCTATCTGGTGTCCTTCGAGCTGTGTTGTCAAGAAGCTAAAAAATTTGTCGAGCGTACTGGAATCGAGTAGTGCCGAAAGAGAAGCCTCGACGGAAAGGGTGGAAACGGGGCCAACAACCTCTCTGTCGGCCGGTTCATCCTTCACTGATTCAAGCCAACCGACCTACCTCTGATATCCAAAGTGAAACTATATCCGAACACATATCCAAAGCCCGAGTTAGCTTCCCAAAAGGTGGTACGTCACCAAAGGGGAAGGCCCCCATCACCTATTCAGGCACCCTGCATCCTTCCCAGAAGAGATGGAAGCAAGAGGAGGGGCCAAGGTGTGGACCAGTCCTGACGACGGTTTGCTATGATTGACACAGAGGGATTGGTATTCCGACTCTCTGGCAACAACGGTCTATTCTTCGGTTATTGCTGAGATTGACTGGTCTCACGTCTTCGAGAGGTCCCTTAGGAAACTTGGATGTCCAGACCTCTACGAGATAGCCGACCGATATCACTTGATAGCCTAGGAGGATTCCCACAACCAATTGATGTTTCTTGACTGAGCAGAGGAGAAATGGGCTACGGCCATGGAGGAGGCAGAAATCTCAAATGCACGGAGCAGGCGTTAGAAGCTGAGAAATGGTTGTTGGTGGGCAAAGCTGGGATAATCAATCAATCAGAGTTTTTGTTGGTCATTCAGAAAGAGAATCAAGTTCTGGGGACATGATGGTGACAATGAAGACAAAGAAAGAGTGCAGATTGGCTTTCTGGGCAGCTCCGGTTCGGAACCTCTGGTGATCGACTGGTTTATGAAGAAAAAGCTTGTTAATTCAAAATAATCTGACTTGGAAGAATTTGCTACGCTACTTTCTGATTTGGAGCAAGAAGACGAAGAGGAAGAAAGCGTTGGGGATGATGGGGGGATCTTGAATTTTTCTGCACTAGTGGATTTGCCTAATCCCTTGAATTTTTCTGCACTTGAAGAATTTTTTTATTTTTTTCTTTTAGCACCAATAAAGCATTGGAAGTTTTTTTTTAAAGGAATTTTTGTAACCATCTATGAAATGGGATGAAGTTTTGTGGTCGGCTTTGGCTTGCCTCTCGTTTCACCTTTGCCGTGTTTTTTGTTTGCGATGAATGTTTGGTTGACAGCTCGGTTCTTAGGAGAGGCCTTTGGTCACTTTTGATGTGCTACTGCAAGGCTCAATTCTTATGCTCTCTATGTCTCAGTTGTTTGGTCAGGTTGTCTGCTTGGACGAGCTGCACTTTTTGCTAGGCATATTAAGCTGTCTTATCGCAGCCTTCATGGGGGTAACCATGAAAACATGTTGTTGGGTTGATTTGCTCACCATCCACCACGGATCTTGTCGTTAATGGGTAGAGAACCACCTCCAGAGTTTGACCTATGTCGAGTTAAGAGACATGTTTTTTTTATTGATGCTTGATCGTTGAGGGGCGGTTTCTATGTCTAATCCGTAATGACGTCTTGTGTTTCCTTTGTTCACTTTTTAAATATTATTTATCGATCGGACATCTTACATCGTTGTTTGCTTCAGAGAGTTCTTATTGATCGAACATCTTACACCGTTGTTGGCCTTGGAAGTTTATCGATTGGACTTTTTCCATAACCGTCAGTGTTGTTACTCGAATTTGAGTTCCCCAAGTATCGGTTGAACACTGACAATCCCCCGCGTGAACTCCTTGAGTTCCCCGAGCATTGTTCGAACCTGGGATAGTATGTTTAATTAGCGAAGTTTTGATAATTTTTTCTTGTAATTAATAAAAGAATACAAGTTGGAATGATAACTCCTTTGTTTTTATTTCATCATGATACAAAGCTTTCTAAGAAAAAAACTTCTTGAGGTCGTCTCCGCTCTATGTCCGAGGTAATCTCATTCCTGTGTAAGTCTTTAGCTTGTAAGCTCCTGGTGCAACTCTTATGTCGATTAAGAAGAAGCCAGTCCAAGTTTGGTTCAACTTTCTGACCGTCTATTCTCGTGTCGTTGGATCGGATTTTTTAATTCACAGTCCTCGGGAGCAAAGGTCTTCTCTCGGACATGTTTGTTGTAATAGTGAGTTGTTCTCCTCTTCAGTTTATTTTGCTCAATGGCTAAATCAGATCGTTTTCTTCAATAAGATCAAGTGCTAGCATCATTTCCTCTTCGTTGGCTTCCTGCCAGTCTTTCAGATTCTCTTCATCAAAATCCAAGGCTGTCACAACGCTTTTGCTGCAGTGATTATGCTCGACCGGCACATCGCCTTCATTCTATGCAATAGCATAAATGGAGTTTGCCCGGTCGCTGTAGAAGGTGTTGTTCGAACTGCTCAAAGAACAGATGGAAGTAGTTTGGCCTGGATTTTTTTTAGCTACTTCTACTTTCTTCTTTAGCAAATTTGAGATGATCTTGTTGATGCCTAGTCTGAGTATGGTGCACATATGCGAACTACAAGCTGATCCCCTAACTTAGGCAGCAGTTATTTACCTCTTGGTATGTGGATCACGTCCTGTTTTCTGTGATGATAACCAGTGGCAGCCCATAGTGACGGATAAGATCCTTCAATATGAAGTTTCGAACGACGCCTTGCTTTGATCTACTTGTAGAAATAATTTACCGCTACTAGTAGGAATTTACACTAGCCTTTTGATGGTGAAAAGGGTCCAAGGATACAATTCCTCAGATGGTGAAAGGTCATGGGCTGATGATCAGTTGTAGCTTCTGTGTCGGTTGATGTTGTAGCAGTGCATATTTCTTGCATTGCTCGCATCTGTTCGAGAACTCTGTCATCTCTCTAGAATGATGGCCAAAAGTAAGCTTATTGTTGCACTTTATGTGCAAAAGTTTTTTTCTAGTATGGCTTTCGCACTCCCCGGAGTATACCTTTTATATGACATTTTCCGCCTCGCTTTCTCTTATGCATGCACCATAGGTACAATGATGTGACTGATCTTCGAAAAAGCTTCGCTTTGATTAGAGGATATTTAGTTGTCTTCTTCTTGAAAAGCTTTGGGTCAGTTACTTCTTTGGAGATCTTCCCAATCTCTAAGGAGAGGTGTAGGGGTCGACTCAGGTTGTCTGACTTTCAGTATCCAGTTCCATTATCTCGGTCTTTTCAATAGTTGTTCAGATAAGTATCTTAGGCGTCCCATCCCCCAAGCGGATGTGTTTGGATAGGAGGTCTGCCACTTGGTTCTGCTCTTGTGCTATATGCTCAATTTTGAAGCCTTCAAACTTCACGATCTTCATCTTCGCTTTGCTTGGATATTTGGCCATCATGTCATCTCTGATCTCAAATTGTCCGTTCATTTGATTCAAAATCTGCCGCAAGTCTGATTTTACCAGAAGATACCGGACGCCCATCTCATAAGCAAAGCGCAACTCGGTGATTAAAGCTTCGTACTCGACTTGGTTATTGTTGAATTCAAATCTAACTTCAATTGAGTAGTACATGTGTTCTCCGGTCGGATGTGACAGAGCAAAACCAAGTTCCGCTCTGGTTTGGCTAGATGCTCGTCAATGTGCAAAATCCAAGTCTGGCCATCGATAGTTATTCCCTTGCTCTTTGCCTTGTTAAAGAAAAAATCAGCAGTGAACTTTGCTATTGCTTGCACTTTGATCGTAGTTTGGGGCACATAAGAGATGTCAAATTTGTTGAGCTCCATAGCCCACTTGAGAAGTCAATTGGAGTACTTCAGCCAAGTAAGGATAGATCTTAGCACGTGATTGGTGATGACCCGGGCATGATGTGCGTAGAAATATGATCAATTCCTGCAAATAAAAATAGTAAGTGCAAAAGTTAGCTTCTCCCTGATCGCGTACTTGAGTTCAGTGCCTCGAAGGATCAGGCCGACATAGTAGAAGAAAAATTGCTTCCCAAGCTCCTTGCGAACTAAAACTGAGCTGATGGTTTCAGATCTGACTGCTATGTACAGAGAAAGCTCCTCATTCGGATTGGACCCTGGAGAAATGATGTTGCCAAGGAATCCTTTTAGTTTTCTGAATGCTTGCTCGCATTCATCTGATCAATCAAAGTATTTTGCTTACCTTATAGTTTTGAAAAAATAATGCACACTTGTCGCCCGATTTGAAAATGAACCGGCTCAAGGCTGCAATGCGACCGATCATCTTTAGCACCTCTTTGGTGTTCCTAGGAGGTGGCATTTCGATCATACCTTTTCCGGTTTGCTTTTATTCCCTTCGAGCTTAGGAGGTAGTCGAGAAGCTTTCCTATTGATGCTCTGAAAGTCCATTTGAGTTAATTTAACCTCGTATTGAATTTTCTAAATATTTCAAATGTTTCTTTCAAGTCTTTAATGTGTTGTTCAGACGTTTTACTTTTAATTAGTACATCATTTACACACATTTCAATATTTTTCCCCTTTTGTTTAGAAAAGATTACATCTATTAGTTGATGTTAAGTTGTCCTAATATTTTTCAGCCCGAAAGACATTACATTATAGCAAAATACATCTCGCTCGTGATGAAGGTTGTCTTTTCTGCGTTGGCTGAGTGCATCTTAATCTAGTGATAATGGGAGAAGGCGTCCAAAAAACTTATTATTCAGTGGCTGACCACCAAATCCACCAGTGCATCGTTCCTCGATAGGGGGTAGCTATCCTTCGGGCAAGTGTTGTTCAGGTTCGTGAAGTTGACGCACTATCCTCCACTTGTTGTTCGCTTTTTGGACCATAACTACATTGGACATCCAGACCGGATATTGAACTTCTCGTATGCATCCGACCTTCAGGGGTTTATTCACTTCCTGATTCGGCCTTGCTAGGGTGTTGGCTAACAACCGCATATTCTTCTTTTTTTGTCGAGCTGTTGGGTTAACATTTAATCGATGGCAAGTGACGTTGATCAGAATTCCTTGCATCTCGGCTGCTGTCCTAGCAAAAAAATATTTCACTATTCTCGGAGGGTTTGGATCAGCAGATCTTTCGACCCTTGTATTAAAAGTTTCACTGATTAGAAAGGATTTACTAGGTTCACCTTCGGTTGTCGGGATTCAAGGACGGTCTCGTTGGTCTTATGACCCACTTCGCGCAGATTTCCAAGATCGAGAAGCTCTAGCTTGACGCTTCCGATCGCCTGGAGATAGCAGGTTCTGGATTGCTCTAGGTTGCCTCAGACGGTAATCACCTCTCTATCACCCGAAAACTTTAAGGTCATATGATAGGTTGAAGTAACAGCTCTAAAGTTATTGAGCAATGGACGGCGGAAGATGGCGTTATAAGTTGTTGGTGATTCCACCACTAAGAAATTTTTCATATTATTGAATTGCTTGTCACCTTCTCCCTAGATGACTGTCAGGGTTATGATTCCCAGCGCTTCCTCTTGCCAAAAAAACTGTATAACAGGCCAAAAGTTGCATTTAGTCGGTCGGTTCTCGGACCCATCTTGTCAAACACTGTTTTGAACAACATGTTCATGGAGTTCCCGGTGTCGATCGAGATGCTACCAATCTGGTAGTTTGTTTATTAGTGGGTTAAAAACGATAGCGTCGTTGTAAGGATTTCCCTTGGGAGGCATATCAGTGTCGTCAAAAGTGACAGAAGATGAGTGTTATATTTTAGGACGAAGACAATTGTGCATTGCTCTCCGCACTGAAGCCTCTTCAGACTGGCTCGACAGGATGAACCTCATTTTTCAAAGATAGCCGACATTATCCCACTGATGTGGATGGCGTGCATTCGGATCGATTTGTTCAAAATTTCTTCTATCGGAGCCTTACCTTGCCTTTGGGTCGCCACTCTTGTGTACCAACTCACTGAGCTTTTCAGCTCTGATCAACTCTTCGACCAGGCTCCAGAGGTGTCAGCATTCCTTTGTATCGCAGTTATGGTATCGGTGTATGCACAATATTTCTTTGGATCCCTGAGATAGCCTCTAGATTTCAGGTGCTTCTTTGAAGTACTTCTTGTACTTTATGGCCTCCACTAGCTCGGACATGGATACCCTCAATAGATTCATTCTTGAACAATCTTTCATGGTTAGGTGGCGAGCACTCAATGTATTGAGTCGGCTGGTGGTCAGGATATCGAGTCTAGCCTCCTTGATTGTAGCTTATATCGGTCGCTTGATGGTCCCAGGTGGTCGATGGTCTTCATAATGCAAACAAACAGAATGACGCAAGTCTTCCCTCGGTTTCCACTTGTCATCCCTGGGGCCCTTCTTCTGCGAACGACATTGGAAGACTCTTCTTTGATGGGAGCAGGGTGGAATTGTGCTCTTCAGTTGATATGTGGTTGTTGGTGAGCTCCAACAACTAGGGTAGGGTTTTAGGTCGTTGCAAACCCCGAGCGTACCGAAACAGACCTTCCTTCAGCCTTTAGGCAAGGGCAGCATGTGCTACTGCAGGTTCCAGACCCTGCATCTCCAGGATTTCCTTCTTGAATCCAGTTATGAACGAGCGGATGTTCTCATTCTGCCCTTGCCTTATTTGAAAGAGTTCTTGTGAACTCTTCTGGAGTTTCTAAGCATTGGCGAATTGTGCCACAAACATCCTCTTAAATTCAGCGAAAGAGGTGATCACCCCTGACGACAATTTCTTAAACCAGCTAAGAGCCGACTCCCTCGGCGTGGTGAAGAAAAGGAGACATTTCAATGTATTTGTGATCTCTAAGAGATACACTGTCAACTCAAAAGAGGCAATGTGGTCGGCAGGATTAGTCCTGCCCTTATAGGACTCCAGCGCCGGTATCATGAATCTTTCTGGAAGCTCAACATCAGATATCTGCCAAGTGAAAGCTGTCTTAGCTTGTCAGGGTGCTTTAGTACGCCCAAACCGTTGTCTATCAATTGGTGCCGACCCAACACTGTCTAAGTACTAGGATTCTCCTCTTTCTAGGGCCTGAGGAGCCTTTCGTCGTTGGGCGCTAGCCCTTCATCTCGAGGATTCCGCTCCTTTTCTTAAGACATCACCTCTCAGGTGGCATCTATCATTTGATTCTTCATCTCCCTGATCTTCTAGTTTACAAAATCTCTTGTGCACTCTATGTTAGCAGTGTCTATATGGTGGGCTTCTTCTCCTTCAACTGCTCTTTCTCTTTGCACTACTCTTTTTCATGTATTGGGCATGATTCCACACTCACCGCACCGTTCAGGATGTTAAATCAGAATTTATACATGGACCAAGGGATTATAGCAATAAAGAAGAGAGCAGAGAGTAGAGAGAAGAGAGTAGAGAGAAGAAAGAAGAGAGAAGAGAGGAGAGAGAGGGAGAGAAACAGAGAGAAAGCAAGAATAGCACGCTGTAATGAATAATAGTGTGTAACCCTTTGCTCATGAAATGATCCCCTATTTATAGGGGGTAGAATATGTAGTGAAATTATGCTAGTACCCCTACTTTAGTAGGGGCATTATAGGGTACTCTTGACTTTTCATATAAGTGGGCCCAAGGTTTAGCTGTTTTCTGGCTCAGTTGGTTGGGATGGCTAAGCCTTGGCTTGGTGAGCTTGGTTTGGTCGACTAGACTGAGTCGTTTCCACCAGTCGACTGGTCTTGATTGGTTTGGATAGTTTGTGGGACTGATTTGATCGGCTAAGCTTTGCCGGTCGGTTAGTCTGGCTTGGTCATCGACCCGCGATCCCTGGGGAGAGACTTGTTGGCAGAGTGGTGCTAGACTATCGGGCAGAGAGTGAATTACCGTAATGAGATACATAGTTACCCTTTGACTTGATAATATTTCGGGAGCTGTTGGATGTTTCCAATATAACTGAAGGACCTGAACGATAAGCTCATCCCTTGGGTCGGCTTCATTGTTGTGATAGGGGCGGATTATCCTTCGCCTCATTTTTGGTTGTACTGCTCGTGTTCAAGTCACTCGGTTGCCTTTATGACTTGGTTGGCCTTATATTTATTTTATTTGGTCAAACAATTGGGCCCCTAGATCTTCTACCGATGGGTCGTCCCTTAATGTACTTTCTTCTTTCTTGACTGTTAGATCTCCTCGAGATCAGTGTTGGCACATTTTCTATGTACAACACCCAAGGTACTTGTTCATGTAGTGCTGACACGTGGTAAGAGCTCACCCTTACTTTGACACGTGGTAAGAGCTCACCCTTACTTTGACACGGGAGCTCCTACGATCCCGACTGGAGTTCATGAATGGGAACTGCAAAATCTCGTGATCGTGAGAAAACATTACTCCCAGGGCACCTTCTAGTTACCTGTTTTAGCCCAATTTATTTTCTTTTTAATTTTCTTCCTATTTTCACTATTTCTAATTAGGTTATTTTCTATTAGGGAATTTTTAGATATGTAGTATTTTTTGCTATTTTGAGACATAAGCTTGGTTATATGTATTTTGCGAGTTTAATTTCTGATTTTCTGCTCTTTGGATTGTTGTATCATCTTCCTATTGCAAGTGGTGTGTTTGTAGCTTGCTTAGAAACAAGTGATAGATCTTCCTTGCCGCCAATTCTTCATCGTTTCATCATTCGACCGCTATTTTCAGTTAGGACAGCCTCCGTACGCACTGAATCTGTTTTCTAATAGCAGATTTCACTTCATACCACCTTTCCAACACTGTTGATACTTTATATGTACACTTCATTGCTATTCCACAACTACCTTCCCGTTAAATTCCCTTCTTAAACACCTTCTAGGAGCCCTAAAATGGTATCATCTTGTATTAAAGCTTGACAAACCTTAAAGTTTTAGGAATTTGTAGTTCCTACGCCTATCCAAAAATTCACATAACCTAAAATTTTTTATCTACTTTATACCCAAATCATTCCTACTGCAATCCATAGTCTCAACAAAAAAATTTCAAAAGTCTGCCTTCCTATCTCCACTAAAAATTCACCTCAACCCCTTCCAACAAAATCCTTAATCTTGACCAATTATTGATTTGCAATCGTACATCCACCGAAACCATAATCGGAAGAAATGGACACCATTCTGCCAAGTAGAAGCCCTCAATGAGGAGTCTAAGAACTTATTATAAAGATGTGTAGCGGGAAATTCTTTAACTTCAATAGAAGCTTGTTGCATTTGGGAGCAGACAATCTGATGAGGTCACTTATAGCCACAGCAGTGACTCGCCAAATCGAGAGAAGGAAGTAAATTCCTTCCATCCAAGAGTTTCTAGTGATGAAAAACCAATACATCGATGATTTGACATGGAATATCAAAGGGGAAGTCAGGATTTTGGAGTAAATGTGGATTTATCGGATTTTGATGGTCGCATAGATTTAGATGAATTCATGAGTGACTAAAACAATAGAATGATTTTTTTAGTACAAAAACGTTACCCTTGACATAATAGTTAACTTAGCAGTCATAGAGTTCGAAAAGAATACTTTTTTGTAGTGGACAATCTGAAACTTATTCGGTCAGCGAGAAGGGAAGAGTAAGATCACCACCTGGTCTAAAGATGAAAAGGAAGTGCAGCGCAAATACATTCTGCCATATTACTGACAGGACATGCTCATAAACTCCACAACCTATATGTCAGGGAGACTCTTTTGCGGAGGAGTGCAAAGCTTACTTTGATCAACTCATGCTGAAATATGAGTTGGTGGACCTGGAAGAGCACGCAGTGGTGAGATTTCTTAAAGGGCTAAACCCAGCTTTCAATATTATAGTATAGTTATAGTTGTATTGGTCCCTACTCAATGAACAAATCCTAACTTTAAAGGTGTGAGAAACAACGTCACCAGGTGATTGTCATATTTTATAGGTAGAGTTCAACCTCACAATAAGGCAGTAAGAGTACGTCCTGTGGAGCATCCCAATTGACTGTCCAAGGAAAAACCAGTTTAGAGTGGAGAAAAAGTAGAGACAAACAACACTCTCAACTACATTCCATATAGGAAGTCTTTTAGGTGCCACCGCATTATATCTGATTGCATAAATATTAGAAAATTCTCTTTCACTGAGCAGGGAGCAGTTAAAGACATAGACAGTGACATAAAAGAGAATGAAGAGATCAAAGAGGAGTATCAGCTTTCAACGAACCTATGGTTGGATCCAACTTTGTATCATGGGGTTGTGTTGGTACGTGATCCCTGGTACGATAGTATTACGATGTATGTGTGGTTAAATTCTTGATTATATTCGTTTTATATTTCTTTTTTACAACGGCGCCAAAAACTTGGTTCCAAAGCAAGTAAGAGTGTAACTGTTATATTTAAATATTGAGATACTACGTAAGTATACGTATCGTTATCAAGTAATATAAGATTTTTTGATTAAGCTACGAAATATCGAACCCATAAGGAGAACTACAAACTTTTAAGAAGAAATCAGATAGCAAACTTTACTTTGAAAAAGAGTCCTACTCAAACTATAGATACTATGGTAGGAATAAAAGATCGATTCTTTTTGGTAATTTTTTCTAATTGAAAATAAACAACTTTTTTTGGTAATTTTGATAATTGAAAATAAAGTAAACAACTAACTAAATTTAACTAGACTTTTGTTAGATGAAAGCAATACAAATAAAATATTATTTTTCCTTATCATGAATCAGTAACAAGTATAGGAATTCTGTTGTGAAACTATTTAAATTGTGTTGTGTCAAATATGAGCAATATAATTTTTTACCTTTACTAGAGATGTTATAAAGAGCATTGACTAATCTAAAGTTTGAATAGTCCTGAAGCCATGCTAGGTAGGGAAGATACTAGCTCTCACTATAGAGTTCCCTCTTCTCTCTCCACCTGGGAGCTAACTTCTCATATCAAAACCTAAATAAATCAAATTGGGGGCTTTATTCTGTCACTCTAAAGTCCTATAACTATACACCCGTCAAAGTTTATTTCTCTATTTATTTGCACTCAATTATATGAATTACATTTTCATCCATACTATCTCATGTGATTCTATCATTAGTTGACTGAGACAATATCATCACGGATCTTACATGGATCTTACATGTTCTCACAACAAATATTGACATCTCATTTGGCCAAATCAAGGAATAAATGAAGTACAAGGATTAAATCATCACAACTTATTCCAACATTTTATATCAATACTTCACACAACTTTCTTCCAACACTTAATTAATTATCATTTTAAGAAAAAAGATAAAGAAAACTACTCATAATTCATGGAGAAAATACAACACTTAAGTTTAAACGTATAACTCATGTAAAAACACAAGAAGTCTAAATTGAAACTAAATGTAGTCACAAAGATAAAAATTTATCTCAAATTTCTCTCCACCAAACTCTTGAAGTTCCTTTGAATCTCTTCCTTTCTCTTATAATCCTCCCTAGGTCTGATCGCCCAACCCTAGAGGGTTACAATCTCTCTATCTCACTAAGAAAATACAATGGATTCTTACTTAGAACTATTTAATTACTTTCTCCTTCACTAGGAATGAGAAAAGTCTGAAGAAGCCCTAAATAAAATTCTACAACTCCTTACTTTCTAGTCTCTAAAAGTATTCTAAGACTTCTATATCTCTAATCTCTTTTTTTCCTCTTTTTTCATTTCAATCCAAGTCCTTCTTTTTATAGTTTTCCAAAAGGTATTTTGGTGTCTCTTCAAAATGTGTCTACATTCAATGAATCTTTCAAGAGTTGTCTCTTTTCAATAGTCATTTCAATATATTTTCGTGCTCATTAACTGTAATCCACGTTTTAACCAAGATTTGTTTCAAACACCCCCTTCGAAATTCATCTAAATTTATTGAATTTTCATCATAACTACCTCTGGCGCGTAAGCGCAAGGTCTCGTCGCTTAGGCGGGACCTTCTCTGTCTCCTGGCGCTTACGCGTCACAGTTCATTTTCATACATTCTTCATTTTTGCTTCAAATTTGATTCGTTTCCACTCCTTTCACCATATTTCATCCATTTAATTGTAACTGAAAGAACAACACACAAATATCTTCCATTAAAGTGCAATATCCTCAAAAATAGGTATAAAAATGTGTACATAAATGCTATATATTTTAGGTGTATCAGTACGCCAACCTATGATTGGATCCAACTTTGTATTTTGGCTTTCAGACGCGTGCTCAATACTTGTAATCTGCATAACATAGCAGAAACACCTTCCACAAGTGTAAAAGCATCATAATAAGGAAATAAAACATAAGATTTATGAAGGGAAAATGCCACAAATTTGATTTAAATCAGTAGTCAAGATTTTTGTGAACCCAACTGGAGTTCCCAAATGAGAACTGCGAATTCTCGTGATCACGGGAAAGCTTTTGTGCCTGGAACACCATCCCATTACCTATTTCAGCCCAAATTCTTTCATTTTTTATTTTCTTCCTATCTTGCTATTTCTAATTAGGTTATTTTATATTAAGGAACTTTTATATATGTAGTATTTTTATTGTTTTGAGACATTAGCTTGGTTTTATGTATTTTGAGAGTTTAATCTCTAATTTTCTGCTCTCTAGAGTGTTGTATCATCTTCCTATTGCAAGTGGTGTGTTTGTGGCTTGCTCAGGAACAGGTGGTGGATCCTTCTCACTGCCCGTTCTTTGCAGTTCCACCATTCAATTGCTGTTTTCAATATGAGCAGCTGCAAATGCGCCAAATGTGCTGGCTAACAACAGATTTCACCTCATACCCCCCTTTCAACGCTGTCGATACTTTAGATTGCCGCTTTTTTGCTATTTCACAGCCACCTTACTACTAAAATCACTTCCTAAATACCTTGGAGCCCTAGAACGGACTCAAGCTTAATCTTAAATTTTTACAAAAATGCACCACATTCATTGCACGATTGCATTCCAAAACTAATTATCATTCGAGAGAATTGAACTGCAAATATTCCTCGTGCAATCTCATGCCGTGAACCTCTTGTCCCTTTCTCTCTCTCTATCACTATCCTTCCTAACTGGTCACCGTGCCTGTAAGTAGGAGCTTCTGACTTCTGATCAACACCAAGAGCAGTAGATAAATGAGCACATAACTTTTGGAAGGGTAATATCTTCTGGTGTTTTAGAGTATTTTCTATCAAACTTTTATGATATTCGATTTATTAAACTCTTCCATTTTCAAACACATTCAATTGAGAGATACAAATCTAATGTTTACTTTTAACCATTACAATTTGTTTCCTCTATAAAACCAAAATATTTTTGTAAAAATCAGAGGTGCCAAAAATAGCAAGGCCTTGAACTCATAATCGATCTTGATGCCACATTTTTACCTCTGCTGCGGAAGAGATGGATGAACATGCTAAAGGACAGAAAATTATATTTGCAGGCATGAGCATATCTTTTTTCTCAATCGTCTGACACAAGTGAAAAATGCTTTGCTCATCACTACTTTCTAGACCTATAAAAAAACACTAGAAAAATGTTTGAAAATGTTCAAAACACAAAAAATGTGTGAAAATGTGTCCACTCTAATACAGAAAATTGTTGCTTTCTGTATACATTAGCATTTTATTTACTTTTAGGTTGTTAATGAAAGTAACTTGTCAATATAATTTATTTACTTGCGATATTTTATTTCTACTATTTCCATGATGCTTTTGTTTACTATTAGTTTAATTGCACGAGCCTCAAGTGCATATTATAGATTCAAAGAAATTAAAAGTGTATTTGGAATACAAAATTAGTTAATGTATTGATACTAATAAAATTATTAATTTTTTTATTTTAAAATTGAAAGTTGAAGTTGAATTAATATACATATGTTGTCACTATTTTGAAGATAGTATAATTGTTGAGATTTGGAATAAACTAACACAATTTTATTGATAGGAGGAGGGGTATTTAAACTCAATTACAATAGGCATAAAAATGGAAAGCAATAAAAATAGAATAAAATAACAAGGAAAAAAATAAAGCAGAATAAAGCAAAAGTGGAAAAATATAATCAGGGAATAAAATCAAATAATAAGTAATAATGTTATAATCTAATAATAATTAATGTATTGAGAACTTTGTCCTATGATCTTTTTTTGTAGAATAAAAGGAATATCATAAAATCTCTTGTAGCTTAAGAAACAATATATTGTGTACTAAAAGAAAATTTAGATTGATAAAAATTTAATCTATTTTTTTAGCTGCTTCTATTGATCAAAACTTTCTATCAACATAATCCATCTCCAACACAATCTTATAGTAGATAATTTTGTGGTGAATACCTAAAATAACTTAAATGGCACCATTATAAATGTTTGGCTAAAAAAAAATAAAAACCCTTACCATTTCATTATCTTATGTTAACGTTCTTGTAAATTAACAGAGAAAAGTGCCAAAATGGTCTCCCCAACTATATAAAGGGGAGCATTTTATTCCCTAACTTTTAAAAAGTGTCAACTTAGTCCCCAACTATTTTAAGAGGGGGTTAAAGTACGGTCTGTTTGGGGTGGAGGTGAGGCGCTACGCGGAGCGGAGCCGTCGTTCTGCGTAGTTTGGGGCGGCGGCGGTAGTTCATCGCGGCGGAGTTTTCGACATTTTAACGAAAAAGTTGGCCGCGGGTTCGACACTGTCGCCCGCCTTTTTCACGAAATTTTTATTCTGGTTCCCTTCACGTCTTCTACCTCGCTCTCCTCTCGTGCCCCGCTCGTCGTCGACCCTAATCCCTTGTCCTTATAGCAAATGATGATCTTTTTCAGCAAACACGGAGCCCTAATCTATGGGTCAGCGACTTCAATTCGTCACCTACTGATTGGAGCAACTCTTCTAGGGGACATGTTCTGAATCCATATTCCAGAGCCCTTTCTCTATCGCAAGCAAACAGTACAGAGATTATTTTCATTTCCAGCTACCTCAAAACTAGCTCAATGGTTTTCCTGCTTATTTAGTTCTTCCCAATATTGTTAATCCATTTTATTAATCTTTGGTAATTATTCTAAGGTGCACGTGAATAGCCCCTAATCTCTATTTTCTTTATGATTGTTTTCATGCGAACAAATTGAAATCTTGCGTTCATGGAAGCTGCCAGATCCAAATTGTACCGTTCATATCCTCAGCTCTCATATCAGTAATTTTACCTTCAATGGATTTATGTTTGAATTAATTCAACTCACCGTTTAATGCGTGGAATTTTTCTAAATCTGCATGAATCCCCAATTCCCTGTGTATTGTCTTAAGTCAGCAATCCATTTTATTTTTCCGGTTTTTTGGATACTATAAAATAAGTTAGTTCTCTCACACATAATTTATATTACTTGATACATTTCATTTAGGAATTATTTGGCAACAAATAGGATTTATATCAACTTTAATTTAGTATATTTGTGAAACAAGTTTTACTTGACTCCTGAAATTTTATTGACATGATAGATGTTAGATCCTATTTATAATTTGTTTGGTATATATTTTCAAGATTTCAGATTTGAATGAAGAAGAATGAGAGGCATATGGTGAGTGTTGTCCCTTAACTTTCCCCCTTTAGTAAATTCAATCTTTTGATATAATTGATGTTGTTAAATAATATTTTTTGGAAAGAGTTAGCCTAAATCTTGCAACCAAACAAACCCTTATAGTGACATTGTTTGAAAACTATATCAATTTTCTTTTACAAGGAGCTTTTCATTAAAGCCGGTTAGCAATAAAATCTCAAAGGAACAATGCTCTACAATGTTATCTATCACCTTTGCAATCTATATTTAGCACAGTGGGGCATCATCAATAGGAGGCACTACAAGTCCATAGACCTCATCAATTGGACTTCTCTCGACATTGCTCTCAAGCCATCGGATCCTTATGAGACACGAACATGGGGACACGACATAATTGAAAAAAGTTGGACACGATACGCCATGGACATGTTTTTATATTTAATTAATTATTAATATAAAATATATATTTTTCCATCATTTTATATTAAAAACATCACAACACAAACTATACAAGAATAAGTAAGGTTTATATCTTATTTTTTGTATTGTTCTAAAGTAGATTTTTGCTTCTGAAGTATCAAATATATTGTTATGACAGTTTATTACAAACAATCTTTACTGCACAGAGGCAAAATGATCATTTGTCCAGAAATAGTTGTCGCACAGTTGTTTTCAAATCGCAAAAAAACAAATAATCAGTCAGCTTCTGCGCAGCAGTTTCCTGGGACAACTGTTGTGCAGCAGCTTATTGATAGTTGTAGCTGCCCCAAACAGACCGTAGTCCCTCCATTAAAAAAATCTAAAACTTTGGTTAAAATTAACGAAGGAGTTTTAGGTCGGAGGGTTATTTCTGAGTTTTAATATTTTGTATGATCAAGGGGATGTTATGGCTTGTGAGGTGAGGTCAGCATAAGGAGCACGCCATTTCAGGGGCGTTGAACAACAATGACAATCGAGCAGTGAAGCCAGCACAAGCGGGTCTCGAAGCGTCTTGTCCGAGGGGCATCGAAAAGGCATTTCAGGGCAATAGTGATGGAGAGGGATGATGGAGCCCACACGAGGCCTTGCACGATTGGGGGAGTTAAGCTTTGATTTCAATCTCATCTCGATGTTCTCCAGTATGCTTGATGAAATGCTCCCTGATTCAACGATTTTTTTGGATTTTTCTTGATTATACATGGCGACAGTGTTTTTTTTTTGTTGGTTGTTCCTTTTTTTGTTCTATTGTCTTTTTTTATCTCTCAATTAAATTATTTTTTGACATCTGAAAATTATGCTTTCGATGATTTTGATATATTTAGTTATTGGAAGGAGTGAAGACAGTCGGATGTCGGTATGATATCATTTAGAAGCTGAACTGGAGTCTCAGCTTTCAGTTTAATAAATTTGTATAGTTTTACCTTTGCAAAAATATTGTTGCAGATAATAGGCTTGCAAATTTAGGTAAAATTACTAGATATCTTAGAGGGTTCATTTAATATGAATTTGTTTGATGATGATTTGAATGAGATTGAATGAGATTTACTTACGAAATTGTTAATTCTTTTTTTATAGAATTAACGCATTTTAGGTGGAATAGTTGAATATATGATTTATTTTTCTTCCAGATTTTAGTTTCTTTTCCTAGTAAACCATATTGAGCACCGTCTAGCACTGAGTACATTCGAGTAGTCTCGAGCAGTGGGGCCAGCACAATGCTCTTGCCTTTGAGTTGCCTCTAGCAGTGAGACCACTGCGAGCATCCAAGCATTGAGGCTAGCCCGATAGTGTCACAGAACAATTTTTGTAGCGAGCTCAGTGTGATGTGCTAAAATTTGAACAATTTATGAAGCGAGTCAAAGGCACAAACGAGCTAGGTAATTAATTTTTCTTAAGAACCACACTCTAGAAATTTGATTTTTATTCCATTTTTAGTAAACTTATATTTTTTTAAGATACATGTCTAACACCTTTATTCTTGAATTTTGGCCCATGAACTCCTAAAATAACTTAATTTCAAAAATACCCCTATTTTTAACACCCTAAACCCCAATTTCATTTTTTTTTTTTTATTGTGGGACTTCTTCAACACCTCTTAAAACAACTGGGGATTAATTTGATGCTTTTTAAAAGTCAGGGACTAAAATGATCCCCTTTAAAAGTTGAGGGACCATTTTGGCACTTTTCTCTTAATCAACATATTGATATACTTCAAAGAACACATGATCTTCATGGTTACAACAATGCTTAAATTGTTGTTATTTCAATAACAGCACAAATTAAACAGTAGTAGGTTTAATGGCTGTTATAGAATTCATCTCTAATTTCTTACCAGCATTGTAACGGAGCTAATGAAATTATATGGCAATGCAAGCTCAACATTATATATTAGAACATAAATAAATATTGGTTTACACATAATGCATTCAGATTCTAATGAAAATATTGAAACAAGCAACTAGGGTTTTTCAGCTTTTGAGAATGGATGGGTGTTTTGGTTGTTTGTTAGGGTCAAATTAATTAATGTTTAATTGTGTTGATTGTTGATTCTATGCAAAAATTAAATCTGAAACACTTGTTAAGAGGACAGGTTTATCTATCAAGCTATTATGCTTCAACTTTTCTCAGCTAGTTAGGCATGGTGAATGAGAAGCAACAAGTATGTGTAGCTATTAGGTATAAAAAGTGACAAAAGAATTTCAAAAAAGGATGGAAATATTAGATTAGAGAAGAACAATCATCAGGCACTATTATAACTAAAGCAATTGAGCCGTGTCAAATCTAAGAAAATCAGAACAACTACAGAGCAACCAAACTATGATGCTAGCCACTCCTAATGCAGAAGTAAATAAAAGGATTAAAGGCTGAGTTTCATGAAGTTCATGATTTGAAAGTTGTTTTCTCACTCATTTAAACTTCTTAAATTAATATAAAAAAGCAACTAAGGAACATGATGCTATTCCACGTTATCCTCAACAAACTTTATACTTTGAGACTGCATCATAGTCTCTATGCTCATCTTTTGAGTATTTCTTGTATATCATTGTGAGTTTTCATCTCTTTTATATGAATGAAATTCAACATATGCTCCGCACACTCCCTGTTTAATCAGAAATAAGATGGTTTAGTTTTCTATATTTATGTTTACTCTTCCTCAAACTGCATCATGCAAGATAGACAGCATAAGTAGAATATAAGATCATCCAAGAGTTGCTCGTTCAAAACTAACAGTACTAATCACTAATCAAAAAATACTTTATTTTATTCCAGTTTAATACAGGAATGAAAAAAAGTAAGAAAAATACACACACAATTACAAAGAAATAAGCATTATATGAAAATCAATAATGGCATGAAAAATATAACTTGCGCAATTTTATCTGTATACAGATCATAGATATTAGAATATAAGATCGAAATATTGGAGGATGAATTGTAGAGCTCACTATTGGATAGAATTGATAGAAGGACCTTGAAAAATAAGGTTAATGTTGTGGTAGTGTTGATGACACCAACCCGAAAAATGTGATTTTTTATCCCTTTAAAATCATCACGATAATGTATTTGTTAAATTTTATATTAAATCATAGAAGTAGATATTATGGAATATTGTGTATTGTGAAAAATGATATCAACGGATCTATGGATGCAACGCCTTGTATATAATCCATACATAAGCTTGATATGATGTTCTGGAGTTATTGTATATAATTGTTAAAAGATCATTTTTATAGAGTTTCAGTTTAAATTAATCTTTTTGTGCATGGAAGTAACATTAATATTTGGAGCTCTGGCTTTTTCTTGCACTCTGCTCCTTTTTTTTGGTATTAATTGAATTGGGCTATGGATTTTAATATGTACCCCCCAAAAATTTATATGTTTAACACAAAAGTCATATAGCACATGGTATTAATATGTTCATTACAAAAATCAACTTTTTTTTCATATACCTTCACATTTTTGGACTCCCAGTTGTCTTGATCATATGCATGTACCAAATTTTTAGGGGGGGGGGTTGGTTGGGGCCTATGCCTGGGTGCGCCATCCAGATGGGAGAAGGATTGAGCTGTCCTTTCTTGTGCATAGTCTCTCCTATTTGGAGTTGGGCTCACTCCTCTTTACCCTAAGACTATATATATGTTATTTGTTGTGTTTTAGGTTAGTTTTGCTTCAGATGTTTTGTCGTGGGTGTCTTTCTCACTTACTTGGGCTGTTTTCGATAACAGGTGGTTTTCTGACTATATCCTGCTTCAATATAGTGATTATCTCCTCGCATCACTCCCTTTCCCCTGCTTGTTGTCGCACCCTCCAACAACCCGTTGCTTGCTTCCTTCCCTGCCAATACACCTACTGCTTGTCGCACCCTACAACAGCTCAGTTTCTTGTTGCCTCCCTTACCAATCCACTTATCGCTTGTTGTTGCACCCTCCAACAACGCAGCTGCTTGTTGTCGTCCCCACCAATCCTCTCCTACGTGTTATCCAGCCGCAAAATCCCCTTCTCCTTGCTGCCGCTAGACCTCTCTACAACCTGCAACTTTTCGTTTCCACTATCTTGACACACGGCCCACCACCTTCGAACCTCGTTGTAGGGGGTATTTGTGTTTGTGTTGTTTTTCTTATTTTCAAGTATCTTTGCTTGTAAACTCCTTTGAATTTCAGCAATAATACTATTATTTTGATGTGGTTTGGGTTTACTGTGGTAGCATTTGGTATCAGAGCTAGAGTAACCCTATTCCATATCTAGGGTTTCCAACCTTCTTGCACATCTCCAACCCAAAAATTTGTTTTCCTGTCCTCAAATACCCTTTTCCACTCCCATAAATTAAACCCTAAACACCACCAAGGAGACACATGTCAGAATCTTCTTAGGAAGAGATACAGTGAGAGATCCGTCTACTTTAGCAGAGACTTGCGGTAAATTATAATGGGACCCGGGGGAAATTGCGCTCGATCATGATATAGGGAGTCGAAGAGGAGAAAAAGATGAGAATTTGAACCCCTTTTACAAGGAGTACTTCAGTGATGAGTACAAATCATGACGCTTCGGAATTCATTACCAAAGGAGGCCGAGATAGGAGGTAACGTATAGAGGATAGAGATTTTTGGGTCAAAGTGGGTCTATCAGAGTTCGATGGATGGATAGATCCAGATGATTTTATTGAATGGTTGCAGTCGGTTGAGAGAATATTCGAGTACAAAGAGGAGCCAAAAGACAAAAGCGTGAAGCTTGTGGTCATGAAATTGAAATAGAGCACTTATTTATGGTGGGAAAACTTGCAGTGGCAATAAAAGAGAGAAGCAACAAGATTACCAGATTGGAGAAGATGAGGAAGGAGATGCAGAGGGATACTCGTCTCCTCACTATCGTTAGGATATGTTTATGAAGCTCTATCCCCTACAACAGAGAAACTTGTTAGTGGAGGAGTTTATATCACAATTTGACCAGTTTCAGATGAAATGTGAATTGTCCTAGCCAGAGGAACATACTATTGCCCGATATTTTGGAGACCTAAAGCCAACTATCAGTAATATTTTGCAACTGCAGCCCTATTGGTCACTTAGAGATGTCTAATCCTTAGCCTTGATGGTGGAGAGATAGCAGAAATAAAGCAGACAACCACCTACAACTACAGCTACTAAGAAGATTACATTTGGAGGAGTTGGGAAGACCGAACAAGGAAGTGACAAGACAGATTTTGAGTGGAAAGAATCCAGAAAAAAGTAATTCGTCCAGTACAGTGCCTGCCAGAAGATGTTTAGGTGCCACGGCTATGGACACATAACCTCTAACTGCTGTACGAGTTGAAAAGAGTAATAACCTCCTGACAAAATACAAAAAAATCATTCTGGTGAAAACTTACATATCTCACCCTAGAAGGCTAATTAACAGAAAAATAAAACAAAATAGTTCCTTAAGAGACATAGAAAAGCAGCAAGAAACTCAAGTCAAAAGAAAATAACCATCTTCATCCTTGTTAAACAAGCTGAATGATTTTTTAAATGCTGAGCTCTGGTCATCCATTCACCCTCAATAAAAAAAAAAGAAATCAGAGAATTTATAAGAAACTACTCAACCGCAATTATAAACCAAAAAATGTTGCATTCAAATTTTACATTAAATCTTCATATCACAACCTGTATCAATAAAGTGCCAGAGAAATCCCAAAGAGATATCTTTTCTTTGATTCAACTTGAATTTTAAAAACTAACAAACCAAATAAGAGGAACAATCAACAACTAAATCATGACTCAGTTTCTTTAATTTGTTTTTCACGTCCCACTTTGAATCCAACTGAATCTTTATGAAGCTCAGAACCACATGATGTTGAATCGCTTATTGTTAAAAATTAGCAAAATAAAATAGCGATCAAACTTTTTGCTAAAATGCATTGAAGCAATACAGATAAAGATACAACCTTCTATTGATAGTAAAAAAAAAAGGGTTATATTAGGCAATGCAGAAGCTAAGTGTTTATATTTCTTAATCCAGTGACCCTAATGATTCATTGTCGACTTCGGTGAAGCAGAAAGGTTATGTCCATGAGGAGCATAGAATTGAGCTGGGAGTTGATATGGAGGAAGCTTGTTCTTAGATCAACATCCTTCCCGTTCACTTCCTACATTGAGAACTGAGTAAAAATGGGGCTAATTAAATGTAGATGAGGATGCATTCTATCTTCTCTATTGCAAACAACTTCGTCTCCATTTCTTCTAATTTCTAGCATCTCTAGGACAATCAATGAGAATGTACAACTTCCAAAGCGTTTAGAGATGGTGCTGCTCTATTTGTGCGATGTTGGACTGTTTGACCCCATTTTCTTCTCAAGCATTTACTACCACCTATGCTTTAGGTAAAAAACATTTAGGTGTTAGGCAACAAGATAGATTCATAAATATTTAGGATTTAATAATTACGTAGAGCTCAAATGTTGGCATTTATTTTCTTAAATTTTAGGGGATATGATCACATGCCATTTCCTTAGTAGTATATAGATAAATGTGATAATAATGAATGGTTAGCATTCAATGTTAGAAGATTAAATGAATGGATATTAAGGGAATCTCAAGCCACTTTTTTTATTATAGTATATGTAGTATAGATATATCTGATTATTTTAGGATTGCCATAAAATGTTCATTGGTAGCATTAACTTGATATCCTATTTGTAAAGATCAGTTTGCAACTAAGCTGTGTTTGCTATGAAAATTGCTACGTTTCAAGATGCTATGTAAATATGATTTATTTTGTCGATTATTGTCATTAATTTTCCTTCAATTCTGGGTAATGTATTTAATTGATTACAAAAGCTATCTTTGTTATATATCAGGTCAAAAAAGTGAAGCCCGATGTACTTCTGGGATTATCTGCAGTGGGTGGTTTGTTCTCCAAGGAGGTATTGGAATGATAACTGTTATATGCTCACCATAATAAAAAGGTCAAACGCTTGCTTTATAGCTTTGATTACTGCTTTTATCTAGGATTATTTTTGTGATTTGAAGGATCCCTATTTTTTTAGAGTATTATCTATTATTTATTTAAAAAATTATTGATAAATTTACGAAGGATTGCCATATGTCAAGTTACAGTTTTATAGAAATTGTGATGTTTATTGCTGCAGTGGAGCTCGTGAGTGATAAGGTGGATGCAAACGTTTGCTGGCAATATCCTCTAAAATTTATACAAATGGTGTAGCTCACAAATTTTCCATTTCAAAATGGTGGGTGTGAGTCTCAAGCGAGACCATCAAGAGGTTGTCAGAGTGGAGGTTAACTTCATGGACGCGCACTTAGAACTTAAAAGTGCTAACTAAATAGAGAGAGAGAGAGAGAGCATATTCTTTTGTCACTGCTTTGGACTTTTCAGATTTGTGAGAGATAATTGGATAATAAATTTCTTAAAAGAGAGTGAAGGAGACTTGCAATTAAAAATTGGGGATATTTGGGTGGCAAATATCGGAACTTTGTGTATTTCTCTAGACTAGTAGTCATCTCTCTGTGTGTTTGTGTGTGTAATTGGATCTCATTCAATCACATAACTCTTCTATATTTTTTTCTTGGTGATTTCTTCTTGCAGTGTATTGTATTTACCCCTTGTCTCTATCATAGTTATTATTTTGTGCTTTGGCATCAACTTATCCCTTCAAAATGCCCTTTGCTACATCTATGATTACATTTAGTTCTTGAAATATTCAAGCACATGGAAAGATATTATAAATTGTGTAAAGACTTGTTTGGGATCGCTTTTATTTTTTGTTTTTCATTTTTATTTTTTTTGGTTTTGCTTTAATTTTAGAAACATTTTTGTTTAGTACATTTTTTTGTATGTTTTTACTTATTTGTTTTCAAAAATAAATTAATTTGTTTTTAAAGCACTCAAAATATTAAAAATTTGTTTCGAGTATTTTTTTAAAAAAATTGAACATGTTATAACATTACCAAACATGTTTATTTCAAGTGAAACATAAACAAAACTGTTATGGAAAATACTAAATATATTGCTTGTATTTTAGGTAGTTGTATATTAGGTAGCCTAATTCGATGAGATTAAATTTTGAATCTTTTTCTATATTAGGTGTATTCATGATCTGTAGAGAGAGAAGTGTTTATAAATATGTAACATATTATTTCAACTAATAAGAAGAAGAAGAAAGTCTTTTTCGTTACATAGTATAAATATTATTATGTTCTCAAAGTTAATAAAAGATTTTTAGTTGGTTCATTCTGATGTGTGGGGAAATTGTCCTATTTTATTAATGGATTTTGATATTTTGTCACCTTTATGGATGATTTTTCTTATATGACTTAGTTTTATTTTTTAAAGTCTCGCACAGAGGTATTGTTACATTTTCAATCTTTTTGTGCCAAAATTAAAACTTAGTTCAATGTTTTGGTTAAAATTCTGAGAATTAACAATTCCAAAGAATATTTCTCCACCATTTCAGGAGTACATGACACAAAACAGGATGCTTCACCAGTCATCATGTGTCGATAATCCATCCCAAAGTAGAGTAGCTGAAAGGAAAAATAGACATCTTGAGACAGCTAAAGCTCTTTTGTTTCAAACAAATGTGCATAAACGGTTCTGGCTGATGTAGTTTCTACTATATGTTTTTGATCAATTGGATGTCTCCTTCTGTTTTATAGAACCAGACACACTACCAAGTTTTATTTCCAACTAACTAACTTTTTCCTATTAAACCACGCATATTTGGGTGTACGTGCTTTGTTTGTGATGCTCGCCTACAAGTGCCCAAAACCCTAAGTTATTATGGTGTGTCTTTCTAGGATAGTCTTGCCTAAAAAAATGTATCTATGTTTTTCTCCTCTCTTAAATAGGTACATGATTTATGTTGTTACCTTTCATGTATGAACAAACTCTAATCTTTGGTGACTCGTCAATATCTAAATCCTCACCAGATTCTAATGAATTGTTAATGTGTCACATCATAAGTTCAAATCTTGTTCTAGCTCCATCTCCAATGCCTCGGCCCAAACCACCTACCTTTAATGTTTACTCAAGAAGACTTCACTCCATTGATCCTTGTATGACATCGGTATCATCTTGCTCAGCAATACCTCCACTTAGTGATCCTGATTTGCCTATTCCTCTTCGAATAAGTAATCGTCAATGCTTTTATCCCATTTTCTCTTGTGTTAACTATAATCAGTTATCTTCCACTTTGTGCTCGTTTGTTGCTTCTCTTGACTCTATTGGTGTTCCAAGACTTTTCAGCAAGCCTTATCGCATTCTGGGTGGATGGTAGCGATGCTTGATGAGGTAAATGTCTTAACTAAAAATGGAACATGGGAACTAGTTGAATTACCTTTTGGAAAGAAGGTTGTTGGTTGTAAATGGGACTTTGCAGTAAGTTTCATTCTGATGGATCTATAACTCGTGTCAAAGCTCGGTTGGTGGTTGCGGGCTATGCTCAAACTTATGAGATCGACGACTAGGACACATTTTCTAAGGTAGCTAAGTAAAGTTTAGTTCACCTACTCCTATCCTTGGTCGCAATAAATAGTCGGGTCCTACATCAATTGGATGTGTAGAATATTTTTTTTGCTTCGTGATCTGTTAAAATGTAGACATGGAGCAACCTACTGGGTTTGTTGCTCAGGGGGAGTCTGGGAAAGTATTTCATCTTTGGAAGCCCCTATATGGATTGAAGTGAAGCTCTCGAGCATGGTTTAGAAAATTTTGCCAAACAGTAAAAAGATTTGTGACACAAAAAAGTAAATGATCACACTGTATTCTATGAGCGAATTTGCTTCAGTTATTTTTCTTTCGGTGATTTATGTTGATGACATAATTATTACTGAAAGCGATATGCATGGGATGCTATCATTGAAATCATTTCTTCATAATCAGTTCAGTACAAGATAAAGAAGGAGCTATTTGAGAGCCTCGTTTCTGCGATCCCAGCTACAGTAACTCTACAGGAGCTAAACCGAGTGCGTGCATCGGTTAACGCGAACAACAAATTGCCAAACTGAGCTGCTCGTTTTCGATTCCTTTCCAATTTTTTGCAAGTTGCCTTTATTTCTTTCCATCCCTTTCTTATATTTGTGTTATATTAGGGTTTAGATTGGAGTTTATTTGGCATGGGTTTGTTTAGGATAGCTGCTTGCATTTGTTTTATCCTTCCGAGGGTTGTATTCAAGGGTTTGTGTGGTGCTTCTGCTATATCCCTCTCTCGAGATGTTGATTATCTTCCCAATTCCCTTTCACATCCTCCTTACCTAGCTCTCGGTCGCCCTCGAACAGCAGTCAACGTTGTTTTTTCTGCAGCTACCTCCGCTGCCACCTTTCATAATTTGTGCCCCTTACTGTTGCAGCCATTCCAACTACCCCTACCACTCTCTGTTGTTACCTACCTATTGTCTAACCATCTCCCTTGTTATTTCCGGTCACCCTCAGCTTTTCCAACCACCTCCACCGCTACCTACTTGTTGTCCCAACCATTCTCCATGCTTTCCTCACTGTTCCTGCCTCCCAAACCCATCCCCACACTGCCTTGTTGTTTTCCATCCCCAGACAGGCCTTATCGCTGCTCATCCCCCTTTTAGAACCTTACCTGCAGAATTCGTCAGCTTCTAACACCCCAACCTACCCATTTCAGCCCACCTCACCAACCTTTACCACCCTTGGGATGCAATTTAGTTGTTTTTATTTGTTTCTGTTGTTGTATTTCACTTTTAGCGTGTGAGTTGTAATCGCCTAATTGGCTTTGCATTAATAATATTTGGTTTCCCTTTCAATGATCAGGGCGTTGTTGAATGAACAGGCAATGACCTATTGCAAAATCAATAGACACCGAAGAATGTGAGGACATAGATGATTACTACCGACTTGTAACTAAAGAGGGAAAAAGCCACAGAGTTTCCGCTGAGCCAATAAAAGAGACTCCAACCAAATTTACAGTGATTGTTCAAGACACTCTTGAGTTCGAGGAATCAACACCAGATGCATATCAACCCCATATAAGAGAAATTCTAACTTTTCAGATATATAGATTCCTTTCTGAGTTTCTCTTACTGAGGGAGGTTTAGAATGTTAGAGATGCGGCTCTTTTGTGCCACTTCTGGAATATTATATGGAGTTATTCGGATATTAGATTTAGTTTAGCAGTATACCCATCAACAGATGGTTGGATGAGAGAAATGAACTACAGCTTTGGAAATTGTCTAAGGAGCTTGGTGGGAAAAAAAAACTCTTACAATGGGATCTAGATCCTACCAGAGAAGAAAATGAAGCCTCTCCTCAGTGTTTATACTTCAGTGTAGTCCAACCTACCTTACATTTCATCCCAGAGTTGATTCCTTCTAACAGATTTCTTTATCATATGCATCCAGTTGAGAGTGTGAGTAGTGGAAGAAGCATATTATAGATTTACTTGCTCATGATTTGGCTCATGAAAGCTTACATTGTTATACAGCTTCAGCTTAAGTTGTGCTAAAGGTGAATGAATATTTATTCTATCAGAATGTGTTTTCGAATGACAATGCCTACATGATTGACTTACCGAGAGCTTGCAAAATTGTCGCAACCTTTAACAGGGTTGACCTGACTACTATGAAAAGACAAAAGTTTTGACAGATGAGGTTGAAGCTCCCCCAACCTCGGGTGACTATCATGGGAGCTACCCAAAAGCTCTGGTTCTGCGATCCTAACAATAATATTACCGCTACAGGAGCCCGAACCGAGCACATGCATCGATTAATGCGAACCACACTGTCGAACCAAGCAGCCCGTTTTCGATTCCTCTCTAATTTTTATTAAGTTTTCTCATTGTATTTCATTCATTTCTAGTTATTTACTATATATGTGTTGTATTAAGGTTTATATTAGAGTTTTTTTTGCATGAGTTTGTTTAGGACAGCCGCCAGCATCCGTTTTCTCTTTTCGAGTGATATATTTGAGGGTTTAGGTGGTGCTCCGACTGTATCCCTTTCACAAGGTGGTGATTGTCTTTCTTATCCCTTTCCACATCATCCTCACCTTGCTCCCGATAGCCCTCCCTTGTTGCAGCTACCTCCAAACAGTCGTCATTGTCTTTCTGAAGTCGCCTCCATTGTGACTTTTCAGAATTCACCTCCCTTACTGTCGCAGCCATTCAAGCCACCCCTACCACTGTCATTTTCTACCTACATTCTAGCCCTCCCATTTGCCATTTCCAGTCACCCTCAACCTTTTCAACCACCCGTCTGCCATTACCTAGATGTTGTCCCAACTTTTTACCGTGTTGTCCTCGTTGTTCTAACCACCCAAACCCATCCCCCATGCCGCCTTATTGTTTTTCCAGTCCCCAACTAACCTCACCGCAACTCATCCCCCCTCTAGAAACTTTATTGACTCTTTCACTTTCCAAAACTCCAACATACCCATTCCAGCCCGCCTCGTTGACCTCCTCTACCTTTAGGATACACTTTAGCTGTGTTTATTTGTTTCTGCCATTGTATTTCCCTTTCAATGTGTGAGTTGTAACCGCCTAATTGGTTTTTTAGTAATAATATTTTGTTTTTCTGTTGGTTTTTGGGTTCACTCCGATATCAAAAGATCTAGGTTTGTTGGGGATTAAGGTATCAAGGAGCAAGAAGGGTATCTTTTATTTCAAAGGAAGTATGGTTTGGATTTGTTAATAGAGATAGGGAAATTAGGGGCCAAACCATGTAGAAATTGGAGAGCTTTTTAATGATCCTAAATAATATAGGAAGCTAGTGGAGAAATTAAACTACCTCACCATGACCCTTCCTGACATTTCATATTCAGTTAGCACTATAAGTCAATTCATGTCCTTCCCTGCAGTCCATAATTGGTCAGCTCTGAAATATATACTATGTTAACTCAAAAGAGCTCCTAGAAAAGGGATTCTATATCAAAATCATGGGCATTGAAATATTGAATGCTTTATTGATGTAGATTGGGCAAGTTTCAAGATTGATCGAAGGTATATTATCGAATATTGTGTTTTTGTGAGTGGTAATTTGGTCCCATTGAAGAGTAAGAAACAATATGTAGTGTCGCAATCTAGTGTCGAATTTGATTATCAAGCGATTGCACAAGCTTCGAGTGAATTGACATGGGTTTTCCAATTTCTGGACAAAATGAGTTTTTTAATGACTACTCCAACAAAGTTGTGGTGTGATAACCAAGCTGCAATTCATATTGCTTCTTTCATAACCGAACAAAGCACATTGAGATAGATTGTCATTTTATTAGTGAAAAGATTCAACAAAATTTAATTTCTATAGCGCGTGTAAAGATTGAGGAACAACTAAAGGATATCTTCACAAAGGCCCTTAATGGAGCAAGGGTCGCTTATATTTATAACAAGCTGGGCATAATTAATATCTATCCTCCAACTTTCACAAAGGCCCTTAATGGAGCAAGGGTCACTTTTATTTATAACAAGCTGGGCATAATTAATATCAATGCTCCAACTTGAGGGGGGAGTGTTATGAAAAAATACTAAATATAAAACTTGTATATTAGGTAGCTTGTATATTAGTTAATCTAATTAAAGGTGATTTAATTTCAATTTTTTTTCTATATCAAGTGTATTTCTAATCCTTAGAGAGAGGAGTGTTTATAGATATGTAACATATGATTTCAATTAGTGAGGAAAAAAGAAGTCTTTTTCGTTACAACAACAAAAAAATCAAAAATCAAAAAATCAAAAAACCAAAAAACCAAAATAAAAAGTTATCGCAAAGGCCTCCTTAGATTTGAAGTAACGATTGTGTTGACTGAATAAGAAAGAAAATAGGAAAACAGAAATGAAACACTATCGGGTTGGGATCACTTTTTTTTTTCTTTTTTTTTATTTTGTTTTGTTTATATTTTGATTTAAATTAAAGTATGTGTGGTTGTGGTAGTTGTTTTAAAAAAAAAAACTCAAAATTATCCTTTAGTTGTTTTGAGTGTTTAAAAAAATGAGATTATCTTTTAAAACATGTAAAAATTATATTAATCAAATATTTTTTCAAAAACAAAAGTTAAAACAAAAATAAAAATAGAAAATAAAAATGATGTCAAATTGGGGAGAAGCTTCGAATATTATTTCTATACGATCGATCTGTTTGAAGTCCTGCAACGTGACATCCTTTGGTCCAAATGTGAAAGCACAAAAATCCATGTGGTAATTTAGTGGTCTATCTGCCAACCCTGGCAGGAGGGAGGCCTTGTTATTTGTTCTTTTGAGCTCAAAAACTTAGCCTTCCAAGCTAAATTACTATGGCGACTTCTCACATGTACCGCGACTTCATTGCCAATTAATGAAGGCAAAGGGCTTTCCTTAGAGTTGTTCATTGGAAAGCATGAACAATGATTTTTTATTGGTAAGAATCTTGCAGATACACGAGGATAACACATTTATGATACAAAAAACCAAACTTCTACATGAAAGATTGTTGTCATCTCAATATCCAAGGTTTAGAAGAATGTCAAAAGCTAGCTAGGGTTTTCCACAATGTTACTTAAAGTAGTTTTGGATAACAGCATTAATAAAGTTTTCCAATCAAATTGTAAGTTTCCTATGTGAGGAGTTATCTTAAGTTTTGGAAGACCATATCCATTTACACGGTTGAGTTTTTTCTAATAATTTGCGTAGTAATTTATTACTCATGCATCATAATTTTTTCTTGATTGCTTGGTCGAGAGCTCTAGTAGATATGGTACTTTAGAATTGATATTTGAAACATAATTTTTTGCTTGAAATTAGGTTTTAGAAGCCCTCAAAGACTCAACTTCTGTTAGGCCTGCTATTTTCCCCATGTCAAATCCCACAAAAAATGGTTGGTTCTGCATTTCATTGTATTTAAGACTGCTGAATTCTATCTTTTTGTTATATTTAAACTTCTATATAATTCTTCTGAATTATGTTTTTTTGGATACCCTTTCGGTAGCTGAATGCACGCCTGAAGACGCCTTTTCAATTTTGGGAGAACAAATTCTCTTTGCCAGTGGGAGCCCTTTCAAGGCTGTGGATCTTGGTATGCCCTTTAAAATTCTGGAGCCTGTTAATCATATTTTGTTGAGTTTGGAAGGATATCATATTTTATTTACTTCCCATTTATTGTTTAAAGTATTTTTCTTCACGAAGGAAATGTTGGCACTGTATGCTGCTAAATTTAAAAGTTCAAACATCCATTTATTTTGTCCTTCCCATTAATACTAAAGATTTCTATTTCAGTAGAAAGGTATATTTCATCTATGCAAGTCTTGAACTGCAATAAAACACTCATCATAATTAGCAGCAGTATAATCAAAGTTATGTGGGGTTGGCTGTTTTATTTACCATTTTATTTTCCTAATTTACTTTTGCATATTTGTTAAGTACTTACAAAATTTTTTGGCCAGTTTATCTTTAGCTTCCCGTTTTTTCTTTGCTTTCCATTTTGATCTTCTTTATACTTTCTGGTATTTTTCCTTTTTTTTTTTTTTCTTCTCTTTTTTGTCCATCCAAATGTCATCTCAATGCATCTTTTTTTTAAACTTTTTTTCCCGCCACTTCCTTTTCTGCACAGATTTATATTTTTTTCCTCTGGCCTTGGGCTACATATTTGTATCAATAATTCGCTTGAGTTCAACTTTCTTTTTGATTGTTTACTTGAAGGCGTTTAGCTTGTGTATGTGGTTTTGTGTTCTGCAATACCTCAACTCTCTTCAGTTTATGAATCAGAATCTCTATGATTCTTAGCAGCCCTATGATTCAATGCAAGAATTTATGGTCCCTCACCTATATTCACAAGGCTTTGAGCAAGACAATCCAAAAGGAGTTTTTTTTTGGTAGCTTCCTTGATTTATTGGATGTTGTGTACTTGGTTATCGTATTGTCTTTGTATTTCTAATTCTTTGGAATTGCCCTCAGCTCTTGGTTATGATGTTATATAAAAAAATCATCTTAACTTAGTCTACCCAATTATTTCCTTATGCTGATTATTTTTCATAATCGGTGCTTTTAAAAGAAGAATGCATAAGGTGAGATGTTTCCCATATCATAAAGTTGAGGATCAATACCAAGGCATAGGCCGTAGGCCTTATAAATTTTATGACTTTAAGAATATAAAATATCATAACATTTAGTTAAATAAAAAATTGAAATAACTTCCCATATTCGTAATTCATAATTATATGATTCGTATTATAACTATCTAATTAACACAAACATGTAAAGTTAAACATAATACAACATCTTAATGAAGCAAAATTGCATATTATGCACTCAGATTAAAAAGTTAATTAATCTTTTATCTTTATTTTTTTAATATCAAAAAATTGTTTATAATATATTGAAATTTAGTAACTCCATTGATGAATTTAATTTTTGTTGCATTATATCTTTAGGCTATGACCTCTTAAACATGGTAGCTGGTGCAAAACATATATTGTGACTTGTAAGCGCTCAAGTCCATGCCTTGATATGCAGGGAAGACACCCACTGGCTGAATGCTTCGCTAGTTATTCCAGCGAAATCTTTTCTAGCGGGCCCCTTAGACTGCCCTGAACAAATCAAAAAAATGTCTTTTAAATAATCAATATTAGACTGCCCTGAATGCTTCTCTCTTTCTCAATGTGTCGCAATCCTTTACCATAACTTTATCTCCGTACAATAATCGTGATGTAGCCTTTCTACCTGAAGCCTAGAAAAATCTTGTTATTGCAGTTTTTATTCTCTAATGGCACAAATTGAAAATGGCATAACTATGCGGTTACCTTCTCTATATAACTTTTAATTTATAATAGAGAAAAAATAATAAGAGGATGTTCTTATTGTTGGTGCTTTTTTCATGTGTTGGCATACATGAAGACCTCTTGACTTTCAAAGATTTTATCCCAGCACTAATTGATATTGTTCAAGAGGCTCTATTAAGTGAACCTTTTGTCGGTACTATTACAGATGGAGTAATATATCTCTTTCGTCTCTCATGATAAGTTTATTTTTTCATTCATCTTTTGTTTCTTGGAATGGATTTCTTTCAATGGATTTTACACTAATTAATTTTGCCCGCTCAAGAATAGAACAATTGCTCCCCATTTCTTCTTTCTTCAACAATTCAATCTTGGAGTGAAATTATTTTCAACTCTACGACATTGATGCTAGATAAGATGCCTAATCATGGATGTCATTCTATTTTTAACTAGAAGTTAATGCCATGGCATGTTTTATGCTATGTTTGTCTTAGTTTTTTTAAAACTAATTATTAGTGGTTAAAATGTCATTTCTCATATTCATTTGTGCTACTTTGATATATTTTTTTCTTTTTTGTTCAAGGGCGTTTTTGACTTTTTGAGTTAGATCTATTACAATTGAATAGCATGTGATTCAGTAGAATTAAAAAAATGTTTTTAACCTGTAGTTTTATTGTTTGAGGATTTGCATCCTCTTTATATTTTTGTGTATTTGACGGCACAATGTTTTGAGGAATCAACATTATTAAGGTAAGGATTCAGTTACCTAGGCGCCTAGACTAGGCAAACTTGTCTTTTATACGCCCAAGAGGACAATTTATTTTTTTATTATTGTTTATGTTGGGTATAAATAGGTTTGTTATGTCTAGGATTAGGGATTGGCATGAAATTGAGTTGTGAGTATTAGGTTTTGGAGAACTCGCAAACCACTTGAATTGGAGTTGCTTATCTTTTGTAATTGTGTGATGTGTTTCGATTGTTGAAAAAAATATTTGTGTTTGCCCTAATTTATGTGAAAAAGTATTTTGATTTTAACGTCGGATTGTAGCCTGAATTCTACGATACAATTGCTAGCAGGGAGGCCACCGCACTGAGAAGGCTTCTACACGAAGAATCGCTGCTTATCGAGATCCAAAACTTCTACGTAATGAAGCTCTACATATTGTTTCGTTCACAGCTTGATTGGAAAGAGACGACGGGATTGCAGAGGGTTAGAGTGGGCAGTGAAAGAGTCGACGCAAAGGATTGCGACGATGGATCGCAACGAACAGAGACCTGAAGCTCCATCTTTCGCCTCCTTTTGCACATGTACAGATGCATGCTTGGCAAACGATCTGGAATTGTGGCTTGCAGAGACCCTAAACGTCCTCGATCTCTTCCTCCCGCTCCATCCTCGGGAAGGCAGTCGTAAGTAGTGTTTGCAGGGAAAATCAACGGGATCGTGGGGCGCAGGAAAAACCAACAAGATCGCAGCACGCAATAAGTGCCTTCTTAACCTAATCTGACAGCGTACAAGAGGGTGACAACAGCATTACAATTACGGTAAGAGCTTGCTAGGAAGGCGCTG
>NEWO01000077.1:553929-565591 GCA_003013225.1 Phalaenopsis aphrodite
GACAACAGCATTACAATTACGGTAAGAGCTTGCTAGGAAGGCGCTGCTATGAAGACCGACGAGTTAAGCTTCTTGTGCAGTCTAGAGATTTGAATCGATTTTTACGGTCCCAATTTAAACCAGCTACAAGATCGTGATATTCAAGTTTTGAAAACGGTAGTGAGGAATGGCAGCCAAGTAGATGAATTGGAGAAGAGGTTAGAGGAAGAGATGAGTCAAATCAGATTGAAAATGGAAGAGAGATTCACCACCATGGAGAACAGGTTTTCTTCCATTGAAGGATTTGAGAGCATAGGAATGTGGGAGATGATAAAAAAAACTCATAGAGATACAATCCAAGGCCGTGTCGATCGCTTCAGTTGCAAACCCTAACCAAGGGTTGATTAGGGAATTCTTAGCCGGGTCAAAAGGGAAGGAGATCGAGCGAGAAGACGAGGAAGTCATCATCTACTAACAAGAGCTTCTCCCTAGGACTCCGAGAGGAGGGGGAGTGGAGACTTCCGATGGAGGGGGATAGGCCGAAAATTGGACGAGGGATGGTGTAAGGGGCACGAACGAGCACGATGGAGGAAGGAGGGAATCTGGAGTTGGGTATACTTACCACCGAAGGAGAGATTTCCACCTTAGATATACCAGAGGAAGAGGAGGTTGGGGTGGAGATGTATAGAGTCAGGAATTTGAAGATGTCAATCTTTGAGAGGGAAGACGCACATGGTTGGGTGTATCGAGCGGAGCATTACTTCTCGGTAAATGAGTTAGATGGGAAGGAGAAACTCATGGCGGGAGGATTGTGTTTGGAGCGGAAAGTCTTAGCCTGGTTTTAGTGGAGGGAGGCTAGATACCCGATTCGTTCGTGGGATGAATTGAAAGATTGTTTGTTGGAACGTTTTCGAGCCATTCGAGAAGGAGACTTACACGAGCAATTCTATGTCTTCACTCAGGAGGGGACGGTCATGGAATATAGGGAGAGATCTGAATTATTGTCAGGACAACTGTGGAGGATTTCTGAAGCGAGACTGGAGGGGAATTTCATGAAGGGCTTAAAGCCCAACATACAAGCAGCACTTCGACTACTAAGACCGCGAGGATTGAGAGAGATGTTGGAGCTGGCCCAGATGGTGGAAAACAAGAATTAGATGAAGAAAGCCAACCGGAGCAACACAAATGAAGCATCGTACAGAACTGTTGCAACATGACGATGCTAACAGTTCAAATAGTGGAACTCCAGAGGGAGACTGCACGAGACATGAATAATGGACCATGACCGAGAGCAACACTCAAGCGTCTTACAGCAGCGACAGAGATTCAGGAGAAGTGAGTGAAGCAGTTATGTTTTCAGTTTGAGGGAAAAGTTTACCCTAGGATACCGTTACAATGATCGAAGAGTACAAGTTCTCATAGTGCAGGAGAAGGAAGCAGAGAATGAAGAAATACAGACAACTATGGGGGAGGAGGAACACTCTCATTTTTTCCCACCTTGAGTACAAGGTGTCTTTTGAAGGGGGAGTATTGTTACGAGGACACCTAGACTAAGGGAAAATTTGTCTTTTGTACGCCTAAGGGCAATTTAGTCTTTTCTTATCGTTGTTATTGGGTGTAAATAGGCTTGTTCTATCTAGGGCTAGGGATAGGCATGAGATTGGGTTGTGAGTCTTAGGTCTAGGGTTTGGGAGGGTTTTCCTACCTCTCGAATTATAGGAATTGTGAGACATCGCCTACCTCTCGAATTGTAGGTGCTTATCTTTTGTATTTGTATGAGATATTTGGATTATTGAAGAAAATATTTGTTTTTCCCTAATTTCTGTGAAAAAGTATTTTGATATTGACGTCGGATCGTATCAAATTCCTTATGTATCTTTCTTTTATTTTTCTCTCTTCTCTCTCCTAAATTGTTATGTTTCTACAATTTTGTTGTGAGTTCCTGCATCAGGTGCATTTATATCAATCTAGAAACATTAGAAGGGAAAGGTTTTCGATCACAAGTACATGCTTGAAAGTTACTACGTAGGTATTAGCATGAAATTTACCACGTAGATATCATGATTAAAAATAGACTTATACTGTTTCTACATGCACTACAAATTGCAGAAAATGCGCCTATTGATTAGGTAGGAGATGTGCTGTAGGACGGTTAGGATTTAAGGGTTAATAATGCAGCCTGAGATAAGAACACAATGAAAACATGCAAAATCACTACTGATGGGTTAAAGTTATCAATTTTGTTCCACTAGCATTAAAATCTGTCACTCTCAATTCAAAAAGGACATACTTCTTTCATCGCAAGTAATAATTCAATAGTGAGCAAAATCTGAATTTTGACAAGAAAGTGAGCGAACATAAAAATTTTAACCACAATCAAATTCATACTATTAAAGGAGAATCCAACATTCATCACACTTGACATAATTTTAATCATCTGCACTAATAAGTGACTAAATAAATTAAGACTTGAATAATAATAGAAATTACTCTAGAAATCAGTACTCACTCTAGCAAAAGGGGCCCACCCTTGAAAATTTTATAAATCTTAGTGATTTGTGAAGCTATTGATGAATATGTATTCAACCAACACACGCATTTGATATTTTTTACATGCGTCACTAATTCTATATATAACCCACTAAAATTTTAAAATTAATTTTTTAAAAAAATTATCAAGATCTAGTCAAATATAGTAGGTTTTGTTTCATCTTGTTCTGAAGTACCACTTCCATTATCTTACGGAGTGTACTTCCATCACGTAGCAAAGAAAATTGCTTTTACCATATAGACCGAAACTCACATCCACTGCCCGATTACTGATACAGGAAATGGTAAGTTTGGGCATTGCAACCAGGCAAATGCTATGTACCTCTTCCCTGGGTATGTTGTTTCACCTCTTTATTAATAATAGAACAAGGCGTTCTTGTTGTACTTCTAATCATTTTCATCAATACAGCATAGGGCTTGGTACACTTTTATCTGGTGCACGTGTCATCTCAGATGGCATGCTTCAAGCAGCAGCTGTATGGTGATCATTTTCAACTCTCGCCTCACTTCGGGCTTGTTTGGGATCAGTTTTTTTTTTTTTTTTTTTTTTTAAACAAATTAGTTGTTTTTAAAAATATAAAAGGCATCGAAAAGTTATTTTGAGTATTTTTAAAAATTACTAAACATGTTATATCATACCAAATAAATTAATCCCAAATTTATTTGGTCCCAAATTGTCCCTTATAATTTTTTTTTTCTAAGTTTTTATTTTTTTTACTTTCAGAAACAAACTACCTTAGTTATAAAAACAATAAAATACCTAAAATTATTTTGAATGTTTATGAAAACAACTAATCATGTTATAGCTTACCAAACATATTTTACTTTTAATAAAAACATAAGCAAAGCAGAACAAAACAAAGCAAAAATAAAAAAATAAAAACAAAAAACCAAAAATCATCCCAACGGCCCCCTTCAATTTTTGTTTTTTTTTTTTTTTTTCTCATGCATTGGTTCTGCCATGCTTAAACCAGCCTTGCTGCATATATGAAAGAAGAGGATGTTCTCGACGGAATAATATATCCGCCAATTTCCAGGTTTATTGTGCAGCTTTCACAACTTTTCATATCTCAGTTTGCCAAATTTATAAATTGGCATTTCTTATGCTCTTCCTTCCAAGAGCATAAAAATTCAAGAAGGAGAACAAGTTTAAAGTACTCATGTAAACTCTGAACTTTTTAATGCAGGATACGTGACATAACACGAGAAGTTGCTGCTGCAGTAATCAGGGAAGCTGTGGCGGAGAATCTAGCAGAAGGACGTGAAGATATGGATCCTATGGAGCTCAGGAGACTTGATAAGGTTGTCTCTAACATCAAAATTGTACTCTTTACGTTTATACCACCTAAATCTTTTCTATCATTTGAAAAATACTAGCATTTTAACTTTTAAAATATGAAATGTATCTTTTCATGCAAAGGTAAAGTGTTATGCATGTAAGAATTGAAGTTTAGGTGTTAAATATGTAAATTCATAAGAATTGGGTGGTATGTATGTAAATCTTCCATTTTTTGCGTGAAAACTAAATACAACTTAGAAATTTCACATTATGTTTCATGAAATTTAAGGCGGAGACTTTGAAATATGTGAAGAGCCACATGTGGGAACCAGACTATGCAACCTTGGTTTACATGGACTGAAAATATGATATTTCAGTGTAAATATCCAATCAAACAAATTCATTCTGAGGTAAAATGTAGTTTTCATATTTTTCTGTTTCATTTTGTTATGATGGATGACACCGCATGTACTTATGTGTCATCAGCGGTAAGATTTAGTCTGACTATATATTAAATTTATTGAATTCTTGCTTGTATTTAATTAACCTCGGATAATTTCATTTCTTTCTTAGGTAGCTCCATGTTCTTGTTGCGAGGGGTTCACTGAGCACACTGCCTTCATCTCTAAAGTGAGTTCCAATAATGTTATTTTGGATAAATAGGATTTCGCCCTCTATAAAATGTGAAGGAAAATGTCTGCAGAGTTTGTGAAGTTTTCCAAAACTGTGCATGAGTATGTGCTTGTGTGATGGAATTTATTTTGCGTGGCTTCTGTGTATAATATTGGTTTGCTTGACTGAAACTTTAGTTTTGCGTGGCTTCTGTGTATAATATTGGTTTGCTCGACTGAAACTCTAATATTGGCTTCTGTGTAGAAAATGTGAAGGAAAATGTCTGCAGAGTTTGTGAAGTTTGTCGAACTTGTGCTTATGTGCTTGTGTGATGGAATTTATTTTGCATGGCTTCTGTGTATAATATTGGTTTGCTTGACTAAAACTTTAATTTTGCGCTTTTATCGTTCATCCTGTTTTTCTCAAGAGCTCAACTTTCTTCCTTAGTGCATGTTCTGTAGTATTTTGCTTATAAAAGAGAAGCATAAAGCTAAATAATGTGTTGTTGATGCAAAACGAATATATGTTAGTTGTGGAGTTTGATTGTAGCACCCATGAGCAGCAGGTTGGATGGCTTCCACGCAATTAGTGCACTCGGTGTCAAGTCGCCAAGCTATGGGCGCTTAAGCGCCCATTGAGCATTACCAAACCGAGAAGGTGGAAGTTTTGCGCCCAAAGTGAGTGTAGCGATGGGGCGCTTGCTTTCAGAGCACTGGGCGCCCAGAGCAGTTTTCATGAGAATTGTTATTTATGTCACGATTTCGGGCAGCCTATGTGCTTGTTTGGAGCTTAACTCTTCCTATTTGTGCATCAACAAAATCTGGTGAATGTGAGAAGTGTTGGTGAGAAGGATTTTGGTTTTTCCCGGCATGCGTTTCTGCGTCGAATCAGTGGGAAGAGTGTGAAATGGTGCAATATAAGTTTTTTCGTGTGAGTGTAGAGAACAAACTTGTGTGAATCCTTCGTAAAACTCTTTGAATTTCATATTGAAATTTGTGATGGTGTGGCTCCGTGGTTTTTCTCGTTCTTGGGTTTTTCCACTTAAAATATGTGTGTTCTTTTCTTATTTGTTTTTAATTGTGCTTTTAGTGTAAATTTTTTGCTCTAGTTATTTCAAAGCTTATAATCCTATTTTGTTGTGACATTGAGAATTGTTTGGAGGATTCCCAACAAAACTGATATCAGAGCAGAGGTTCGATTCGAGTGGGAGCAATGACCAATGAAATAAGGTTCAAGATTAAGAAGTTCAATGGGACGAACTTCGCTTTCTGTAAGATACAGGTGGAGGATTTGTTGTATCGAAATAGTTTGTACTTGCCACTATAAGGAATCACAAAGAAGTCAGAGTCGATGCTTATTGAGGAATAGGAAGTGTTGGATCGAATGGCACTGGGTTTGAATAGGTTAAACATTTTCCTCATTTGTTGCGTTCAACGTTGTGAATGAGAATTACGCTGGATATCAAGGTGGCATTAGCCAATATGTATGAAAAACCTTCTGTTTCTAATTAGGTTTTTCTGATAAAGAAATTTTTTAACATAAAGATTGTGAAAGCTAGTTCAATGGCAAAGCATCTCAATAACTTTAACATTGTGACAAGTCAATTGTGTTCTGTAGGGTTCAAGTTTGATGATGAGGTCAAAGCACTGGTGAAACTATCTTCTTTGCCTGAAAGCTATGATGGTTTGGTAATAGCGGTGAGTAATTATTCGGGGACTTCGAAGTTGAACTTTGATGACATATTGGGTTGATGTTGAATGAAGAAGTTTGCAGAAAAGCAGTGAATGGTGAATCTTAAGGTTCTGCGTTGAATGTTGATAACAGGGGGAGGAATCTGGGTAGGAATACAGTTAGAGGCAGATCCAAGTCCAAGAAAGGAAAGCCCAAGTCAAGCAGACGATAATGTTGGAACTGCGATAAGAAGAGGCATTTCAAGGACTGCAAAGCTCCAATGAAAGCTGATGGTGGATGACAGGATAGTAATTTCTCTACTATTGTTTTCACAGATGAAATCCAAAATGACTTCGTGGTGTTATTCCTAGTCAGCACTCAATCTTGGATAGTGGATTTAAGTGCTCTTTTCATGCTTGCCCCAATAAAATTGTATTCAAAAACTACACTCAAAGTGATTTGGGGAATGTTTATTTAGGAGATAACAAGCCCTGCAGTATAATAGGAAAAGGTGATGTTGATATTAATCTGGCTAATGAAATAGTCTGAAAGTTTATTGATGTCAGGCATGTTCCAAGTTTGAAGAGAAATCTTATCTCTGTAAGTCAGTTGGTAAAGTGAGGACTGGTTATAACTTTCACAAATGATACTTTGAAGGTGATCAAGGGCATTAGTGATGGCTCAGGGTAACATTGAATGCACCCTTTATCTGATCAATGAAATGGTTTATTTCATTGATGTGGTTGGAACCATGGTGAATGCAGGTCTATGGCACCGTAGGCTTGGCCTTATGAGCGAGAAAGGTATAAAGTCCCTACTTTCAAAGAATAAGCTTCAGGATTTGAATTCAGTTGATCTGGATTTCTATGAAAACTGTATTAATGACAAGTTGATGAATGTTTCTTTTTCCAAAAGCAGGTCAGTGGTAATGTCAAATAAATTGGAGTTAGTGCATACTAATGTATGGGATCCTACACCAATTCAGTCCATTGGAGGTTCTCGTTATTTTGTCACATTCATTGATGATCGCATGAGAAAAGGTACGAGTTTATATCTTGAAGGAGAAAAATAATGCATTTGAAGTTTTTAAGAAATGGAGGTTATAGTAGAAAATGAGACAACCTTGAAACTGAAGTGCTTCAATCAAATAATTGGGGTGAGTATCGTGATCATAAGTTCAAAAATTCTGTGATACAGAGGGGGTCAGGCATGAGTTCATTGTCCCAAGGAGATCGCAGCAGAATGGTGTGATTGAGTGCATGAACAGAACAATCATAGAGTGTGCTGGGAGCATGAGGTTATATGCAGGCTTGCCGAAATAGTTTTTGAGTTGAAGTAGTTAAAACTATAGTTTATCTAATTAATCGTAATCCATCAGTACCTTTGGAGGAAGGCTTGCCTAAAGAAGCTTGGAGTGGCAATAAGGTATGAGTTTTTGGTGTTTTGCATATGTGCATGTTGATGCAAGTTTTAGAGGCAAGCTTGACTCAACATCCGTCAAGTGCACCTTTATTGAATATGGCTCAGATGAGTTTTGGTACACGTTATGGGATTATCAAAATCAAAAATTCATCAAGAGCCTGGATGTCACTTTCAACGAGATAGAGATGTACAAGGACAAGTTAGAACTCAAGACAGTCCGTCAGTTATTTTTGAAGAATCAAGATATGTGAAGATAAATGATATTGGTGATCAGAAGGATGGAGAAAGAAAAAATGCTCAACCAGAAGGAGCATTGGAAGTTTTTCAAACGCCCACTACAGAAATCAGGAGATCTAGCATAGTGAAACAACCCATACAAAAGGTATTGTCTTTCTTTACACTTTATTACTAATTGATAGTGGTGAGCCAGAGTGCTTTGAGGAGGCCACTCATGTTGAGGATTCAAGAGAGTGGGAGCTCGACATGGATGAAGAAATGCAATCTTTAGAGTCAAATCAGATTTGGGATTTGACGGTACTACCAAATGACAAAAGATAACTGCATAACAAGTGGGTCTACAGGCTGAAATAGAAGTTAAATGGTAGTAAATGCTACAAAGCAAGACTTCTTGTGAAGGGTTTCTAGCAGAAGGAATGAGTGGATTATACAGAGATTCTCTCCCCAGTGGTGAAGATGATGATTGTCAAGGTTATGCTAAGCTAGTAATAGGTGAAAATCTACATCTAGAGTAGTGGATGTAAAAACATCTTTCTTACATGGAGATCTGGATGACGAGCTATACATGGTGCAGCCACAAGGTTATAATGTTCCAGCTAAATAAGGTTTGGCATGCGAAAAAGGGCTATACATTTCCGCCGACTTTGCTAAAAAATTTTAATTTTTTTATTAATCAACTTAGTTACCGTATCCTTTCCCATGCGGTCTCTCACGCCTAGCTGCAGCTACCCGCAACTTCTTAGGCAAGTGTAGAGCTCATTGGATCTCCTTAGCGACAAGGGCAAAGTCGGCGGACTCCCAGTAATATATCGCCATATGTGTTATATCTGGCCCGCTTAAAAAATATTAAAGTTGAACTGCGAACTCCGCAATAACTCAGAAATAACCCTAGAATAACTTATGTGATATGTTTCGCTTCAATAACTCAAAAATAACACTGTGGTGGTTATTTTAGGGTTATTGAATTGGAATATATGATTTCACTTCAATAACCTAGAAATAACCTCCGCAGTGTTATTTTGAGGTCATTGAAGTGAAACCGCGGATGTTATTTCTGGGTTATTAAAGTAAAATATATGAGTTGTTCTTTAATAATTCAGAAATAACATCCGTGGTTCTATTTCAATAACCTCAAAATAATCACCTCTGTGTAGCATGGGTGGCGGCATGAAGTGGAGCTATATTAGGAGTACGGACAGAAAAATTTTTCCTTCATTTCCCATGTGATCTCTCACACCTAGCTGCAGCTACCCGCAACTTCTCAAGTGGGTGTAGAGCTCATCGGATCTCCTAAGCGAAAAGGGCAAGGTCGGCAACGTGCTCGCCAGAGTTCCTAGTCTGCTCCTCTTTCGCTTGCCTCAATAAAGCACCCATACACAACAAGGGCATCGTCTTCGGCTGTAGAGCTCACCGGATCTCCGAGGCGACGAGGGCAAACTTGCAAGAGAAGAGCAATAGCTTAGTCTACTTTTTCGCCTGCCTCAATAGAGCATTCGAAAAAGGCATCATCGTCAGCCAGCTCGTCGGAGAGCCTGGGCGCCGCATTGTGCGAACTTGCTGCCGACAAGCAACGGCTTTGTTAATGGTGAGGGAGGACAAACAAATGGCTGGACATTAACAGGTTAATGTTTCTAAAGGGAAGTTTTGGGGTGTTGTAAATGTTAATAGTTAAGTTTAGAGGTTTTGTGTTTAAGTATGTAAAATCCCCTAGATAATTTAAGCAATAGGAATAGGCAAGAAAATATCTATTTTATACCATTATATTAGTATAAAGTTTAATTCTAGTCTAATAAAGAATTGGAATAACATCCAACTAAAAAAAATGGAGATAAATAACCATACAAATAAAACTGTTCAAAAAAACCCAAAAAAAAATAATAATTGCTGAAATAAATTGAAAATATATAAATGCGTAATAATCTATTTTTGCGGCAATGGTTCACCAGACACACCGGAAAAATTTGCTAATAAAATATCAATAAGTGAGTTTGAGGAATTAAATTAAATAAATCATTATTATATTAAATTATAAATGATAAGATATTAATAGATATACTAGTTCACAAAACTTATAATTACAATTGTTTTTTTTTTTTTCATTTAAACAATTACATCTAGCAGAAATTAAAAATTGAATCATAATACTTATCTTTTGGCACTCCACAACACTAGTACACATACTCCTTGAGGTCCATCTAATCTACTCTTAGTTTTCCTGTAAAATAATAGCAATTTAAGATTTGAGTTAGAACTACTCAGTGGCCAAATATTTTTATATTACAATAATTTATATTTTAAAATGTTTTATAAAAAAGCAGTAAATTGTAAAAGACTTTGTAATAAAGAAAATAGTCTCATTTACTTTCATTTGTTTTATTATACTTTTCATTATTGACAGTCTTCGTTTAAAGTTATATTTTTTAAACATATATGCTTAACATTTTCTAACCCACCATAAAGCTGACAATTATTTTCATTTTTCATTTTCAATTTCATTTCTATTTTTATTTGCATTTTTATTTTTGTGTATTGGTACATTATATTCCTCTACTATTAACAATGAAGGGTGACTTTCATATGCATGTATATATCACAATCAATTATTCTTCTTGCAGTTAAAATTTAAAAGAAAAATCATGAACAGTTACATTTTAAAAATAAATGCTGAAAAGAATAGAGCACGTGTTATTGCTTTCAACATAAACAAAATTATTGTAAAATAAAAATATTCACCCTCCTCAACATTTTAGTATGTCTTCCTTTCCTTTTTAGTTCACCAATAGGAACAATTTAAATGAAATTATTGTCTGTTCGAGCTAATCGTCTTTTCTATTAATTCTAGATTTTCTATTATTATTTTCATAGTTTATTTATTTATTTATTTACCTATATAAACATGTCCTATTTTAATTTCATGTTAAAGCTTATAAAATTTTTATTTGGCCATACTTAAATTTAATAGTAATTCTAATTAATTTTAAATTTAGAGTTCTATTCCTTAATAAGGAAAATAATAATTAATTATTGCAATTGAATTTTATACATGAACTTCTTCTCCTTCTTCCTTTAACTAATCTTCCTCATCAAAAAAAAATCCTAACATCGTAAGAATCAACATTAGGATTTTCTAAACATTAATTAAATTAATTAGTGTTTACATTCCTAAAACTATAATTAATAAAAAATTAAAATTCATAATTAAATTTAAGTTGATTAAAATTATCAATTTAGCTTACCTTACCCCACCCCATGCCCCCACTAAACAAAACCCTACGCGACTACAGGAGAGGCGTGCGACCGCTCCCGAGAGGCGTGCGACCGCTCCCCGATTCATCGACGATGCAAGAGGAAGATTCGTTCGAGCCTAAAAAACCTTCATCGAAAGCTTCTAGGGCGATACGGTAGCCTCCTCATTCATCTTCTACATCTATTTCTTTTCTTCTTCCTCTTTTTTTCTTCCCCTTTTCTTCTTCTTCCTCTGCCTCACTCTCTTGGCCTCTCTCACTACTCTCTGTTCTTCACTCCGTATGGCTATCTCTTGCTTGATTTCAAATGGATGGGAGGAATGAGGGAAAAGCCGCAGATTTGAGTCGATGCCGAGTGGTAGCTTTCCTTTCAAACGGTGCCTATGAAACGACGCCTGTTTCTTATGCGTTGTAACAGATAATTCATTTTTGTAATTAAGATTTTTGTAATTTTATATTAGGAGAGCATTATTAGAATCTCAACTCCTTATAAAAATGTAGTGCTCAAAATTTAAAGTACAAGAATATACTTTATATCTTAATTGAATAGGTGGGATTTCTTTCTCTAATTTCTGGTTTTTTTCTCCCATGTGACATCTTTTTTTAGTCTCATGCTTCCATTATACATGAACAAAAGGGATTTCTCTAATTCTAAGTTATTTTGCAT
>NEWO01000077.1:565985-594679 GCA_003013225.1 Phalaenopsis aphrodite
CGTTGATGCTTCTTTTTCCTCGTAGTACGCATTCAAGTCGGTCACGTTGAAGGTAGCATAAATATTGTAATCCCTTGATAAGTCAAGCATGTAGGTGTTGTAATTCAGCTTCTTGATTATCCTGAAAGGTCAGTCTGCTCTAGGCTTAAGTTCTTCGAAAGATCTAATAGGAAATCCCACTTTATTGAATCTGATCAACATTAGGCCTCCTTCCTAAAAAGTTGCATTCTTCCTTGTTTTATTAGCTTGTGCCTGGTACTTATGGTTATGCTTGGGGATCTCTTTCCCAACTTCATCATGTAGCATCTAAATCTCTTTTATTGTCGCCTCAGCGTTCGCACTAACTTTGAAGTAGGAAGAAGCATTACCAACTCAAGTGGAGTGAGTGGATACTGCCCATATACATTTTCAAAAGTGGTGTGTCTCTTAGTCTGACTCGCAAACTTGTTTCAAGGAAATTCGACTTGGGCTAAAATCGGATCACATTGCTTTATGTTATTCCCTATAAAGCACCTAAGGAGATTTCCTAAAATCCTGTTCACCAACTCCGTCTGACCATCTGTCTATTGATGAGGTGTTAAGTTGAATTGAAGCTTAGTACCAAGCTTCCCCCAAAAGGTCCTTCAGAAGTAACTTAAAAACTCGGAAAATGCATTTTTGAGCAACCAATGTTGGGCGATCATTTTTTTTATATCCACCGAGATCGGGTTGATTAAACGAGAGACAAGAACAATAGTATGTCATAATACAAAGCGATCGACTACACAACATAAAACAAGTACAACATAATAAAACCAGACATTTTATTTATCTCGGCAAAAGGTATGAACCATCCAGGTAACAATAAACACAAGAGGTACATCTGTTACAAACTTTTGATAAGGAACGCGCTCTCAATGGAATCGAAGGCTCTGTGTTAAATTTGGTCGATGAGTCCTCGCCAAGGGCCCTCGATTCCTCCTCCTTGCTCTCACTGCCTTTGCATCTTCTTTTTATTGAGAGAGCCTTGAGAGAGCACAAGAAAGGCGAAGGCACCCATTCTCCTCACTCTCTATCTTCTCACATACTTTTTAAGAGGAAGAGTTAAACTGGGGAAAGGGAGTGTTGTTGTCTGACAACCCTTATTGTTCGAACGATCGCTAAAGGATCGATCAGGGACACCAGACAAAAGTTGTCAAACGAATGAGTTAGCTGATGATACGAGGTCGGTGTGCACCATATCTGTTTGTGGGGAGGATTTCTCATCAGTGCACCATCTTGGACTCCTCCCCCAATTGGCTTTCCCATGTGCTTCGCTCTGGTACCCTCCTTCGACACACGAGTTGAAGGAACAAAAATTAATGCATAACCCATGCAAGGTCCTTCGCTCTTGTCGGGAGAAGGACACCTTTGCCTTCGGTCCCTTGTCAAGTCATCTAGGTTCCCATCGTTGTCCACTAACTTTTTTTTTTTGTATAAGTGCATTTGGTGGAGGCCCCCCTTTCTTCTTTTTATAGGAGGAAGAGGTTAATGGTCCAGAATAATTGCTTTTGACAAACGCTTGTTCGGGAGCCGTCGTGAAAAGGACAACGGGGTATAGTGACGGGACGGTTCGACGTCTCATTTCCCAAAAAGGAAAAAGAAATGGAATCCACATCACAATCAATGCATCCTTCAATACCAACTCACCAGGATCACATGATGAGGTGAGGATGCCAAACCCTTCAAAACGGTCGATCACCATTTCTCAACACTGAGGGAACTCAATCCAGCCGAGGACACCGCAGGAGCCTCCTGGCTACTGAATCTAATACTTGTGGAATGAAAGTACACCAAACAAAAAGGTAAAAATAAAAGGAAAAGAAATTAAATAATCCTAGTGGTCGGTTATGATTAATCGATTAACCACTTGCACCCCCTTTAGATCACAAACCCAAGCCTCTAAAATCAAAAATGTTAGGTCTCCAGAGATGGTTCTTCACTTACTAGCGACAAGATAAACGAAAAAGTGTAGAGCAAATCATCCCGGAAACAAGTACCCAATGTTTGCCCTAATAGGTGAAGATAAGGTATGCAATTAGTAAAGGAAACGAACGCAATCGAGGCAAAGGTCCGATCGACCGAACGGGGCGAGGGTATGCGATAACTTAGGTCCTATGCAAATTGATCATTCAATATACACTAATTGTTTGCTATATAAAGTGGTTGGGAGCTCGAGTAGACTCCCAATCGACAACTTAAGTTGAATGAATTCTTAAAAATTAATAATCAATCAACGAGAATGTGATATCCAAAGTTCGTGGTTTAGTTTCAAAGGTGATCAAGACACATGTCAGTGATATGATATGCGGTGATTCACAAAGGTCGCCTAGGACGTGAGTCTCCCATGAGGCGACAACCCGACTGGATGGGATTAACGAACTTTCTCGATCAACCGGCTAATGTGGCAGATCAGCTCACATGATGAACACACAATTAATCAAGTCGCAATTGATTCAAAATAAACAATAACTAACAAATTTTTCTCATATATCCAAAAAAGAATTACAAATGTCTTTCATTTACTATCTTGAATATCTATAGCTCCAAATGGCTACACTTTTACTACAGTGAACAATCCTAACCATCTGAATTTCAATTTTCCTGAAAATAATTTCAATCTTGAATTATAAAACAAAACCTCTTGTCCATGATGAAATTTCTTCCTAAGAATCTTCTAATCATGTCACTTTTTTTTTTATTTTTTCCTTGTAAACCTTAGCACTCTCATAGGCTTCTACTCTAAAGTCTACCAATTCATTCAGCTTTAGTAATCACTTCTCTGTCACACCTTTCAAATTATAATTAAATTCCTTAATTGCCAGTAGGTCTTATGTTCCAATTATACTTGCAAGTGATAGACTTTTCCAAAAATCAATCTGTAGGGTAACATCCTTATGGGAGTTTTGAAAGTTGTCTTATAAACCCATAATGCATCATTAAGCCTAAGGGATCAATCTTTATGGTTTAGGTTAATAGTTTTTTCTAGGATCCTCATAATCTCCCTATTGAAAACTTCAGCTAAACCACTAGTTTAGGGATGGTATGCAGTAGCAATCCTCTGAGTTATTCCGAATTTTGAAGTGAATGCCCCGATCTTTTTTTTACAAAAGTAGCTACCCCCGTCACTGATAATCACCTTAGGTGTTCCAAATCTATGAAAATGAAATTCTTCAAAAATTTTAGAACACTCTGAGCATCACAACTGGGTAGTGTCACTGCCTCAATCCTCTTAGAGATATAGTCTACTGCTGCCAATACATAAAGTTTTTCTGAAGGTGAAAAACGTCCCATAAAATCTTTCCCCCAAACATCAAATATCTCAACTTCCAAGGTCACATTGAGGGGCATCTCATCTCTTTTAAAAATGTTCCCTACCCTTTGACATCTATCAAAAGTTTTCACATATTGATTAACATCCTTAAAGAGGGTAGCCCAATAAAATTTAGATTGTAAAATTTTAATAGTTTTGTATCCACCAATTGCCCCCCAGATTTTGAGTCATGACAGACCCTAATAATATCGCTGACCACTTCCAAGGGCACACATTTCCTAAGAATTTGATCTTTACATGACCTAAACAAATAGGGATCATTCTAACAGTAGAAACTGGCATCAGAGAAGAATTTCTTTTTCAGGTGGTAAGTGAGACCATAGGAATGATTATGTTATCAATGTAATTAACAATGTCAACATAACATAGAGTGATCTCCTTAGATATGTGATATACTTAAAATATATAGTGTTTTTAGACACATTTTTATACCTATTTTTTAGATATTGCACGCTAATGGAAGGTATTTTTGTGTTTTTTTTTGCAGATACAAATAAAAAGGTGAAAAATGCTTAAAAGAGTGAAAAGGATCAAATTTGGAGCAAAAAGGTGAAAAATGTGCAAATGAGTTTTGGCGCCTAAGCGCCGGTTAAACAGAGAAGGTCGTGTCTAAGCGCCAGAGGTCTCGCGCTTAAGCGCCAGTGGCAGTTACTAGATGAGTAAAGTCGATTTTAAAAATTTTGAAGAGGTTTTTTGAGGCATCCATTGGCTTAATAGGTGGTTATGACCACCATGGACGAAAATTATCACAAAAGGATGATAAGCTTGCGAAAATACATCGAATCTAGACATATTTTGAAGAGTTTCAAAGGCACCTTTTGGAAAACTATAAAAGAAAGAAGATAGGACTTTGTAAAGAGTCCTGAAAGTATTGGAAAGTTTTGAAAGTTCTCATTTGGGGAGTTAGTTCAAAGAGATTTTCAGGCACCACTTTTACTTTTATTTTATCCTTTTTGTTGGTTTATTTTGAGCGATTGTAAAGAGAAGAGATTCAAAGGAACTTCAAGAGTTTAGTGGAGAACTTGAGATATGTTTTTATCTTTTTGTTTTGAGACTACTTTTGGTTTTAATTGAAACTTGTTGTTGGTTTGACAATGATTTCTACTTTTAAACTAAAGTGTGGTTTTATTTTCTCCATGGATTCTGAGTAGGTTTCTTTATCTTTCTTCTTAAAATGATAAGTAATTAAGTTTTGGATGGAAATTGTGGAGAGTATTGATCTTTAATGTTGGAAGAAGTTGTGATGGTTAAATCCATGCACTTCATTTACTTCTTAATTTGGCCAATCCAGATGTTAAAATTTGTTGTGAGAACATGTAAGAATCGGGCTGGTATTGTCTCGGTCAACAATTGAAAAGAATCACATGAGGTTGTATGAATGAGAATGTAGTTCATATGATTGAGTGCAAATAAATAGGGAAATATTCATTGAAGGGTNAGATGTTAAAATTTGTTGTGAGGTCATGTAAGAATTGGGCTGGTATTGTCTCGGTCAAAAATTGAAAAAAATCACATGAGGTTGTATGAATGAGAATGTAGTTCATATGATTGAGTGCAAATAAATAGGGAAATATTCATTGAAGGGTATAGAGTTTGAGGACTTTAAAGTGACAGGTTAAAGCCCCTAACTTGGTTTATTGTTTTAGGTTCTGATACGAGATGTTAGCCCCCAGGTGGAGGGAATCGAGGGAACTCTAGAGTGAGAGCTAATATCTTCCATGTCTAGCTGGTCTTCAGAACTATTCAAACTTTAAATTAGCCAATGTTCTTTATAGCAACTCTAGTAAGGGTAAAGAATATTATTGTTCATATTTGGCACAACACAATTTTTATACTTCCACAACAAAATTCTTATATTTATTACTGATTCATGATAAGAAGAAAGATATTTTTCTTATTAAGTGTTTTTCATCTACAAAACTCTAGTTATATTTTTAAGTTGTTACTATTTTGTCAAAATATCAAAAATATCAAAAATACCAAAAATATTTGAATTTTTATTATTGCAAAATATATTTAGTTTAAGTAATTGTCTTTTTAAAAATAGAAAGTTTTTTAAAAGTGCATATTGTATAAATTTTCTATGGGTTCGATATTCAGTTCTTAATCAAAAAACCCTATATTACTTGATAACGATACGTAACTTGCTTAGTATCCCAATATATATAAATTAAAAGTAAAATTTTTATTTTTCTTCAGGATCAAGTTTTTGGTTTTATTGCAAAGTAAGGAAATGTAAGTGAAATATAATCTGAATTATTGTTGTACTTTGCATATTAGCAGTATCAAGAGGGATCAATATGGCATGGAGTTGCTAGTGAGGATAATTCCCATTTATGTCTGAAAGACACTCGTTAGATTTCTCCTTCTCAGGCTTAAATAAATAGTCTACTACAGTACCCTTCCTATCGATAATCTACAAATCGAACTCTTGCATCAAAAGAACCTATCGAATCAAACGGGATTTGGAATCATTTTTGGAAACAAAATATCTAATAGTCGTATGGTCGGTGTGAACAATGACACGGGTCCCTATCAGCTAGTCTCTAAATTTGTCAAGTGCAAACATTATGGTCAGGAGTTCCTTCTCAGTGGTGGTGTGGTTCAATTGAGATTCATTGAGGGTTCTACTGGCATAGTAAATTGTATGGAATACAACACCTGTAGTAAAGTCATTGGCATCACACATCAGCTCAATATAAAAGTCTCAATCAGGTGCAATCATCAAAGGTGCAGTGACTAATTTGGTCTTAAGAGTTTCAAAGGCAGCTAAGTAGGCATCGTCAAAGTCAAAGGGTGCATCCTTCTCTAATTAACGACAAAGAGGCATTCTGATCTTACAGAAGTTCTTAATGTATCATCTATAGAACTTGATATGTCCTTAAAAGCTCCTAACTCTTTCCATAAAGGTAACTAGTGTGCATGAATTTGATGTTATGAATATCTTAGCTAACCAATTTACTACCATATCCAAGAAATTGGATAATCTCACTGTGAATGCAGTAAAAGCCCAAGGTAGAGGAGTTTAGTGATGAGAGTTTGATGGACCCTACTACATCGACCTTAGAAGCTCTGAAAGCCATATGAAACCAACACTATTCCAACAACCCATATTCAAATACTCACAATCCTAGATGGAAACAACACCTTAACCTACAATGGAACAATAATAACTAAGTCAATTTAGGGGAAGGGATGGGGGGGGCGGGAGGGGGACAACCCCAATTTGTTTAAGGCTAAGACCAGCATAACCTCCCAGATTTAACCCAAATCATAACCAAACGCTAGTCACTTCGGTGGAGTTGGTGAGAACAATACATTTAATATCACAAAGTCATATGCGAAGTTTATGAGTAAGCTATTGGAGAATTATAGGCCTTATACAAGTTAAAAATTACTTGGAGTTAGATTTCTCCCCAAAGAAATGATTAATTGGTATATCCATATAAATACAACAACAACAACAACAACAACAACAACAAAGCCTTAATCCCACTACGTGGGGTCGGCTACATGAATCCTTTGTCTCCATTGCGTCCTATTTAGTGTCATATTTTCATTTAGTTCTAGTAAATTAAGATCATTTTTAATACAATAAGCCCAAGTCTTCCTAGGTCTACCTCTGCCTTTTTTTAACATAAGTCTAATCTAAAACATTCACTCCCCTAATTGGATCATCAGATGGTCGACGTTTATTGTGACCAAACCATCTAAGACGACTTTCTCTAATTTTGTCTGTCATAGGAGCTACACCAACCCTATCATGAATATATTCATTCCGCATTTTGTCTCTAAGTGTAAAGCCACTCATCCACCTAATCATTCTCATCTCGGCAACACTTAACTTATTATTATGCTTCTCTTTTAAAGGCCAACATTCAGCGCAATAGAGCATTGCAACATTCAGCGCCAAAAAGCATAGCAGGTATATCCATATAAATAATAATAATAAAATTCTATGTATTGATTCCTTAAAAGATAATGAAGAAAAAATCCATACACTGATTAAATAAGATTTAAACAAGGTTTGAGCTTAGTTGGAAAAAACCTAATTATTTTGTTGGAACCCATTGTTGATTTGGGTATTGTTCAAATCTATTTCAAACACTATCTGAATATAAGTTTGAGCTTAGGGTTTGTTTGGGGCGGTTGCAGCTTATCCGGCTTATGCTGATAAGCAGCTTATTCTGATAATCTGTTGATGACCAGCTGATCTGGATAAGCTAACTGGCTGTTTGGTTTGTGCGTTTGGAAAACAGCTGATTCTGGATAAAATGACCAATCTGTTTCTGTTATGGATAAGTTGTTTAATTGTTTGGTTTGTGCATTTTGTAGACAATTGATTTGTATATTTTTTTACATGTTTACCAACCTTTTTAATGCAATCATAAAGGGAAGATAAATGTGAAGATTTAAGAACATGAAAATATAAAATATTCTTAAAATTAAAGTTTAAAATGTTAAGACATAAAAATACAAAATATTTATATCACTTAAATATTTCAAATCACATCACAAAAGCACATTTACCTAAACAAAAGTGAAATACACCTTAACACACTAATGTGTACTATAATGAGACCCAAAAAAGAAGAAAAAATAACATGTTAAAATTACAAGAGAAAAAATTATAATATTGACTTTAAAATGTAGTAGCATATCACGACCCATGCTACTGGGCTCTGACACTCCAGAACACTGAGCAAACCTGTTCGAATGAGATAACATAGAAATAGAAGCACTCAAACCAGAAGCAGTGCACTAAAATTGTGATACCGACAAACTCCGAGCTCCGGTGTCCAGTTGAGATAACATAGAAACAGGCGTATTGTCAGTACAACTGAAGAAAGTGCAGTCCTCCTGTCCTTGTGCCCACCGCAGGCAAATATAAAATTGCATCTCGTAGCTATGTGGCTGGCGTGACGTTAGTAGCAAGGATGGTAGCCCGCATCGGCACATCACTTGCCTGGACTTCGCTGAATATCTAGAACTCATCGTCCTGTAGTTATTAAAAAGAGAATATACCAGTAAAAAATTTGAGGAAATATAAAAAATATACTTACCGAAGTATGGAGGCAAAGGTTGCCGGCAACAAATTTATGTGGTCATCCAAACTGCTCCACAGTTATCTCAATAAAATCAGTAGAATTTAGTAGTAAAAAAAATTAAATATTATATAAATCCATATAGTAGCATTTGGTCCATAAATCTATATATCCAAACATATTTGCATTTACTCAAAAATAGGTAATAGCAAAGCAACTTCATAAATCCATATATTCAAACAAATTACAGACATGATGGTTGGAAAGAAGAGCATGTTGCATGGTCCATAAATCTGTATGTCATTCATGATCTCTTCAATAATGCAGCAGATTGCCATTACGGAAAAAAAGCAGCTGCATGTGAATAGAAAACAACTGCAGGTAATTCGAAGGTAAGAAGAGCATGTTTCAACTTACAGGTATAAAACAGTATACACCCAACACATTCATAAAGACATGTCTAAACTTACAGCAAGCAGACAGATACCAAATTGCATTGCAGCCAACAGACACCCACACATTCATACGACATTTGCTTAAGAAAAACAAAGAATTCAGGTTTGGATCATATTCCCACAGCTGAAAACAATTGAATAATTTTGCATTCCAAGCAAAAGCACTTAAAAAAACATTACATTCAAATGCCCAATGCTAAATTTATGTGTAGTAGTTCATACTGCGATGAACATAGAAGTTATAACAAGATGATTGGCAATAACTTCCTTTCTCACTAATAGACATAGAAGTTATAGTTTGAACTTTGCAGAGAAGTAATAGCAAGGGCCTTCTCTTGTAAAAGAACTTGTTAAATTTTTTGGTGTTTGATGAAAACACCTTCCCCATTCACCAACCAGCCCCTATGAAACAATCACACCAAACTACCAACTCTGCCATTATTCCTCCATTCTTTCTCCAAACTACATCATCCCTTCTTCCCATATCAATATCTCTACAAAATACTCACAACCAATATAAATGCTCACAACCAACACTTATGCAAATGCCTGCCAGGTTACCCTCATATAAGCTAAAAGTCTCCAACATTACCCTCATATAAGCAAGCATATGTAAATGTTTAGCCATTCTTTAAAATACATTACTTAACATCTGATTAGACATCAGATGACTGAAACAATTGTGGAGAATTACTATGAAGTGCACATCAATTTAAAATTGATAATTGATTAATAATAAAAAAATCATTAGAAGGGTCTTCTCTTATAAAAGAACTTCTTATAGCATCAATAACTTCATGTAAAATGTTTCAGCAAGTCATTAAAAATGCTTGCCTATCTAACCAAATAAATGAAAGTAGCTGCTAGCCCACATATATTAGCCCTATGTAAAATGCTTACCCAACTCACTGTTCTCTGAAATGTTGGAACCAACAGTGTATATAACATCTAATTATATAGTAGTCATATGTTAATAGCAGTCATATGTAAAATACTGGTAGAATACTGGAACCAACATATGTTAATAGCAGCCATATGTTCTCTGAAATACTGGAACCAACACATGTAAAATAGCAGTCATATGTTAACCATATATTAATAATAGCCATATAACAGTGTATATAGCTGCCATATATAGAAGCCATATGTAAAATACTAAAAAAAAATCAATTCTCATCCGCCCAGCTCATTGTTCTCTGTTACAGAATGACAGAATAGCAGCTTACCACACAAATCCATAATCCACCTTTACTCATACTAATTAAACCTTGCAGAAAAACTAGCCTTACATACATTACCATGCAATTCTTATGCATTTACATATATAATACATATACAATTATTAGTCATACTTATCTATCTTGTTTTGCATTTGCAACTCCAAATTCTCTTTCAAATATCACAACAAAAAGTCTAAGCAATAATTTGGAATAGAAATGCTTACAAAAAAAATGGTTACATCTAACAGAAAGTGCTTACAGAAATGCATACGAATATCAACAAACATTATGTAAATGTCTGCTACGTTACCCTCATATAAGCAAAAAGTCTCCCGCATTACCCTCATATAAGCAAGCATATGTAAATGTTTAGTCATACTTTAAAATACATTGCTTAACATATGATTAGACATCAGATGAATGAAACATTCGACAATGAAGCAATAATGCAGGATCAATCATGTTTAGCTTGAAATTAATAGTATTTAAGAGAAAAAAAACATATATAGAATGAGATTTTAAATAAGCTTTCAAACTTTTTAAGTTCTCTAAATTGTACAATATCCCATTCTTCTTCATGATCTCAAAATAAATACTCAAACACAAAATTTGCAAAAATGTTTAACCATTTGGATATGGTCTCCAATGATTTCTAAAAAGAAATGAACCTAAAATGAAAGCCGTATGGACATTTTGATGATAATACTCAAACACAAAACTTTTCAAAAAAGGTGTGCATCAAATGCCAAATCACATAACATAAATTTTTCCATATGAGCTCTAACTAAAGTGTATTTCCAATTTAAAATGTATATATTTTCCAATTTCCATATGAGACATACAACAAGATTCACTCGCATTGCCAGGTACACTAGAAAATACATTTCAAATGTATATATTTTCCAATTTCCATATGAGCCGTATGAACACAAATGTATATGTTTCCCAATTTCATGTACACTAGACAATAAATTCTTGGGCAATTCCATGTAACGCGGATAATAAAGATCACTAGCATTGCTAGGCAAGAATTCATCAGGGCAAAATCCCCAAAATAAGGTGTTGCACATTATGAACTGCCAATGATAAAGACTGCTTATAGATCTTGCCATATGAGGCGTACAATAATATTCAAACATGGTAGATGTCTCAAATTTTTAATTGCCACAGAAATTTTAATAACCTCACGAAGATTCAACAAAATTCTAATATGGAAAATGTTTCAAATTTTTAATAGCCTCAGCAAGATACTGACATGGAGACCATTTGAACAGCAAACAAATCCTTCTCGATGCTTCTTAAAAATTTCAATAATAAGTTAAAATCATTGATCAAGCATTTCTTCACGAGTCAAACACATTCCCACTATAACGTGAAGAGAACAAACAATGGATCTATATTTCAGAAAGATAATAGAGAGAGAATGAGAGAGAGAGAGCCATAACAAAAAGTGAAATCACAATCTCGATGCTTCAAATATTTCGGAAAAAAGTGGATCTAGATTTCCACTAGAAATACTCTTCTCCCAACAAGTGGATCTATGCTTTTAGCCACTAAACACTTCCACATTCACCAAAAATTTCAACAAATGGATCGTCCAAAATCAAGAAAGCTTTCGTCGAAGTGGGGCAGAGGAGGGAGGAGCGGAGGGAGGAGAAGAGATCCTTACCTGTCGAGCGAATTCGGTCAAGGAGGCAGGAGAGATGGCTTCGAACGAAAGAGGAAGTTAGGGATATGGGAATGTTTTGCAAGGGCAGAGGAGTAAAATCTTGGAGGTCGAATGTGGATCGCGATGATAGACCCGCGGTCCACGTGTAATGTAAAATAGGAAACATCATTTCCATAAACGCGCCTCAAACGTTGAGGCGACGTTTTCAAAATGCCGCCGCACTTATAAGCTGCCCCAAACGAGCACTTAATTACACAATTGAAACTTATGTTTAAGCTTAGTATCTACATTGGAACTTATGTCAGAATCTCAATTTCAAATCTAAATGTTGAACTTTAGGTTTGAGCAATGTTTAAACTCTTCTTTAAACCTCAATTAAATTATAATGGCTAACTATTATGGTTTTAACATATTGTTTAATTCAAATTAACTATACAACATTTGAATCTTATCTGATCTTCAATTTGGATCTTATATCATAGTTCGATGTTTGTTTTTGAGCCTTGCGTTTTAACCTAGCATTCAAATCTCTTTCAAATGTATCTATAGAGCATCTCTCCTTCATTTTCTTCCTACTACAACTCTAAAGGAATTCCAAAAATTGTCGTCGAAGACTTCTATCTCGTACTATACAATTAAAAAACGTTAAACATAAATCAAGCATCAGATATTCCTCAAATAAAAATATATGAGGCATATTTATTAAAGTATCTCTATTATGAATAATGAAAAATTAAATTTTTCATAAAAAAATTTATTTTGTATGTATTTTAAAGTTAATATATTAAAATAGGTAAAAGAAATATTCAATTATTTATTATTAAAAAATGTAAATAAAGAAATAAAAGTATTTATTTTTTAGACTAAAAAAATATTATGTAAGAATGAAATAGATAATGAGGAAATATTTGGATGATAGTGAGATATGATACACCCAATTATTTAAGGAAAAAAAAGTAATGTACGCTCTCGATTGGGCCCGCTCTAAAAAACATCCTGAGCGCGTGAGGGTAGAATGGGAATTAATAAAACGAGAAATTCGAGTGGAGAGACTGACGGTGTAGTGTCATTTCCTCCGAGTTCGAGCTTTCTCACAGAAACCCTCATCCCTCCTCCTTTTTCTTATTCCTTTGGATCGAAATTAGGCTAGGGTTTCGAAGATGACGACCATGGAGAGCTTGATCGGAATGGTGAACAGGATCCAGAGAGCGTGCACTGTTCTGGGTGACCACGGTGGTGCTGATAGTGCACTGCCTACTCTCTGGGAAGCTCTTCCATCCGTCGCCGTCGTCGGTGGACAGGTACCCCCTTCCTCGTCTATCCATCTTATTTCCCTCTTTATTGGATTTTTTAAGATTTATTTGCAGAATTTTCGTCCTTTTACGGTCGACTGACGTGCATTTTGGCGCGGATGTGGTGCAGAGCTCGGGAAAATCGTCGGTCCTGGAGAGCATCGTTGGGCGAGATTTTCTTCCCCGTGGATCTGGTTAGATCGGCACTTGCCATTGCATGTGTGATGTTTTCATTTTTGAATATCTGCTTCGACGTTCTTTTAGCAAAGTTTAGGGCAATAGATTCTTTCGTTTACTGCTATTGCATGCAGGGATTGTGACAAGGCGACCGTTGGTGCTTCAGCTGCAAAAGACGGAGGATGGGCAGCCGGAGTACGCCGAGTTCCTTCACTTGCCCAAGAGGAAATTCACAGATTTCAGTGCGTTATATACATAATGTTTTTAGATTTTTTTTCCTTTTTTTCATTTTAGCAGATGCATTTTTTTTTCGTTTGAAAATGGTTGTTTTTTTGCTTTTAGTGAATTGGCTATTCTGATTATTTTTTGGGAGATTTTTGAGCTCGTACTTGGCTTGGTTAAACCATAAGTTGTTCAAGTTTGGAATGAGTTCGAGCCAAGATTTCACATTGTTGTTCTTATTCGCTTCTTTAAAATTATCTAGCATCAAGTTTGGCTTGTTTAAATTAATCTTACGAATATTTACATGTGTTAATAAACAAGTTAAAAAACGAGCAAGTATCAAATGAATTCCCGTGTGAATTATATTAATAATTTTTTTTTTTTTTTCTAAATGAGCAAGCTATTCAATGAACTTGGAATTATTGTATAACTATGTGACACCAATTAAACAGGTTAATGATAAGACTGAAAAGAAATGAGGTATGACAAGAAGTGTTGGAAAATATGCGCGCAGGCTAAGTCGACATGTCGACACCAGGTAATATAAGAAGGAGAAGATGTGTTTTAGCTTTGAAGGCTTTGATTCTCATCGTAATCCTAGTGATGTGGTCACATAGGCGCATCTCTCATGGACTCGGGCAACCAAATTAAAGGGATTGAAAGTGATATAAGTGAGAGTGATATGTAAAAAATGGATTAATGGGACAAAAAATAACCTAGTTAATAAATAAATGGATAATATATTAATATCAGATAAATAATTAAACAACTCATTTAAATAAAATTAATTGATCAATGTACAAGCTACCATTGACCCTAATATTAAAGTTTTTAACAAGCTATCTGATAAACAACAAATAAGTTATTCTTGAACGGGAATAAACAAGTTGTATTGTGTTCTAGTTTAATTCATTTAACCTTCGAGATGAGTTGTGTTCAAGCTTAATATTAAAGACTTTAAAGGGTTTCCTGATTGCAATATGAATTCTAGATGATTTGTGTTTTTATTTGTTTTAAAATTTTCAATGTTTTTTTATTTATGCAATCAATTAAATGATCGTTAGGTATGGATTTCTCATATTTTTAGGTTTCCATCAAATAAAGGCGAGTGATTGTGTAATTACTGTCTTTTGAAAAATAAACCTGAGGACTTTCTACATCATATAGTTAAGAATGTGATGTTTGTTGGAGGCAATTGATCTATTTGTCCATGTCTAGAGCTTCCATTTGTTTGGCGTAACTAAAAAGTTTTTGAAATGAATAATAATTATTAAGGATGGAATTAATATGCTTGGATGATCAAGTTCAAGTCTTGTTGGATGCATCATAGTTGTGTATATTATTTTCTTTGATTAGATTAGTGAGCACATCTTTATATTAATGCGAATACTTTTGTAGGTTTGGTGCGCAAGGAAATATCTGATGACACTGAGAGATTAACCGGGAGAACTAAACAAATTTCACCTGTTCCCATCCATCTCAGTATTTTTTCCCCTAATGGTATGGCTTTCTAATCACCTTTTTAAAATTTATGATATTACATCTTCAACGATCACTCTATGTTGATGGTACATTGAATTTTCAGAACTGGACCATTCCTGGTATGTTCATATTATATGGCATTATGGTATTAAATCATGTCAATTCGAGGCATATATTAAACTTTATCTTTTGCATGAATCTATTTTTTTCCCTTAATTTAAAGCATTAAACATGCTTCTTCTTGCTTCTATTTATTTATTTAGTCTCAGCAATATAGGATATGCATTCTTATGATTTGGCAATTCTTATACTTGTTTTTTTCTTCTTGTAAAACATTAGGGAACTTCCTCTGCCAGCTGAAATCTCTTACCTCTGTGTTCGATTTTCCCATGCTAACTTTCACCTGATTCTGTTTTCTGCTATCTGTTGCATTGAGAATTGAATTTTACTTTTCTTTGACCCAAACTCCCTCTTTTTTTTTTTTTTTTTTGTGGCATCTCGCAGTTGTTAATTTGACGCTGATTGATCTACCTGGTCTGACTAAGGTTGCTGTAGGTATTATAATTTAACTTCTCTTTTCTTTACGATGAAAACTGTCATTATTGCTGCAGTGTGTTTTTGTTCTATTTGGGGGACATTTACATACATCCAATTCTAATGTATTTACATATATAACACCTAAAATTTAGTTTTTACATTTTTATCATCCCGATCTTTCTTATCAAATAAAAAATACCACTATTTTAACTTTTAAAAAGTGAAATACTCCTTTTGATGCATATATAAGGCGGCATACATGTAAAAATTGAAGTTTAGCTGTTAGATATGCAAATACATAAGAATTGAGTGGTATGCATGTAAGTGTGTATGCTAGACTGACAAGAGTGGATTGTAACTGACATAATGTTTCTTTGCACAGAGGGACAGCCTGATAGTATTGTTCAGGATATTGAAAATATGGTCCGCTCATATGTTGAGAAGGTATTTAGCTTTGAGAATGACACCATGGAATGTAGCATCTGTTTCGTTTAGTAGTTTTTAAGATTTTTATATTATGCATTCTGTCCTCTAAATAATATTATGAACAAAATGTTGAATGCTATTTTGTGCAGATTTGCTTGATTAATGCCCTTGACTTTTTTTCTTGTTGTTTGATGCCCTTGATTTATTTCTTAGCTTTAGTCTGGGAGCTGCATATGCCTCTACCACGGCTTAAAATATAGAAAAATTGATGTTACAGCAGTTGCTTTTTCTTCATGTTGTGGCGTGTTGTTCAAGCCGTGATTTGTTTTTTGCAGCCCAACTGTATTATTTTGGCAATTTCTCCTGCCAATCAAGATATTGCAACATCAGATGCTATTAAACTTGCTAGGGAAGTGGATCTTTCAGGTTTGTTGCAATTCCAGCATCTAAAATCTTTTGCATGAACTTTATTTCTAGATAAGAGTTTTTTTCTATTCATGAAATTATTTATTCCTTTTTACAATTTGTTAGGTGAAAGGACATTTGGAGTATTAACAAAGCTGGATTTGATGGATAAAGGAACAAATGCACTTGATGTGAGTTATACTTTCACTTGTAAAGGGCTTGTTTTTGATCTTTTTTTTCTTTCTGTTTACTTAAAAACATGTTCGGTTAGTGTGTTTTTCACATGTTTTATTTTTATTTCTATAAACAAAACAAGATTTTGAAAAGACTCAAAATAACTTTTACGTGTTTGAATGTTTTTGAAAACAATTATACTTTAATCAAATAGCCAAACATGTTTTGTTTCAAATCAAAACTTAGACAAAACAAAATAAAAACAAAAAATAGGAAAAAAAAAAAAAGTGATCCCAAACGCCCTCTTTAATTTACAGCATTATTTGTAAACATGCACGTATTCTCACTGTTGCCTTTAATCCCTTCAGTTTCTTGCTGAAGTTACTCATCCTTGAACGTTTTCTCCAGGTTCTGGAAGGAAGATCTTACAAACTGCAACATCCTTGGGTTGGAATTGTTAATCGCTCACAGGCAGATATAAATAAGAATATTGATATGATAGCTGCCAGACATAAAGAAAGAGAATATTTTGCAACTAGTCCAGATTATTCTCATTTAGCCAGTAAAATGGGATCAGAATATCTTGCTAAACTTCTTTCAAAGGTTTTGTTATCTAAAACTTTTATCTTCTTAGTTCTTGTAGGATTTTATAAGCCATGGTCAGTCTGGCAAATGTATGTTTTCAGCATTTAGAGTCTGTAATCAGAGCTCGAATTCCAAGCATTACATCTTTGATAAGTAAGACCATTGATGAGCTGGAATCAGAGATGGATCATCTTGGTCGGCCTATTGCTGTTGATGCAGGGGTGAGAACATAAAGAATGTTGAATGTTTCTCGATTTACGTTAATTAGTGAAGTGTCAAAATAGCCCCTTGACTATTTATATGAGGTCATTTTTGTCCCAGAGTCTATAAAAATATCAAGTTAGTCTCAAGACTCTTTTAATATGGGCTGCAATGGTCCCCCAAAAGACTATTTCCACATTGAAATTTTAAAAGATTTTGGCACTAAAATGACCCCTGCAAAGAGTATGGGATCACTTTTACACTTTTAAAAACTTTGGGACTACATTGAGATTTTTAAAGACTTGGGCACTAAAGTAAACCCCCTCCAAAGAGTCGGGGGACCATTTTGACACTTTAGTATGCATGGTATCTTCTGGTTCTAATTATTTGACTGAAATGCTATTTCAGGCTCAGTTATACACTATATTGGAACTCTGTCGAGCTTTTGAAAAGATATTCAAAGAGCATCTAGATGGAGGGTAAAGAACAAGCCGCTGATATGAACAAGCTTATTTCTTTGTTTGCATGCCAAATATTTGTGTAACATGATAATATGACTGCCAAAATGTAGTTCTATTTCATGAAGATGCTAGATTAAAAAGATAAACTAGTTTTACATTTTCCTTGGCTTTCTTTTTTAGTAAAATGTTGCCTCTTTGTGTCCAGTTTGGCATTATATTTAGCTTCCATTCACTTTCTGTTTATTAAGATTTGTTTGCTACTCCACACTTATTGCAGGCGTCCAGGTGGAGATCGAATCTATGGTGTTTTTGACAATCAGCTCCCTACTGCTTTGAAGAAGCTCCCATTCGACAGGCATCTCTCCGTGCAGAATGTTAGGAAAATTGTCTCAGAAGCAGATGGGTATCAGCCTCATCTGATCGCTCCCGAACAAGGCTATCGTCGGCTCATCGAAGGAGCTCTTAGCTACTTCAGAGGTCCGGCTGAAGCATCTGTGGATGCTGTAAGCCATCCCAACCCTGCACTTTCCTCTTCAACTCTTCAACCTTTATATTTTCTTTTCAAAATTTAATTGCAGGTTCATTTGGTTTTAAAAGAGTTGGTGAGGAAATCTATAGGTGAGACTCAGGTATGAGTTTCATAACCAGCTTTAAGGCTACCTAAACTATGCGATAGCACTCTGTAGGGTGTCAATCGGGTTTGCGTGTAGAGTTCAGGTCTGTCCGAAATTGACCCGACCTAAAACTGCTTGACCCTAACCTAAAAGTTTAAATGGGTCAGAATGTCCAACCTGAACCCAATCCACTGTCCACCTGCTGACCCAAACCCAATCTGTTTAACGCAAGTCATAACAATTATTTGGGTCAGTTGAGTAAAATTTTGGGTCAATTTTGGGCAACAGTTCGATTTCGAATTAATTTTGGGTTAGAGAGTCATTTTCGGTCAAGTTTGGGTTGGTGGTCAACTCGAATATGACCCGAAAAGTTAAATGAGTTAGAAATTCTAACTCGAACCCACGCCAAAATTTATTGGAACCTCCATTTTTCAAATCAAGTTTGGGTCGAGTCGGTGTGTCTTTACCTGACTCTTTTCCCCGTGGCCTTACAATCAGGAGCTGAAAAGGTTTCCAACTCTCCAATCTGAAATAGCAGCTGCATCCTATCAATCATTGGAGAGATTCAGGGAAGATGGCAAAAAGACTGTAGCTCGTCTGGTTGACATGGAGGCATCTTATTTAACTGTCGAATTCTTCCGCAACCTCCCGCAGGAAGTCGAGAAAGGAGGCAATCCTGCTAACACGACAGTGGATCGATACTCAGAAGGACATTTCAGGAGGATTGCCTCAAATGTATCCTCGTATATATCAATGGTATCTGAAACGCTAAGACTCACCATCCCAAAGGCTGCAGTCCATTGCCAAGTCCGAGAAGCCAAGCGGTCTTTGCTCAATCTTTTTTACACACAAGTCGGGCGGAAAGAGGTATTCCTCGTCTGGTATTTGGGGTTGTTTAAAAAACTTGGTTCTTATTTGATCCTAGTCAGCTCAATAATTACTTGAGTCAATATGCTTGTTTGTGCTTCCACACATGCAAATTCATACATTTCATGTATTTTTTTAATAATTTATATAAACTTTTTGGGACATTTACATTCATAGACACATTTCTTATGTATTTACATTTCACATCTAAACTTTCATATTTACACACCCGGTCCTCAAATCTTTAATATGGCATAAAAAAAACTTGCACTATTAGCACTTTTTAAAAGTGAAATACATCTTCTCATACAAAATTTTAAAGCATGAAAGTGCTATGTACCTAAATATGAAAATTTAGGCATAAGATATGTAAATACATAAGAATTATGTGCGTATGTTCATGAATGCTCATGTAAGATATGCAAATACATAAGATATGTCAATGTTCATGAATGCTCTTATTCGATCCAATGTGCATATCCTCTGCAGGGTAAGCAGCTTGGGCAGCTGTTGGACGAGGATCCGGCGTTGATGGAGCGCAGAGTGCAGTGTGCGAAGAGGCTTGAATTATACAAATCTGCCAGGGATGAAATTGAAGCAGTATCTTGGGCTAGATGAGGTTGAAATGCTGTTATTGTTTGCCATGAGTTGTTTAATACATCTAGAAGCTTGTGTAAGTAAAGCTTTGTGTTTTTGGACCATTACTGTTTTGTAGTTATCTTCAATTTGTGTGCCATGTCTTGTATTCTTTCTGTGCTAATTCATGAGGATGGGGGTGGGGGCTTATTTGCGTGTTTGTAGGTTGAAATTTTATTTTAGAGAATTTTATTTTCTATTTGAAAATTTTAAATTTGAAGGGTTTGTGGAGTTCAATTTAATTTTGATATTGTATTCACTTTTTTTTTATCAAATTATGGATGTTAATAAATTTTAGGAAGATTTACATGCATACCACTCAATTCTTATGTATTTACATATCTAGCATCCAAATTTCCTTTTTGACATATATGTCACTTTATTTTTTGCATGAAAAGGTGTATTTCACTTTTTAAAGGTTAAAGTATTAGTATTTTTGATGTGAAATGGAAGATTTGGGTGGTATAAATGTAAAAAGCAGACTGCAGGTGTTAGATATGTAAATACATATAAATTGGGTGATATGTATGTGAATGCTCCTAAATTTTAATCTAATAAAGGGTGCCCTGAGATTAGGATCTGACTTGTTTGTAAGCAATCTAACGTAGCGAAGCTTGTATGGTAATTTACTAAAGAAATTGGTTGTGTAGAGGAAAGCCTCAGAGTTGTGGCTTTATAACCTAATTAACGGTAGGAAATGAAGGTCTTAATTCTTTATAACTGTTACTATATAATTTTAGGTTTTTTAAATTTCTTACATCTTTGACTTGAAACTTGATTTGAAAAAGCTGTCCCATGCGTAGAGAAAGTGACCGACTTGGTTGAGATTATTTTATAAAGTAATAGGCTGATGCGAGGGCTACCTTGTTAGAAGTATTTAAAATGTTTAAAATAAAAATATTATGCATTAAATTGATACAAATAATTTTATTACATCATTATTATATTATTTAAATTAGATAAAAATAATTTTTAATGTTCTATACCGTTCAATTTTTGGTTCAACTCCGGTTGAATGAATTCTAAACTTCTCATTTTTTTAATCATGAATATAATGTATAATCAAATATTTAATTTATATTATGTTAGCTGACCAAAACATATTATGTTATCTTGATGAGAACCCCAATTATTGAGTAGGTATCGAACCAAAATGACGCATGATTCAACCCAATTATCGAGTAGGTATCGAACCAAAATGACGCATGATTCACGTAGATGGAAAAGCAAACCAAGTAGAGTGTAATGAGGCGCTAGAGATAAAAACTTCATCTTGGACCGTCTGGACAAGTGTTGTTCGTGTTGTCGGGTAGTCCCAACTATCCTTAGAGGTACAATTGCCCTTCAATGATACTCTTAGAAGAGGATCAGGACGGACAAGTTGTGCAACCTCACATCTATGCAAAGGGGAGGAGGTCCATCATGTTCACAAACGATGATCTTCCCCGAACTGGAAACCCCTACAATGAAGCTATAGTCGTTATGGAGATAATTAGTGATTTTCAAGTCGAGAGTTTCTTTATAGACATCGGCGGCTCCGTGAACATTTTGTTCAAGTCAGTATTCAACAAGCTTAGTCTTCGAGCCAACAGGTTCGTAGCACCGACCGGCTTACTTTTTTTGTTTTTCACGGGAATGAAAGGAAGCGTTAGACATAATGTCATTGGTGATCACCTAGAGCAAAGTAAAGAAGCAGTACACTGAGATAAAAGATTTCCTAATCGTGTATTTGCCCCCAACCTATAATGCCATTTTTGGTCGCTCACTGCTAAACCGCTTCAGAGCCGTTGTGTCTACCTACCACGTTGCAATCAAGTTCTCAGAAGTTGGTGAAATAATCACTGTCAAGGGAGATTTGGAGTGGTTCTGAGTTTGCTACCTCCGGGCAGTCAAAAGCATGGATCAGGAGCCGCTTGACTTACAAAACTGGAAGGAGGGCAGCCTCAAGACCAGTGAAGCCACAAAGGAGGTTCTAGTCGATGAGAACAAACCCGATAAATCTTTCTTAATAAATGATAGTTTTGATGCAGAACACCGGAGCACATAATTCAAACACTTGGGGACCACCCTGCAGAGATGCCTGTGATAATCGTCGATGTTGCCTGCCATAGATTGAGTGTGATCTCCCCAGTTCGGTCGATTAAGTAGAAAGCAAGGAACTCAGTCACCGTGCTAGTTGGGCCTATTAATGAGTAGGTGTTGAAGCTGCAAGAGACAAGGTACATCCGAGAGGTTTAGTACCCTACTTGGCTTTCAAATGTCATCATGGTCTGGAAGACCAATGGGAAGTGGCAGATGTATATTGACTTCACCAATTTAAACGTCGCATGCCTGAAGGATTTCTACCTACTTTTGAGAATTGACGCCTTTGTGCATGCAAACATAGGCTCATCTTTGATTTCCTTTATGGATGCTTTCTCTGGATGTCACCAGATCAGGATGCGCCCAGCGGAAGTGGAAAAAAGCACATTCTTTACTCTCGAGGGAGTGTTATGTTATGAAGTAATGCTCTTCGGGCTTAAGAATGTTGGGGCCATATACCAGAATTTAATGGATGTAATTCTTAAGAATCAGAAAGTAAAAATATTGAGTTCTACATCGATGACGTCCTCATGAAAATTCAAACAACAGAACAATACATAAAAGACCTAAAAAGAAACTTTCCAAACCATAAAAAAAATTAAATATGAAGTTGAACCCCTTAAAATGCATGTTCGGAGCTTCAACCGGCAAGTTCATAGGTTTCCTTCTAGCCCTTGAGGACATAAAAGTGAAACTCGACAACATCCAAGCATTGATTGACATACCAACCCCACGAAATACGCAAGGTGATAAAAAATTAATCGGTAGGGTCGCAGCTCTAAGCTGAAAGTTTCAAGTGGATAGATGAGTGCCATAAGGATTTCCAGAGCCTTAAGGATGCTTTAGTTTCACCACTACTACTCCAAAGCTTAAAGCCGAACGAAGAGGTCTTTCTGTACTTGGGTCTGAGAGCTAAGGCAATCAATTTTGGGTTGGCTCGAGATGAGTCAGAAAAGCAATTCTCAATCTACTACACCAGTCGTGTTCTCTGGGAGTAGAACTAAGTGAGTTTGATATCACTTATGTTCCTCAGACGAACATAAAAGCTCGGGCGATTGCAAATTTTCTGACAGACTTCTCGGAGCAAGGGAACCTAGCCGAAGAAAGTTAAAGTGAGTAACATAGTGGATTCTATACATTGATTATGCCTCAAATAGGACCCGAGCGGTGCTTGGGCTCACTCTGAGAACCCCATAGGAGAGCACGTGTGCCATTCCAGTAGAAATTAAGGTGACAAATAACTAGGCCGAATAAAAAGCTCTGATTGTTGGGTTGCGCTGACCTACGAGATGAGTGCTTGGATCCTCATTGTGAAGTCAGACTCACAACTTGTGGTAAACCAAATAAATAGGGAATTTGAGGCCAAAGACAAATTGATAGTGAAATACCTTAGCAAAGCTAAGGTGGAGTTCCATAAATTTACACAGTTCCTCATTGAACACATCGATAGAGAAGAAAATCAGGTGGTTGAATTGTTATCATGATTTGTCTACTTGGAAAAAGAAGAGCCATAAATACTCCGTTGACCAGTCATCGAGGAGCCCGAGGCTATGACAATGGAGGGTGAGCAGGGGAAAATTTAGATGGACCCATACATCAAGTACGTAGAAATAAGAAATGTCTCAAAAGAAGTCACAAATCTTAGAAGATTCAAGTGCAAAGTCATGCGGTATTAGCTGATTTAGGGGGGGTGTTCTTCAGAAAATCATCAATGTCAATGTACCTGAGGTGCGTAAGGAAAAATGTGATAGACGACATCCTCTGTGAGTTTCACTCTAGAAAATGAGGGAACCATTTCAAAGGGAAGAAATTGACACTTGGAATTCAGTGACATTGATATTTTTAGTCAATGTTACGGAAGACGTTGAAGCCTTATTCAAGAGGTATGAATATTGCCAGAAATATGGTCCGTTACAACATTATTTGGCTTATAAGTTGCAATCGATCACTAGAACTTGACCATTTAATGTTTGGGGTCTTGACATTTTAGGACTATTCCCACCTTCCAAAGGACATCACCGCTTTCTCCTAGTCACAGTTTACTTTTCAAAATGGATTGAGGGAAAATCCCTCACTTGGATCAATGTGGACGTCAACTGGACCAACTTGATTTAGCGCTACAACCTACAACTGATTATCATCACAGATAATAGGACACAATTCACAGATAATAAAGTTTGGAACTTTTGCCAAAGCTAAGGAATATGTCTCAAATTCATGTTGGCTCGTCACTTGTGAATCAATGGCCAGGCTAAGGCAGCCAATAAGATCATCCTGAACTCGTCGAGAAAAAAGGTGGAGGGTACAAAAGGCAGTTGGACCGAGGTGCCTTCGTCTATGTTGTGGGCCATCCGCACAACCTGTCAACTACAACCGACCAAACTTAGTTCATACTATCTCTTGGAAAGGAAGGCATGCTTCCGGTCAAGTACAACCATCACAGAAAAAGAGTCCTCATGGTTGCGTCGTTCAACGAAGAAAATCTCCTGGAATTACTAGAAGCAAACAACAAAGGAACGATGCTCATCGTTGCAGAATAAGATTGATCACAAGAGGCCCTGCGACTGAAAGAGGTTAAGAGGAGAGCCACCATATATTATACCTGGCATGCTCGAGAAAGGGTCTTCTCTTCCAGTGGTGCCAAAGAAGGTCAATCCCATAATGTGAGGACAAGCACTAAGAAAGCTGGATCAGAAGTGGACGGGCCCTACATAATAGACCATCGGACGACACCCTAGGCATAGAAGCTAATGAACCATATGGGGAATGAGGTCCCCCAGACTTGGAGTGGGGATGATCTCAAGTAATTTTTTTTGTGAATTCCACTATGCATTTCATAAGGCCAATCATGAATAAAAATAATAATTTATATATTTTCTCACTTTGTTTTGCATAATGAAACTCTCTTCTACTAAAAACATGCATGAAATTATCGAGCACCACACTAACCAAAGATTCAAAACTCTCAACTTAGAAGAACGCTTTGGAAATTGGAAGAAAAAGGAAATCAAAAGTATGCCTGACCAGAGACTTGAGAAATTGAAGAACGACATACCATGGCAACAAAAAAACCCAGCCTCTCCTAATTGCTGAAAACTGCTAGTCGTGGCTCCAAAATTGACCTTCTAAGCACAAATCAAAGAGCGGCAAACCGTGGCTCTATGATCACCCGACCTCTCTTAAATGTTGAAGAATATCAATCGTGGCTCCAAGATCGCCTGATTGGCCATCAGTTGAAGAGTGATAGACCATTGTGTCAAGATCGCTCGACCTCGTTTAAATGCTGAAGATTGTCAGTCGTGGCTAAGATCGCTAGACTGAGCACAAATTGAAGAGAGACAGTTCGTTGCACCAAGATTGCTCTACCTCTCCAAAAAACTGAAGATTGCCAGTCGTGGCCCCAATATCGCCCGAATGAGCACAAATTGAAGTGTGGTACACCGTGGCACCAAGTTTGCTTGGCCTCACCTAAATGTTGAAGACTGTCAGTCGTAGTGCCAAAATCGTCCAACTAAGCACAAATAAAAGATCGGCAGACTGATTGCCAAGGTCACCAAACCTTGTCTAAATGCTGAAGATTGTCATCCGTGGCACCAAGATAACCCGGATGTGCACAAACTGAAGAGCAACAGACCATAGCCCCAATATCACCTAGCCTTGCCTAAATGCTGAATACTGTCAAGCGCTGAGCCAAGATCGCTTAGTTAAGCACAAATTAAAGAGAGGTAGATGTTAAGCTACCGATAACACTCATGAGAAGAAGCTTGAGGTAAGCGGGAAATCAAAAGTTTCAATATAAAGAACTTTTTGATTTCAAAATTCTCCTGATAAGATCCTTAGAGTAGACTGTGGTGTTAAGATCGTCCGACCTCTCCTAAATGTTGAATACTGTCCCTCACGACAAGATCGCTCAGTTGAGCACAACTCGAAGAGCGGGACACTGTGGTGCTAAGATTGCCCAACTCACCTAAATTTTTAAGTATGTCAGTCATGGCACCAAGATTATCTAACTGAGAACAAATCAAAGATCGGTGGACTGTGACACCAAGATTTTCTGGCCTCGTATAAATGCTAAAGACTGTCAATAGTGGTGTCAAGATTACCTGACTGAGGACAAATCAAAGAGCGACAGACCGTGACACCAAGATCGCCTAGCCTCACCTAAATGCTAAATACTACAAGTCGTGGTGCTAGGATCGTCTGCTGAGCACAAGTCAGAGAGAGGCAGGTTGTGGTACCAAGATCATATGTTCTCACCTAAAAGCTGAAGATTGTCAGTCGTGGTGCGAGATCGCCCGACTGAGCACAAATCAAAGATCAGTTGACCAAGGCGTCAAGATCCACCGACCTCCCATTATTTCTGAAGATTGTCAGCCATGACACCATGATCGTATTGCTGAGCACAGATCGAAGGATGACATATCGCGGTGCCAAAGCCGCCTAGCCTAGCCTGAACGTGGGAGACTATTAGCTACGCTGCTAAGATCATTGGCTTAGAGTGAATTAAAAATCGATAAGACCGTAGAAGCGCATTAACTCGATCTGACCAGAATTCAAAAGCCACAGTCTGAAGTCAAAATGATGCAACTAAAAGCATAGTTAAAAGATAATCGGCCACGCCTCTAAGCCCATAACCTACCTAAACCAATCATTTGAACATCCATAAATTATTCTAATTAGAGAAGTGCAACCCATAAAAACAGAGAAAGGCAAACAAGATAAAGAATGAATAAAATGTGAGAAGAATTCCCATTCATTTTTTTAAAAATATATACAAAGTTTTTGTGCATATTAATGCTCGTCGGCTCAACATAGCCAGCCGATGTCAAAAAATTTTCAAAACAGTAGAAATAAAAATAACATATATACAAGATCTTCAACAGTTGTAGGTCCGACATCGTTATTGGTTTCGTCTCCTCCAGGCTCGTCCACCTCATCGTCATCTGAATCCACAAAGAAGAACGCTAAGTTGTCGTATTACCCCACTTCGAGTTTACTGGGCCAGACTTTACGAAACGCTCAGCGACAATAGTGAGACCTACCTGGATTTGGTCCAAGAGCCCCACCATTTGGTCACCTGTAGGGATCATTTATGACACATGGGCTTCCAACTCTTTTTTTCTAGCAGTCAAGGTGGCAATGATTTGGTCGTATTCCTTGGCTTTAACCTCCTACACCTGAGTTGAGTCTTTTAATTTCTTTTGCAGACGCAGAAGCTGCAGTTATGCCATCCTCTTACCCACAAATATTTCAGTAACCATTTGGGCCGCTGCTTTCTTTTTCTACTCCTCGTGCATCAAGGCTTTTGCCTGGTAGTGGGAGACGGAGAGGATCAAGGCTCTGCAACAGTCAAAAGTCTTGCATAAGTCCGAGTAGGACAAACATGCCAAGACTTAGTTCAGAATGTCCAACCGCATCACAACGTTGAATCCTCCTCCACAGGCTACTTCCCCTTCAAGTCCCGATCAACCCTCTACAGAAGTTCAACCTCAGAGCCCACGTCTCCTCCAAGAGAAGGAATAACCCAAAAGAGAGTCACGTGTTGCATGACAGCCCATTCCCTCGGGTCGATGTAGGTGACGCTTGTATCCCTCTTCTTCTCGACCGGTTGACTTGAGGAAATCTCCTCTTTGGATGTCGACTCCTGAAACTTCAAATTTTAGATGGAGCCTTCTAGGATAAACCTAAGGTCCCTGCACCCACTTAAACGTTAAAAACAAATATAAGAAAAGGGAAGAAAGAAGAGCGAAAAAGAGGTAATTTTTTTCTACCGGCATCGAGCTTTCCCGAGTATTTCCTCAGTTGGACATTTGGGTCATATCTCCCCAAGGTTTTCTTTTCCATGGGTCTCCTTTCCCTGACCCCTGTCGCTGCCCCTACCACCCTCTTTTTCTTTTTTTGATCCAACTATTCCCAAAGGTTCTCCGTTATGTCCCCAAAGGTTCTAGGCCAGAGGACCCTGCCAAGGATATCTCGGTTAGTAAATTGATATACGGAGAGCTTGTTCCTCTCGATCTTGCCGACATAGGCACAAATGTGCTATGGTATAATTTTTGGCCTCACCACTTCCTTGATAATCAACCTGACGTAACTCCCCCAAATGTGATGGTATGTGGTAATAAAAAATTTTGGCCGCCAGCCCTTCACCTTGTTCTCAACCCCTACCACCCGAAGCTTATGGCTGGACGAGAACTTCACATAACCATCCTAGTCAAACTTGAAGCCAAAGAATTAGAAGAACAACTCAATTGACCAAGGAATTTCAATTTATCGAAGATAAATGACAAAGATCATTATTATTACAATGGAGTTTGGTGTGACTTGAGCAGAGATGGTGTTGTTGCTTTTGAAGATGGAGCTGATCTCACAGCAGGACGTCAAACTCAACCCGTATCTGAATTGGTCAATGTAAATGACCAAGTTGTTACCATACTTTTCTGCCAACCTTTCCCCTTTGGCATCAATGATGAGCATGACGTCCAACCTAAAAGTAAAGACTTAAACAAGGTTGCCACCTATCTCTATGAGATGACTGACGAAACACCAAAAGAGTTCATGCCGAAGAGTTTAGTAGACTGTATCGGAGACATGGTGTGATAAATGGGAGAAGAAGGGAGTCACATTAAAGAAAGGTAAATGTAGCATGAGGAGATAGAGACCCATTCCATCTACTTATAACGTAAAGAAGGAGCCAAAAAATTTAGGGGCAATACATTATTTTCATCACATCAAAGCGCAGGAAAAGTGTTAAATAAACGTGCATATCGAAGAATCAATAAAAACACATGAAAA